>JAIFKI010000019.1:4865948-5330533 GCA_025389145.1 Misgurnus mizolepis
TTTCTACAACAACACCGCGCGGATTACCCTCAGAAGACCTTTGTTTATCATCCTGGAGCTGTTTGGATTTAATTTGTGAAGGATGGACGCACTTTTTTTGGACTCGAAGGTCGTGGACTATGGGTGGACCCCGTAACATTACATTTAATCAACTGAAAGATCTAAAACATTTTGTAAAATATCCGAAAATGTGTTTGTCTGAAAAACGATGGACATATGCAACTCGGACAGCTCGGGGGTGAGTAAATCAAGGGTTTAATATCATTTTTGGCCGAACTACCCCTTTAATAAAGTTACACACATTCTATGTAAATATCAAAGAACAATTTAACATATTTCAATGCATTCTTTGGCACCTTTAACTGGAAACAGCTTGTACTGACATCTCTTAAAACAGTGGTTCTCACAGGGGGGGGCGTGAGATGGTGCCAGGGGGGCACCAGTTTTATGACATTTTATAAAATACATAACTGACCAACAGCACTACTTTTCATAATTTAATAGGTTTCGTTTAATTAAAATGTTGAGTTTTAGAACTGTTCTTGTCATAAATTTTCTTTGGGGGGGGGGGGGGGGGCGTGAAGTTTGAGAACCACTGTCTTAAAATATATCAGAGCCATTGTTTTGTCTCTAGATGCACATCAGTTATGTTTTATGTTTGTAAACACTACTTAAGGCCTGCTTTCACAGACAAAACTTAGCTAAAGTCAGGACTGGGCCTTAGTTAAACTAAGATGTTTAAGCATCTTTTATAAAATGCCTTAAAAAAAGTTACTGGTGTATATCTTGAGACAAATCAATGGCACTGGCATATTTTAAGATCTTAAAATTTTCATTTTAATTGCTGCCGATTTGTTTAAAGCTGTTTCCATAGAGAACAACTGTTAACACAAGTTGATCCTCCTTCATTTAAAAGCTTTAAGAGCTGTGAGAAATGCTTGTTTGCTTGATCCAAGGGAAAATTACTACATTGAACACTCAAAAGCGGAACACTTTACAGTACAGTAAGGTTGCATTTGTTAACATGGGTAATCTATAAGATAACATGAACTAAAAATGAATAATTCTTCAACAGCAAATCTTTATGTAAAATTCAGCACTTGCTAATAAAATGTTAAAATCAAAAGATGCAACTTATGAAAAATGTATAAATGTGTAAAAACTAGTCCATTGCTAGTTCATGTTAGATAATGCATTCACTAATGTTAAAAAAAACAACCTTACAGTGAGATGTTACCCTGAAAGCAAAGCAAGTTAATCCTGTAATGAAAATTATTACAAAAAGAACACCATGCACAGCAAATGATCCAAAACGATTTATTGTCGTTATAATAACTAACCAGTGGCTAGTGTTTATATATACTGTATACAAATTAAATCCTTATACCCAAAGCATATATAAAGAGAGTGAAAGGCAAAATGTCTCTTGCATAAATCTAGGTGAGAAACAAGAGTTCTTCTTTCTGAGATATCTGTGCACCTACGCCCATGCATGTCTAACCAAACCTGTCGAAGTCAGAAAAAGGATCATTTAATAATATCCCAAACCATAAATATTTATTCCTCCTAAGAATTTGAAAAGGTCTTTCACATGCACCTGATTTTCAGTTTGGTATCTTTATTTCACCAGTCTAGTAATGAGCAACTATTGACATTCAATATGACAGAAACAGATGTTGTATTGAGTGATGTACTGTAGGGGTGTGCTATGGAGTGCCTCTTTTTGATACAGCTGGGGCTATAGGGCTATAGCCCCCCTTTTCAGTTCCATTGGGCCAGATTGCTGATAAAGTTGCTTGGGGGAGACACAATGGTCTCATTCTTTGCCAGTGGTTAGTAGCTTGAGGGCCTTCTGCAGATTCTGGATGGCGGTGCCCACATCCTCATATTGCAATGCGCTGCCTGCGTACTTACAGAATTTCTGTGCTCGGGTAAAATCCTCTGGTGTGAGCCGTACATCACCTAGGTTTAAATGAGAATTAGAAAACTGAATGAAAAAAATGTTAACTATGTAAAGTATCAAAAGTTTGACATTACTGTTAAGTAACACAATAAAAATGTTGCTATAGCTCAAGTGGCAGAGAAAGTGGTCAAGTGTTCAATTTCTAGGTAACATCAGGGTTTCCACACCTTAGTTAACTTCAAAGATCTTTCAAGGACTTTCCAGGTCCAATACCCCTCATATTCAAGGACTAAATGTGGGGACACATTTCAAGTGAGAGCAAGGTAGCATTGTGTTACCTTTAAAGATACATTGTTAAAGTTCCCTTTCGAGGGAACTCGCGCTGCGTCACTGTGGTGACACTTTGGGGACGCCTCCAAGGGTAAGTGCATCTGAATGTTTATATCAAATTCAACCAATGCTGAGGCTTAACGACAAAGACAGGGTGACGCGGGAGTCAGGAAGTATATCACTATCTGAAATATTGCCAAAGATGGCATTACAGGGGCGCAGGAAGTATGGCAAGGGAGACGCAGTGTCTCATTCCCTTTTCAGGGAACAAATACGTAACCCGAGACTTTTTCATTTGTCAAACACAATTATGCAAAAAAGCATTTTGGTATGAATCAACATTTGCATATAGAAGATATAAGCATTTAAAGCAAACAGTTAAAGCAACACTATGTAGTTTCCATGTAAAAATGACTTACAGCTCCCCCATGTGGTTGAAAAGCACAACAGTGCCTGGTATCAGACACTCTTCTGCATGCAGGGAGAGGGGCGGGGCTGTGTTTCCTACCCTCCACCGCCACTTTCAGAGTGTGCTTGTAGCAGCTAGGAGGCTGCTCAGGTTGCAGCAACAGTACAATTTGTCCAGTTAAAAGTTGTTCTATCACTGAAATAATTTTAGAGACATTATTTAAAGGTAAAATAACTACATAGTGTTGCTTTAAGAACGTGTGCTTAAAAAGTCTAGAATTTTTATGATATTATCCTACACTACACAGGGAAACATATGGATTTTTTTCCAGAAAACTTCTTGCATAAAATAGATTCAAGCACTTTCAATGACCTGTATCCATGCATGTATATTTTTAAAAACTTCCCAGGGCCTTGAATTTTTGCCCCCAGATTCACAAACTTTCAAGGATTTCAAGGACCCGTGGGAACCCTGCATAATGCAAAAAACATATAACAGGATCATTATATTTCTACCATTAGTATTAAGTATTTGATTGATTCCCAAGGAAAAATTAAGAAAAAGGAATGCAACCATACGATACATGCATGTCTCACCAGCCCACTAAATTATAGGTTGAGCTGAGGTTGGGCTAATTTACGAATACTCAAATTCAGGCATTTGCCAGTGGGCATTTGAAATATTATAGCTATGGTGCATGAATGTCTTTACCACAGTGTAAACCATGCTGGCTCTCACAACGACACGTTGAGTGACAGTTTGAGCTGAATCCATAATGTGGGAGCACACTAATGACCTGGACAGAGACGACCACCAAGACGCTCTGAGCTTTCAAAACACATTAGGTGTATCATTTCTGGGAACTAAACAGCAACTCTGGATCCCGTGACGTCTTCTTCATAATTAATATTTAACCATAATCCTTTTTTACTTGTTCAATGGAATTGCTTGCTTGCATCTCAATAGGCAGAAAGTCGCTTTGAAGGACTTGAACCACACAACTGTCTTGATTGAGATCTGAGTTCAAGAACATTTCAACAAGTGGATACTGTCAATGCTATGACCTAGCTTGTTATTTTCTTTGGAGTTTCTGTAGAGAGATGACATTTGGAGTTGAAGGGATGCAATTGTGCAGATGTCATACTCTGATTAATACTAACCAACATGTCAATAAATATAAAAAAGTTTGAATGCTTATATTGGATAAATGAACGACAGGGCAGAAGACCCAACACCCATTTATGCAAGATTTGTTCTCGTTAACAGAGGCCCACAACCACCGGGTTGCGAACACTATGTGTATAATAGCTACGTAATAACTTTATCTTGTGTTTTGCCCTTTAAGAGCAGACTTCAGATGACCTCGATCGTTTCCACTTTTGTACAAGCCTGCGCTCTCTCTCTCTATCAGTGCATCTAGGATCGCATGGATTGCTGTCATTAGAGTTTGAGCATACTTCTAAAACACAATCGATCAAAGAGCTGCAGAGGTATGGAGGTATCACAAACTCTTTTTTACTGCAGTAACCATAGTTTAAAGGGTACACTTTAAACGAAGGTTTGGTAGAAACTTAAACAATCAGTCCTGTGTCAATCATCATTAAACTCATGTAAGCGCCAGTCTCAATGCCTACGTGCAAGCGGCAATTCTTTCAGCATCCCACCTCTTCCCAATCTCCTCCTTCACTGCTCATTTTTCTTCTCCCTCTTTGCAGTTCCGTTACTTGAATTTTGGACTCGAGCCCGGCCTCAGGTTCGAGTTGCCTTTGAGGATAGCAAGCTAGTTTCACGAGTTTGCCTGCCCATTCAGTCTTAATAACTAAAGCTGCGGTCAGGAAGATATTTTTGATCATATTTGCTGAAACCAACACTATGCTCCAATAAACAACATAAATTAGACTGTTTAACCCCGGATTTCCACCGACTGCGGAACGGCTGCGGATCCGTTGCGGAACGGCGGCGGAGTCAATCGGTTTCCATTCAAGTCAATGTGTGTATTTCCACTGACTGCGCTCCGAATCCGTCACGGCTCCGGCCATCCGCAGCCCTCCGGCACAAATACGCAGAGCTTCTATTTTTGACGGATGCCGGACAGCTCCGCAGGGCGGAGCCATGACTTTATCGCGTGATCATACCTGAATTCACGAGAACTCGTGTTTTTTTATTAAATCTTTGCAATACAAACATTACAAACACACACAAAATAAGTCATTAATACAGAAACAACAAATAATAGACAGGAACAGAGCCAGGGGTTCAAATAAATACATTAAAGATAAAGCATATATAAATGTTTTAGCAGCCTTCTTATTTTTTGAATTTTGGATGGATTTGATGTACTGCTCTGTCTATGCGAGATCTCGTGTTGTGATCTGGGCTGGTTTGTAAAAACGTCATAATTCAACGGCATAATGGGCAGAGACAGAACTAGGTATCGCGCGATCATCACGTGAATTTGCGAGACCTCGTCACTTCAGCACGCAGCCGCTCTGCAACAAAAACGGAACTGGTGGGTATTGGCGGACGGCAGAGTGCGGAGACGTAACGCAGCGGAGCTGATCTGCAGCTGCTCCGCAGTCGGTGGAAATCCGGGGTAAGAATAATCTGTATTTCTACCTCCACCTAGAGCAGGGGTGTCCAATCCTGCTCCTGGAGGGCCGGTGTCTCTGCAGAGTTTTATTCCAACCCTAATCAAACACACCTGATCCAGCTAATCAAGGTCTTAGGCAGACTAGATACTTTGAGGCAGGTATGTTGAGGGAAGTTTTAGCTAAACTCTGCAGGACACTTTGGACACCCCTGCAAAAATCCACCGCTCCTCGTTCATCTGGTCCAATCAGCGCAGGGCGGATAATCTGCCTGTCAATCACAGTTCCTGCACACGCCACAGATCTTCAGGCACCCTTCAGGTGCGTTACAATATCACATGCATCCGCCTGAAGTTCATAGGTGTGTTGGATTGAACGCAGCGTGATCGCGGAGAGAACATTCACTAACAAACTTCCGATTCCTCGGTTAACAACCAGAGCTAGGAAAACGACCAATGAAAAGAAGGAAACAAAAATAGGAAGCGACCGTGCCCGTAATAAAACTAGGATCAATATCGGACCGACATTTGTAATGTGGAGGAATCTACAAGATTTTTAAGGGTTCAAGCTGGATGCAGAGCTTGCCACATTTCTTCTTGACAGGTAACTGTGTTTTATTAACCTTGATTGTATTTCTGAGTGCTATGTAAGTAATCTAAGTATGCTTGCTAAGTGTGCGTTCACATAAATACTGGTGCACCTGACTAACAAGGACGAGCTCGAAGGGAGGTTGCTCGGTGGTAGGGTGGGAGGGGTATGAAAATTGTAAACATTCGGAATCATCCTAATCTTTCAGAGTTGCCTACCGCAGCTTTAACAGTAAACTGTTTACTGTTAATTATTATAAAAGAACGGGTAGGCAAACTTGTGACACAGTGGCTATGTTTACATGCATAAAATTTTGTCAATCCGATTGAACTTAATACGATTGAAGGTAACGACGATACAGTTTACATGCACCCTAAACATTGCAATCTGATTAAAATGTTCGTTTATATGTACATTATATAGAATCCGAACTGAACGTCTGCGCAAGCGCACAGCCAAGGTTGCCAGATTTGCGTATCAGAACCATCCCAAATGGACATTCAAAACTAGCCCAAAAGCATCCCAATGACTATTCACAGCCCAAATACCAATAACTAATAAACGAAATACTTTCCTTTTTAACACACAGAAAAAAACAACTGCAGAAAAATGTTTAAACAGTAGCTCAAATCTAAACTAGAAAAAAGCAGAGGACTTGGCAACGCCTCGCTGCGGACAGCATCTCTCGTCGAGTTCATGCTTTATCTCCGGATTAAAGTCAAAACTGAGTTGGAGAAAGTTGTTCTTACGAAGTTTTCAGATATAGGTAGTGATGCACCGATACCACTTTTTTGGAATACGAGTACGAGTACGAGTACTTGCATTTCAGTACTTGCCGATACCGATACAGAGTACTTAATAAAAAAACATGATTTAAATTTACAGGTAACAGCTTTAGTCATATAATTTAACAAAAAAACAAAAGACTAGTTTTCCAGTTTGTTGTAAACTCTGCCTCTTTGGACAACACAATAGGCATTAACCCATTACACGCCGCTCAAACATAGAAATTTCTCAGACCGTGGTATCGATTCCAAGTATCGGGGGACTTTTAACGAGTACTTTAGAAAATGTGGTATCGAGGCCGATACCAGTATCGGTATCGGTGGATCCCTAGATATAGGTAATGAAAAAACACTTTTCAAAAGTCACAACGCTATTTTATTGCTTTAAGTAGCCTAATGTTTTAAAAGTACACATAAATGCGGCACAATGTACATCACCTGACCCCAGTAACCTTACCATAATAATGCATGATGCCACTGCCTTTCTATTGCATGTTTCTGTGAGGAGAATCATGTGATATAAGCGTTTAATATAAGACGTGAACTTGAGCACAAAGGTTCTGCGCATGTGCACAATGTATTTTGCATCCAATTGAGAAAATACTACGAGTCGATTCACGCGTTTACATGCGTACTTTTCTCCTGCGGATCGGATCACAGATCGGAGTACACCACCCCCTTCAATACGATCCATATTTGCATCCGATCGTCCTCAATCGTATTGATTAAAGTGTTTACATGAAGGCTTTTCAATACGATTGAGCCATCAATACGATTACAAACGGATTATTTGGTTGCATGTAAAAGTACCTAATGAAACTAAAAACAATCTGACAAAATGTGGTTCTGCACTTCTACTAAAACAAATTTCTCATGGATTGTTCTTTGATCTTTACTTCTGTTTAAAGGTGACATAGAATGATTGAACGGTGTATTTATCCTTGTTCTGTGATGTGACATGTAGACAACAAAATTTTGGTTGGGTCTGTAATGCCTTAGAAGCTACCTAAAAACCTCTCTCAGAAAGCTATATTGGGGTGGTGGATTTTAAACGCTTGGTTTTGAACCCATTTGGCGTCCCTTCGGGCTTCACTGGCAACCTCATTATGAAGTGCAAGCACTTGATGCTAATTGGCTGCCTTTGCTGCCGCTCAAAAGAATGTAAACTTCGCCGTCTTCAAGGACAAATCAAAATTTGACAGATAGAAAAGCACACCTCGGAACGCGACTCGCCATTTCATGAACTTTTCGAACACTGCTGCAACTTCCTGTTGGAGGCGAGAGGCCGGATGTATGCAAATTATTTTGAAGGGGAGGGAATATAATGAGAGTTGGGGGGCAGTGAGATGCATTTTGCGCCTGAGGTCAAAGTGCTCTTCCGCCATACAATATAGTTCTCATTTTGTATCCGCTTTAAAAAATCTCCACATTCATTTTGTGCCACCATACTTACTCGTGTAACCACTCATGTAACAGTCTTTAAATAGGGAAAACATGGAAGTGTTTGGTGGCTTCTCAATTCATCCCTGTTTGGATCTTAAGAAATGAATGGGGTGGCCTTGATAAAACTTTAATTAACCAAAACAGAATGAACAGTAAGACTGTTTTAATGTATAAGTCTGGAAGGAGTGAAAAAAGCGACTCTTGTATCTCAGAATGGTAACTGGAGAAATTGAGTCTTACTCTGCAAATCTGACTCAATCGCTCCAATTCAGAGCAATTCCCATAATAATAGGCAATCATTGTACATCATGACCTCACTCATGACTGAATTATTTAACTGGCATAGGGAATGCCAATACTAGGTTTAGACACAATCTGCATTAATCCCTATTAAAGGTGAATTCCACTGATACAGAAAGGGAATTTGTATTTCGAGACTTAATACTTTTAGCTTTCTCTATGGCTGCTTTATTCCCAATCACTATGGTAAGTAGAAGCTGTGAATATGCATCTTATAACAGCTTCATTTACTTAGAAAACCAGTCAAACGAATGATTTTTCCTCTGGCCAAATGAGCAGACGAATGAAATTCAGCATATCATTGAGATGTGGTGTATCTTCTCTATTAAGACTCGAATATAAATCTTCTTCACAAAGTTGTCAGACCTCACATTAGCGCTTACCTTCCTGGGGATTGTTTAGGAGCGAAGGATCGACCGCTGGCATGGTTCGTGGAACAGGCACTGGTTTGATGGGTTGTGCTGTTCCAAAACAGACAGAGTCCATTAGCTCATAACTGTGGATGCACTTTTACATTTGCATATACTGTATGACTGTTGATAGGATACTGAAACAATGTAATGGATGAAGTAACAAATTCATTTATTTTGGACCACAACAGATTTTGTTTCAAATGTCCTCAGCTTGCACTGAGCATGTTTTTTCCAAGAAAAAGAGCAAAGTAACTTCAGACTAAAATGGATATTAGGAATCAAATTTGCCTTGATCTTTTGACATATAAGAGGTCTTGGTAATACATCCTGCGAGTTTTATAGTTTTAATTGCCCTCTGTATATAAATAATAAGAGCATTTACGTAACCATGTAGAGGTTGTTTATAATCATGATAAGATTCTGATAACAATAAGATTTCAATGTCAGACAAAAAAATGTACTGTTGCTGGCCGTGCGACAGTACAAAACGAGCCTCTTTGAAAGGTTTCCGAAGGATCCCATGCAAGGTCTGAGAAAATGGATTGTTTAATTTTACAGATGTATTCAGCACAGGTGCATCATCTGTCGTGTTGCCAGATCCCATTTTTAAAATCCTCTTTAAACGTAGTGTTTTAAAAGTTAATGTGACATATATATAACTTATATAAATAGTAAGAAGTCGCTGTTAGTTAATGTTATCAATGTAATTTCTAAATGACAAGGTTTTAACTTATTTTGTTCTTTATGTTCTTAATTTTTGCTTGTTTTTCATGGCAACACTAGGCACCACCTAAACAGACGTAATCAAATAAGGTGCATGATTCAGCACAAGCAGGTTATTGCTGACAGGATACTATACAATCGGTAAGACAAATGCAATAATCATCATGGTAAGAAACGGTAACAATATAAAAAAAGATAAATAAGAGATAAATTAAATATTTTTGTGATCCATGGTCACATTTGGAACAAGTCGTATGATATATTTGTAGCAATATCCAACAATAAATTGTATGGGTAAAAATTGTGGATTTTCTCAATACATAATCATTAGGATATTAACTCTTTCCCTGCCATTGACAAGTTAACTCATCAATTAAGAGAAAAACGTATTTCCGCTATTATCCACCAACTTATAACACCTGGAAGTATTCCCTTACAGGGCAAACAGTTCAAACTCCGTGTATGTTTTGAGGATTATTCTGAATCAGATTTTTATTAAAAGTCCATTACAATTATGGAATTATTTAAGCTTTTTGCTCAACATTTGAGAGGTGATAAAAGAACAAATTAAGGTAGGATGAAGCGTTTTTTTTTTTTTTAAGCAGAGGGTCTGTTCTTTCATTTAATATATTGTATGTATGTATATTTAAAGTAGAAAATTTTCTGGAAGGCATTAAACTTTTAAGAAAATCATAAAATATGGCTGTAAACTTTTTTTAACACTGGAGGGGAAAGAGTTAAGTAAAAATCATGTTTTATGAAGATATTTAATAAATGTCCTACCGTGAATATATAAAAAATGTATTTATCATTGATAATATGTGTTGCTAAGGACTTTATTTAAACGACTTTAAATGTCATATTCTCAATATTTAGATTTTTTTGCATCCTCAGATTCCAGATTTTCAAATAGTTATACAATAGCATTGACCTATCCTAACAAACCATACATCAATGGAAAGCTTATTTATTCAGCTTTCAGATTATGTATACATCAATTTTAAAAAAAATTACCCTTATGACTGGTTTTGTGGTCCAGGGTCACAAATATGTAAACACTGGCCATTAGGAAGGCTATGCTATTTCAGTCTTAACCTTTAACAAAGTCATGCTGAAAACATTCATTCAACAAAGTACTTGTTTAGTATCTTGTAAAGATCTTGTTTTATATAATATTGCTTATCAAAATTATTGGTTTTATTATATGTTTAATATAATATTGCTTATTAAAATTATTATGGTTAAATTAAATTACAATAATAACCATTGTTGCTTTAAAAAAGAAAAAAAAGTAATCAATAAGAAAGTATTAACTAATTGTGATCTAATAAATAGAGGCTAATATAATATAGTGTGTATCCAAAGTAAAAAACGGCAAAACGGTTCAGGAAAAAATACATTAGACTGTATTGTTAACCCTTAACACTCCACCTTAGACTGCACTTATTTTCAAACCCTGGTTACGTAATTAATAGTAGTTAATATCAGTAGTATAAATGTAGTTATTACAGTATAATGTTTATTCCTATTGTATGGAAACAAGCAGTGTTCATATTGTTCAAAAGTTCTTGTGTATCCTAGAGTTTAGAAAGTTATCCTGGTTTTTAACAACATGAGGATGAGTAAATGGCAACAGCATTTCCATTTCTGGGTAAATATTCCTTTAACAAGGTGTCAAACACATCATCAGGAAAGGACAGGAATACATTTTTTCCAGCATGTTTTCCGGGTTTGAAGCGAGAACATGTCATCTCTTATCAAATTATATGACTGCACCTCTGGGGTGCCGTGGTGAGGATTAGTCATTTCCACCGGGCCTGGAAGCTGAGACGCTAATCACAGAGGACAGTCACCAGGGGAAATGCGCCCCATATGGGTGCACTGAGCCTGCCTTTCTGTTCTTTTAAAGGTAAAGCTGGGAAAACAGGAAATCTGAACAGGAAATATCTATCTAAACACACTAGAGCTCCATCCTAGCCCTCCCACAATTACTGATTAACTTCTACATTTGAGTTAAGTGATTTCGATTGTAATGAATGATTTGGGCGGGTGTGTTTAGGAGACTCGTCAACCATAATTTAGATCTTTGGCTGCTGTTCAGACATAATTGAAAAGACAGGTATTTAAAACCCATTCATCAAATGCATAACAACCGCACATAAAAACATGAATGTTATTTCTCAGCGCAAATATGCAGATGATTTTAAGATATTAAATCTTGGGTGGACTTAGACTGAATTGTGTGCTTGCTTACCTTCTGGACGGGGAATATCTGCAGGTGTATTCGCCGGGGCATGTGAACCTGGGGGTATCTGAATGTTACTGAAATTGGATGCTGGAGGTTGGTCTGTCGGATGACCACGGAAAGAGGGCTGGGATTGTGGTGGATCCTGGGGAGGTTGCATAGAATAACCGCCCTCTGCGCCATATTCATCATCTAAAAAAGAAGCACAAATGTTAATTTTATACTTTATATTTCTTTAAATATGAATTTGCTTTAGTACGGATAGTGAAGAACATGCAGTTCAAATTTATTTTCTTCCTGCAGCCGTAACTAAAGTCATGACCGTAGTATTTTCCTACAACTAAAGCAGCTCTGAACAACCAGTTGCCATCACTAATCAAGACTTCTCGGATTTCTCAATCCATTGCTGAAAGATTCCTATGTTCACACCAACACTAACATGAGGCCAGGCAACTTTTTTGGCTTTTAGATAAAGTGGTAAAACTGATGAAGTGCTTTAAAAGTACCAAAACAACTTCCTGCAGCCTAGGAGATACTTGGAAACAAAGCACTTAACTATATAAGTCAAATTTGGAAACGTGGAATTTTCTAACGCTAATCTAGTGGCATTTTGGAGTTTGATTTGACATCCCATTTCAATGCCATGCTTTGCCTCAAAACCCTGGAACAAGTCGATGAAAGCAGTTATTGCATGGAACCAATTGCACGCTGAACCCTATGACATCCCAAAATGAGTGACAAACGTAAATAAATAGACATTAAAAAAAGCACAGGGTGAAAAAAGGAGCTTGGAATTCCAATAAACTGTGGCTGAGTTCTTCCATTTGAGATATTACAACAATCCCACATTCATAATGTGTTTCTAAAACCCATGGGCAGATTGTATTTTGCAAAAATATTATATTACAGTAAAACACACGGTTTAGAGGTTCGCACCATATATATTTGCCTACATCAGCAACATTTAATAACAAGGTAAAACTTCAATATAACATTCCTTTACTAGGAACAAGTAAATGAACCAAATGAAAAACACATTTCCAAATTTAGTTGATTTAAACATGCTTTTTAGTGTTTTTTTCCATTCCCCAGACATGTGTCAGGGGGTTTATTTTCATAATCCACAGTGAAATAATAAGGGTGGGGCAAGTCAAACAAACATTATGCGCTTATGAAAATATGGCCTTCATATGGTTTCAGTGTAGAGGCACTTGATCTGCGGCAGATCCGGGAGATTCCTGGCTGATCCTGGAGGAGAGCTTTTCTTTGGGAGCGACGCAGCAGGCAGATGAGGAATTGCGAAACAGAAATGGGGTAGACTCCCTGAAGACCACAGGCAGGGTCTCCAGAAACAGTCAAACTATAGACTATGCGCAGGCACGATAACATACAAGATAACTTTGTACTGCCATAGTTATGAGCAGGCTTGTGATTACGCTTTTATATCGATGCCTGATCTTGCTGTGGTTCATGAGAGTACTCTGAAAGCACTACAGTTATATTTTAATAGATTGATCTTTTGGTTTAAACCCAATTAATGAGAATTTTATACAGGCATTGAGCTCTTAAGAGGACACACGGCATACGAGGAGCTCTCAGCCAATAGGGCTCTTTATTTATTATTGATCTGTACTGATAGCGGAAGTGAATTATTCAAAGTTTTGAATAAGTGCACTAAACTTGACACTCTTCTGCCGGCAATAATATAGTGACCTACTCCACTTAAAAATGTATTCAGTGCTAATTAGTATCAGGGAGGGAATGGATAAATTATATACAGATGGAATTGTTTTAGTATGCAAAATGAAGTGCTTTTATATTGCAGTCATGTAAGCTGGCTAAGAATTGTGTTTATAACAACTCAGAAGCATGCATAAAACTTTTAAGGAAGTACTACAATAGCCAGAACATATTTTAAAGGCCAAAACTAAACTTCATAGCATTTGCCTTATGTTTAATGATCAGAAACATCCAAAAACATTGCTGTTCATTACTAATCCTTTAGAGTCACAGTAGGCTTTTTAACTAGACACACATGGCCCTTAACACTTAACACAACCACAAAATTGTTAATAATTAACAAATATAGTTAAGCACAAAGAAAACTAAACAGCAATTTAAACACAAAAACACGAGTATTAACAAAATGCAAAAATACGTGAAATAATTAACAATAAGACTGTAGTTTATATAATTTATTCAGGCTGTGGTGCAAGCTGGGAACTAAAGTATGCAAATGTAATCTCGTAGCTCCCTTGACTTAAAATTTGAAGTGCAGCTGAAAGATTTTTAAGTTAAAAATTATTTTTGTAGAGTTTTTTCACACTCAACGTCTTTTTTGCTAAAAGGAAAATTCATTTTTCATCACTGATTTCGGCAGCAACGAAAGCGGTTTACTGCGGTTAACAGTAGTCGGCCAAGGTAATAAATCTTTATAAAGTGCTTTATTATTAGGTGTCCAAATCACTTTTGCAATCAGGCACACTATACAACGGCTTTACTGTAAAATGAAATCCATGACACATCAGCACTTACATTTAGGCACTTGGCAGAGGCTTATATCCAAAGTAACTTGCTTTCAAAGTATACATTTTAGTCAATATGATCCATGAGAATCAAACCTACAACCAAACTGGGGCTTATGAATAGGGGGTTTGTGAGTTGATAAAAATAAATACAATTAAATTATAAAATGTAAATAAATCATTTTAAAATAAAGTCTTACATTCTAAAAACTATTTAAATAAAACACTTACTTATAAAAATAATGTACTTGTTTAATCTTAATGTCAAGTAAACATTAAAGGGGACATTTTACAAGATATTCTTAATATTTAAAATAAATCGTTGGTGTCTCCAGAGTACGTATGTAAAGTTTTAGCTCAAAATACCATACAGATAATTTATTTAAGCATGTTGAATTCCCACTTTGTAGATGTGAGCAAAAATTTGCTGGTGTGTCCTTTTAAATGCAAATGAGTTGATCTCGGCACTAAATGGCAGTGCCGTGGTTGGATAGTGCAGATTAAAGGGTGGTATTATCCCCTTCTGACATCACAAGGGGAGCCTATTTTTTCACATGCTTGCAGAGAATGGTTTACCAAAACTTAGTTACTGGGTTTATCTTTTTCACATTTTCTACGTTGATAAAAGCACTGGGGACCCAATTAAAACTCTTAAACATGGAAAAAGTCAGATTTTCATGATATGCCCCATTTAAACAACACCACAATATATAAAAAACCTGGGAACTAAACAGATAAATATACAATAAAAGAAGATTACCAGATGAAGATCATAATAAAAACAATAATTATGTAAAATGCTACTGATAAAAACTTTAAAACTAAGTTTTAAACACACGGTTTGAAGTTACACACAAATGTTCTATTTTTTTTTATTTACTTAAAATCTCAAAGGGTATTTCAATTAAATAATTTAGGTCAAAGAAATTCAGCTAGTTTGAAAACCCATGAGCTAGAGGAACACCTCCCAAATGTGAACTATAAATATAAATAATATATAATATCACAACTGAGTTCATCATTACTGTTAAAGTCATTCAATTTCTTAATGCAGCCAGATTTAAATGGAGCAATGCAGATGATCACCTGCATACTGAAACGCATTCTGACAATGATTTCCTCATGTGTAAATCGTGTAGTTTGTCGACTTATGGGTCATTTTTTCCGTGTTGTACTTGTACTGACACCCAAGCTCATTTGACCTTAATTTCTGACCAGGCCATAGAAAAAGACTTTTACTTTCCATTGAGTCAAGGCATGAGAGTAAATCCTGCTCCAGGAAACTAACAGCTACTGCTTTAAACGTTGTACATGAGGCTTATGAATAGCACAGGTATGCTAATTGACAAAGTTGTAACAGATTTGTTCCCCTTCCTCTCAAAAATCCTTTTTCCCATGCCCTGCGGTTTGCCTGTCATGCATATATTCCTGTAAGTGGGAAGGCCGAAAGCATATGGCGGGAGACAATAACGCTTGGATGGTTTTAAACATAGCAAAGGCTATTCCCACATGATATTTCATTGTTCCAAAAAGAAAAAGAAAAAAAACACTCAAGCATGTAACTGGTGAGCTGTAATTTACTTTGTTGGTGGAAAAGAGTAGCTTTGGAAAAAAAAAAATCAATTATGCTTATTACAACCTCCACAGGAGCTAAATTTTGGCTGCTCTCATCTTATCTTGGCGTACTGGTTGGAATAAGGTCTAATTGTCAGGCGGATCTTGGAACGGAGCTTGGATAACTGTGAAGGACGCTAGAAAATAAACAATAATAAGCAGCCCTGATGCAAGTCTGCAAATCTTAAACAGAGTATTTTGTTAGTTACACAGCATATAAAACATCTTAGCTTATTATTTCTTCAAAGACACCTCTTTGGAAAATTATGTTTGACAGACGTAAGTAAAGAGACTGCGATAAGGTGCTTAAACTCAACAAGGCAAAAAGAATGATATCAGGTTTCTATTGGCAGTGTAATAATCATCCATGATGTCACCCATTAACAAAAAGGACCCAGCTGTGAGACTTAAACCAGAAGAACGAACTTAAATACCATTATAGCATAAAGTAAATGCAGTTACACTTAAATTAGGTTTTTGTTTACAAACAAATGTTTAGTGATGATACCGACCGACAATATTATGCAAGTATATCACACACTACAGAACCAAACTTTGCATGCACGTACGTCCCAAAGGCTGAGTCCGCAGATGACTTCATTTCTGACATGAGCGGGTCAGG
The DNA here is from genome assembly GCA_025389145.1 of Misgurnus mizolepis. NCBI lineage: Eukaryota > Metazoa > Chordata > Actinopteri > Cypriniformes > Cobitidae > Misgurnus > Misgurnus mizolepis. The sequence continues at coordinate 4,882,437 of JAIFKI010000019.1, forward strand.
TCAAAAGCAGCACGCCCAACAGATGTGGACGGGAGAGTGATCTAACTGCACCCCAACGCCAAGCAGTTAAATCTCACAAATGCACCACAACAATCTTTCACTCTTGACATAAGGAATCTTCAAAAAAACACATTTGTATGTATGCTTACATTCATATCTTTCACCTAATAGCTTGACAAAAAGCTCTTTATGATGATGAAGCTAAACATATTTTGAGGACATAGTGTCCAATTTTAATATGTACTTCATAAGTATGCCAGAGTTATTCAATTCTGTTCTTTTAGATCCAACCAAGGTTCAACACACCTGCCTGTAATTTTCCATAAATCCTGAAGGCCTGGATAAGTTGGTTCAGGTGTGTTTGATTAAAGTTAGATCTAAACTTCCGAGAACGTGGCCTTCCAGGAAAGGAATTGGATATCCCCGCAACACGCTACAGACATGTGTGTGCTATGTGTGGTGATCATCTAAATAAAATGGCTTTAGGGATGAAAGTACTTTAGTTTTGCTGTTGTGTAAACACTTTCTTTAAGAGGATGAAATGATATTTTCTTTTCCAGACGTGCAAATCCAAATGTTGACTAATGTTGGCTTTATGTGCATAACTCGGTACAGAACGAATCAATTAACCGAAGCCTATTCCAATTTACTAAGATAGAGAAATGTAAACAGCCCAACAAAGTAATGAGTTTTGAAGGCACCACCATTTTTGCATGTTCTCTCCAATTAATTTTGCTTCTAGTAATGTTTTGTCTAATACACTTGGATAAACGTAATTAAGTTACATAAGCTGTAAAAAAAAAGAATACATTTCCCATAAACTATTAACTTCATTTGGGAAAAATAATGTTGCAAGTTTTTTATCCATTCATTTATTAAGAAACCAAATCATTTTTTGCTACCTTAAAGTTTCAAGTACAATTAAATTGGCTTTTCATGCATTTTCAGCTTAATTAACAACTTAAAATAAGTTAAGCAAAATAATTGACATTTATGCTTTGTCAGACGCTTTCATTCGAAGCCAATAGACATTTTTTAATCCTTTGTGTGATCCTGGGTTCGAATCCATGACCTTTTGTGCTGCTAATGCAATTCTCTACCACTGAGCAATACATGAGCTCAATAATAGTAAGTTCAAATAACTAAGCAAATTCGATTTTACTTAAAAAATCCAGATAATTTACTCACCACCATGTCATCCAAAATGTTGATGTCGTTCTTTGTTCAGTCCTGGACATTTGTCCAGGATTTTTCTCATTTTAATGGACTTTAGTGGACCCCAACACTTAACAGTTTTAATGCAGTTTAAAATTGCAGTTTCAAAGGACTCTAAACCATCCCAATAGACGCATAAGGGTCTTATCTAGCGAAACGATTGTCATTTTTGGCAAGAAAAAAAAGCACTTTTAGACCACAACTTCTCATCTTCCTCCAGTGGTGTGAGGCGCCAGTGCAACCTCACGTAATACGTCATTACGGCGAGAGTTCATTGATGACATAAACGAAACTACGCCCCAGTGTTTACAAGTGTGGAGAAAGAGAACCGTTCCGACGTTGTTGTATGTCAAATGATTCTAATTAATGTCTTTGTGTCAGTTTATTGTTTAAAATGGTCCGCAAATGTGTGTTTCATATATTTAACACGTGCCCTTTCGACTTCATTATGCAATTACGTGAGGTCGTGCTGGCGAGTCAGACAGCCAGAGAAGATGAGAAGTTGTGGTTTAAAATTGCATTTTTTATTTTTCTTCGTTTCGCTAGACCCTTATGCCTCATTTGGGATCATTTAGAGTCCTTTGAAACTGCAATGTGTTGGGGTCCATTAAAGTCCATTAAAATGAGAAAAATCCTGGAATGTTTTCCTCAAAAAACATAATTTCTTCTCGACTGAACAAAGAAAGACATCAACATTTTGGATGACATGGTGGTGAGTAAATTATCTGGATTTTTTTAAGAAAATGGACTAATCCTTTAAATGTTCCTTTTGTATTACATGCAAGATAGTCATACTGGTTTAGAACAACATTATGATGATTCATTTTTAAGTGAACTATCGGCTCACAGTGAACAATTTTCGCACCATTACGGGGAAAGGAAACCTCTGTGATTATGAAAATAATCATTACACAAATAGCAGCCTGAGCCAACATGCATGGAGAGAAGTTGCTGGGTGGTGGTCATGGGGCAAGGCGGTCTTCGCCTGCATTCTCAACTTTGATAAGGCACACAATGCGCTAACATTTACTGAGCTCCAACAGCACACATAAACTAAGGAAGCCACGTAGGGGCTCTGGAGGAAAGCCTCTGACTAGTGTGTATTTTGCTAATAGGAGTCACAGGATCGTTCGAGCGGAACAGATATAATATCAGTGCTTACCATATTCTTCCCCCTCCATTGCAATAGGACCAGCCTGTGGAGTCTCACCATTCTTCAGACAGTTGTGAATGTATGCTGCCTTCCACTTTGCATACTTCCTGTGCTGGACGTTCTGGATAGGGGAAAAGGGGAGGAGTCCATAGGTGAATCATTAAGATAAGAACTCCTCAATTAGTGAACTTTCCCAGAAGCACAATAGCAGCTAAAGTTGCAGATTAGACATAGAAAACATTTCAGTGATGAATGAATCACTCACATACGCCGCTTTTACATCGCATAGTACCCCACGGTTTGGTTTGGGTCAGGTTGGGTCAGCTCACCTCACTTTAGCATGGTTAGTTTTTCCATCGAGTTTAGTAACACTTCGGAGTGGGAGGGATTATAGGCTGTGACATCATACAAGTCAGAACGTCGTTGTACATTCCCATACATTCATTTATTTCTCACTCCGCCACAAAATTAAAATTGACCACCATAAATAGATGTTTGCACATCGCGTTTATCACTGCCTCTGTATCACATGACAGTTTCTGTACAAACACTTGTGACGTCAGCCTCGTTTAAAGGGGACAGAGAATGAAAAAACATTTTTACCTTGTCTTTGTTGAATAATGGTAGTCTACCCAGATTCACAAACATACAAAAAGTGCTAGACATGCTAAACATCTCAGGCTCATAGAAATTCCTGTTTTAGAAATGTCAGCCAGAAAACAGCCCAATCTGAAAAACTGATGCTTATGACAGCACAGGCATCTCACTGTCCCTCCACTTTAAAATAATTGGCTACATTTTTTGAGTGGCAGCAAAGTCAGCCAATCAGTAATGAGATTGCAAGTTAAGCCAGTAGGGGGAGACAAATAGGTGCAAAACCACTTGTTTAAAATCCCCCACCCTAATAGAGCTATCTGAGAGAGGTTTTTATGAAGCTTCTAAGGCATTACAGACCCAAACAACAAAATGTTGTCTACATGTCACATCAGAACAAGAATAAATACTCTGCTCAATCATTCTATGTCACCTTTAAGTTGCATTTAAGCATATATGCAAACGTACGTGTCGCGAATATGCTGCCACAAACTGCAAGTCCTGATTCTCAACCTGTGGATGTTTTTCATTGCTAAAAGGGAGTTTGGGAACTAATAGCAGAGCACAGATGACAACATGTTTGCTGGAGACAGCGCAAGCTAGCATGAAGGTGAAGCTAATCTTTTACATTAAAGCAATGATGCTGGTAGTGACAATTATCTCAGACCAATCAGTGATCTACAGTGTTTTCGTGTCACGTTTTGGTATCAACTCAAGTCGCTTTGAACCCTGACCAAGGTGGTACTAAAAAAAGGATCGGGTACTACGTACTGCACCCAGTGGAAAAGCTCACAAAAGTAAGCTGACCCAAACCAAACAGTGGGGTACTATGAAACAAAAAAAGCGCCAATATATTCAACACAAACACAAGTGTAGTAATAAGGTTGATCAAAAAGAGTGTTGTGCCACAAGGCCTTTAACAACTGCTGTTACTATTAAGGGCAAGTGCTATGCATGACACAACGTGAAAATGTGCTGTAAACACACCCTAAGGTTATTTCTTTAACTAGTATAACTAGTATAGCTTTATTGTATTTTTCGGTCAAAAACATGCTACGTTGAGCACCAAACTTTTTCCATCCTACAAGTAATCCAATATAGCTCGACTCCTTGTGGCATTGTCAGGGAGAAACAGCACAGCAATGGTGGGGACTTCTGAGGGCTCATTGTATGGGTTAGTGTTACAGAGAGAAAGCGCACTGTTGAAACAGTAAATCCAATGAGCTGTCTACAGTAGGAAAATGTCTGGCCCTTAGGGAGCGAAGAACACTCAATGAAACATTGTCCATCTTCAGACACAGGTCAATTCCCCTCTGTACAAGAGACATCTGCGGCCATGGTGACCAGTAGGGATGGCCTAATAGTCACACTGGCAATAGAGTATCCAAGACAGATTTAAATGGTGGATTACCAACACTTTCCAGGCATGAGTTAGCCAAAAATCGGCACTCTCAAAACCTCCGTGTACATTGTGAGTGATGAGGCGTTGTCAATCCCTGGGTTCTGCTTTACAGTTTCGCAGTAATTTCCATGTTTTTCAATAAGTTCATGTTTTTGCAGCAGTTTTCAGATTCGAACAAGAGAACTTGGCTAGTGATGTATTCGATTCCATTCGATGTTTTCATGTTCCACTAAATTAGGCAAGCTTGTGTGTCTGTGCCATCAGAAACAGGGTGATTGTGTCAAAGAACACATCTCATACCCATATTGTAAAGGAAAGTTCACCCAAAAATGACAACGCTGTCATCATGTCAATTCAAACCTGCGTGACTTTCTTCTGTGGAACACAAGAGACAAATTTGTGGTAAAATATTCTGGCGAGTCTGTTCATATAAAGTAAATGACGACAGGGGCTGTTGCAAAGGCATCTTAAAAGTGGATCACGGGGCAGCACTGTTGCATCACAGCAAGAAAGTCCCCCAGTTTAAGCCTCAGGAGGACTGTCTGTGTGGAGTTTGCATGTTCTCCTTTTGACTTCGGTTTCCTCAAACATGCAGGTTAGGTGAATTAGAAATGTCAAATTGGCCTTCCCTCAACATGTGTGTAAAGATCAACAGTGTGCCGTTTTCACACTGGCAGTTTAGTGCGACACCGGCCATAGCTCGCATGAAAAACTTGTAATGCGAAAGCTGTCATGCGAAGCCGGGACCGCATTGGGATACCGAACCCGGGACTACCTAAAAGAGGTGGTCTGAGCTCAGTTGCAATGGAACTGTGGCGCAGTTGGCGTGAATTTGAAAGCACCTCTGATTCGGGTGCGCACTCGTAACCTGCACATGAGTTTTAAAAAGTAACCTGTGCATGAGAAGCTCACAGTGACTTACCTCTTCTGATAATTCACCAAAGACATTCAACACATCAATCAGAAGACTTGCAGTGTAGAAGGACTTGATCATGTTTCTGCAATCAAAAGACACAATGAACAAAAGACATAAATAACAGCAATACAAAGAAACAAAAGATATTTTCATTGCTAGATACTTCTGTAATTAAACCTATATATAAGTTTAAAGGTCATGTTCTTTCTGATCCCATTTTTCAAACTTTAGTTAGTGTGTAACAGTGATGGACATTAGCACCCGCATTTGCAGGTGATTTTGTGTCATGGCGGGTAAATAAAAATAGCATACCGTTTCCCCCGGAAACTTTTAGAGGAGGCACACCTTCAAAAAATGTGGCGTTACATCGTAGGCGTTAAGAGGTCTGCAGAGAAAACATCTCTGGAGGAGCCAGTGAACAAAAAGGTCAAAAACGTTTTTTTTTAAGGAACGATGGAGAAAAGCAGACAATGGGGGGGTCCCGCGATTGGTTAGTTTACACACTTCATATTATTCGGTTGTCACTTCACCTTTTAATGCTTAGTCCTGTTTTGTACACACACAGTTCAGTAATTTACGAGCCTGACAACCGCATTCTACAACCGAATTAACTCCCGCAAAATGCAGGTAGTGACAACCGCATTTACAAAAACTCTGCATAGTGTGTACATAACCGAATTGAACAACAAGTCGTTAATAAAGTGTTTAAACGTGTATCATAGACATGACAGGTCTTTCTTCTGAAAAAAATAAAATCCTAGAAGTGGAAAAAGTCGTCTGTATGTGCAGTGCAGAAAATGACAGAGGCACAAGCGTTTGCTGACTGGTGTTGCCAGATCTTGAAACAAATCCACATGCTTTATCTCAAAGATCAAAATATTTGTCCCGACATGTTCACACTTTAATAACACCAAAAACTTGATCCAAAAGCCATAAACGGTTAAACACCAAAACGGTATATTAGTACAAAAAAGACGAGGACCTGGCAACACTGCAAAAAAGCGTGCTCTGGAGCAGCCTCACAAATGCGTGCAATACACAATGCCAAGACGGATGTTTATTGCAAAACATAATGCTGATAAATTATTTTGGTCAAATTGTGAGTGATAAGCACGCGAGACGGTAGAACATTGCTAGTGTTATATCTTTGTCAACCATCGCATTTAAATGCGGTTGTCACTTCTAAAAGTAGTTTGCACGAGGCCGATGAGATAAGTCTGACAATGTTCTGCTCTATATGTTCTGCTCTTATATTTCACATATAAAGAAACCATCTTAAAGGTGTTTGTTTAACTTAATCTGCCATACTCATTTTATGAAATGTATATCAGTTCATGGTTTGTGTGTTTATAATAGAGAAAGAGAAAATGTCAGTATTTAATTGAGACTTGAGATTAAATAAACTGCTTAAGTATTGTAAATCTTGTAGTATTAATTTACACATTGTCACAGTGAACTGGACCTTTAATGTTAATTAAGTAAGATGTTATACACAGTACATTTCATATGTTTATTACCTATATCTTTAAAATGAACATACGATTTGAAATTATCCCTCACTTTTCCAAACCTGCTCTTGACAGAAATGCAGTTATTTGTACTGTGGATTCATTTGTTCTGTGGCAGATATTTTGTCTAAAATTAACTTCAGAGATAAATATCAAAACATACAACACAAAGTATTTAGATCTAAATTATATTAAGACATAAATGAATGTGATGTGTTTTAAAGAGCACCTATTTCATTGCTAAAAACAATGTTCTTTTGTATAATACAATCTGTTCGCGTGGTCTATGGTTAAAAAATTATTTCCACATACTGTACATTTTTCTTATAATTATTATAATGTCGGTCTTATCCACGTCAACAGGCCCAGGAAGTAAACTGTTGCCTACAATCCGTGTGTTTTTTGTTGTCCGAGAAAATAAATTTACGTTGGAAAAGATAACTCGCGCCACCGTTTACTTTGGGGTTTGTACCTTTTGCATATCATTAACGTACCAATACACACTTACACACACACACACACACACACACACACACACACACACACACACACACACACACACACACACACACACACACACACAGTTAAACCCGATAAGTTCAGAGTACTCAGAAATTTTGTTTTTAAGTAAACCAACTTTTTAAATCAAAAACTTAAAAGTTTACGCTTCATTTTATTTAATATTTAAGTACACTATACATAAAACTACTGTTTATTATAAGGACTTATTTACCAAATTTTTTGTATACTGTACTTATAACTACTTTTTACCATTACATTTTTGTTCACATGTCACAGAAACAGATTATTTAAGAAATTTAAGACCAGTGAAAGTGTAATGAGACTGAGCTCAGTGCTGACTTTCACACAGTCATAGTTTATATGATAAAGCAATACATATCTGATCTACAGCCTAACCACAGACACTATACTTCTGAACAATGGTAAGCAGCACAAAACTAAAAATAGCTAACTCTTCTTTATCTCCAACATAAATAAATGTTTAACACTATTGAGTCTTTCACTTTACTGAAAACCACATAAAATACTTAATTTCAAAAAATGCTCTCGTATTGCAGGCTCATGCAAAGCATGCTGGGAAATGAAACCTTCTCAACCAATCGTGTTGATTTAATTTTAAACTGAAGTAAGTGCCAGACTCTTTCTTAGCTTACCTGGCAAATTGAACTCACCACAACCTGTTAGAATGATGCTGTGGTATTGAAATGACTCTGTTTGAAGTAATAAATACAATTGTTGAGTTCTTTTACTTATTTTATTTGAGTTTGTTGAACTTAAAATGGTGAACTCGTTGAAAACACATAAAACTTTTAAGTTTAATAAACTTTTTCACAGGTTTGAGTTCAGTTCACTCATTTTAACTCTTTCCCCGCCATTGACGAGTTATCTCGTCAATCTGCAATACCGCTATTATCCACCAGGTCTTCCGCAACTTATAAAAACCGGAAGTATTTCCCTAGGGCAAACAGCTGTATGTCCGTGTATGTTTTAAAGATCGCTCTGCATCTGATCTCTATCAAAAGTCCTTCACAAAAATTGAATTATCTCAGCTTTTTGCTCAAAATTTGGTGTTTTTTCGATGAAACTTACACATATTGGAGAGGTGATAAAAACAGAACACATGAAGGTAGGATGAAATGGATTATTTTGTTTGAAAGCAGAGGGCCTGTTCTTTTATTTCATATATTGTATGTTTATATATTTAAAAAGGAGCATTTTCTGGAAGGCATTAAACTTTTGTGAAAATCATGAAAAATGCTGGTGGGGAAAGAGTTAAATGAGTACATTGTACTGTTTGGGTTTACAGTGCACCAAAGGAAATGTAAAATCGAAAAAGATAGGTGCCCTTTAAAAATATTGTAGCACAATAAATCAACTTGGAATTGAGTGAAATTTGTCTGAGAAACAGGAAACATTTAAGGCTCAATAAAGAAAAGCAATAAGCAATCAACTTCCAGGAATTGCCAATATATAAAATAACTGCATGCACATTTGGCAGATGCTTTTATCAAAGATGACTTAATGCATTACAAGGTATACATATTTATCAGTTGGTGTGATCAAACCCATGTCCATTTGCGCTGCTGACACAATTCTCTACAAACTGCAACATGTTGTGGGAAACAATGTTACACAAAAACATTTTCTTGTGTTTAACATGGAAGATGTGCCACAAAATGAAAAGCAAAACATTTTCTTGTTCCTACTTTGTAATTTGGTAATTTGTGTTTGGTTTCATGGTTGTCTTTTAAATAGGGATAGAGTACAATAATGTAGTCCTGACTCAACATCTTATTTGTGTTTTTTTATATCTACACATGGTACCAATAAACAGACCACAGAGATGCCAATGATGCCATTAACATACCGCTTATGCCACTGACTCCAAACTGGTTTTCTAACTTAAATAACAATTAAAAAACAAATGTTTATTTGGGTGTTTCAATTTCCTATGGACGCTATGCAGTCACCCTGAAAGTCAGGTCTGGTCCAATATGCAAACAGCAGTCCACTGTTACAATCCTGGAACAGATTCATCATAGTCACACTTCACTCAATACCTACTTTAAATTCAAGGTTGGAAATCACTGCTGCAGGTAAACAACAGTCATGTTTCCAACCAGTTAGAAAAAACATCCTAAAAATGTGTGCTAGGTATAAACTCACATTCAATCTGTTTACTGATCAGCTAATTGCACACAAAATGATGTAAAAAATTTGACCCCAAACAAAACAAACAGCTGATGTTTGTTTTTCCTGCCAGGCAGACGGAGTAGGCGGTTATTGCCCAGAATAAGCAGCAAACTGCTATACTAAGAGTGACTATTCCCTGTTACTGCAAATAAATAGCGGTTATTTAAAATAGCTTTTTTTGTAGCCTCCTGCATTATTTTTGAATCTCCACCTTACAATCACATTGACATTTATGCATTGGCCAGATGCTTCTATCCAAAGCGACTTACTGTGCATAGTATTTTTTTAAATGTCATAAAACTGGGGCCTCTGGCACCATATCCCACCCCCCAGTTTGACAACCACTGAGCTACAGTAACAGTAGAGCTACATTCACATTATAAGCGACTTTGTCGCTGTGTGTCGCTTGTCTCTTTCAAAAGAGGCATTTCTAAATCTGGTTGTCATAAACAAAGGAGTACCGTCCACTAGAGCTGGCGAAAAAAAATAGTCTGCGATTCTTCGATTCTCATGCGTATGTCTGGGTATGCATTTACGAAGTGTTTGGTGATAAAATGCAGAATGATGTAACACATAGTGCTGGACTTTAGTAGAGCTGGCCTGGAAAAAAAACGCCTGCGATTATAATGCGCGTCTCATCAGAAAAGCCGGTTCGGTGATTAGTTATAAATCGCTATTAATTGCTTTCATATGGAGCGGCATTTACTACACAGAGCATATTTCACCGAAAGCTAGACAAAATTGCGTTCATAATCGTGGAAGATCGTCTTCAATTATGAACGCAATTTTGCCTAGCTTCTTGGTGAAATACATCTCTGTGTAGTTAAATGCCACTCCATCTGAAAGCAAGTGATAGCGATTTTCTACAAATCAACATGAAGTTAAACATTTCTCAACTAGGGCTGCACGATTAATCGCATGCGATACCACGCGCATCACGTCTGTAATGCCGGTTGCTTGATTAGTATTAAATCGCCAACAGCTGCTTTCAGATGCCGCGACATTAACTGCACTGAGCCGTAGTTCCCTGACAAGCTGGGCCATATCGCATACATATCGCAGGCGATGCGTCCGCGATAATTAATCCGAAATTGCCCCGATTGTCAGTGAACTATGGCTCTGTGCAGTTAAAGCTGCTCCATCTGAAAACAGCTGATGGTGATTTAATACTAATCAAGGAACCGGCATTACTGACGAGATGCGCGTGACAAACACATGCGATTTATCGTGCAGCCCTATTCTCAACTCTTTTTTTGCACCTGGACGTGCCCCATCCAGTCACCAATGGTAACTGTTGTTCGTGTCCCCGGAAGTCGCCAAGCATCCATTGAAATGAATGAGATTGCGTCACTCTCCTACTGCTAGTCTGAATGCAGCTTAGCTTGATTGGGGCAGAACTTTGACTTCAAAATAAAACCTTTAAATTCCTGTCAATACTGGGGTTGTATAAGGAAATCTGTACAGAATGTTTTACCTTTTGCATTGTAAAAAACAAATCCTAAGTACATGACATCTGGACAAAGTGCACACAGGTCTGACAGCTTCCGAGGGCAAGATTAATCTCCGCTCTAAACCTCATAAGCAGGACGAGTTTGCAAGTGCATAAGAGAAAATTTGGTAGATACTGTGAAAGTTTGTGCTTTTTAGGACTTGCCTTAACACTCTTGTTATTTTGCACTTACATTAATATTAGCTGTTAACAAACCACATAGAGGAATTTTCCATGTGATTGCATAGTGTACTAAACTCCAACACTATGCGTTACATCATTCTGCATTTTATCAGCAAACACTTCGTAAACACGTACCCAGAAGTTTTTTGTATCTCAACACATCCAAAGTAACTGTGACTTGAAATACCTTGGGTTATACCAGCCCTCATGACCCGAGGCCTGAGCCATTGCCAAGTATTCAGCTTCTGGACCCTTTACAGGTCATACACTGTCTATGACGTAACCGTCCACAAGAACTTCATTATACTGCCGCGACCCGTAACTCTACACCTAGCTAATCTACGCTGTCCTACTCCCAGACAACTGCCCTGTACAGAACCAGCTTTGTTGCTAATTTTAGCCTGCTACTCACTCCCTTTATGTGCATTATAGTGACAGTAGGATTATGCTGTGTAACGGTTCAGTGAGTGGAAACAGTAATCAGAACTTGCACATTCGTAAAGAATGACTCAAATGAGCTGAAATAAGATGAAAAGTCCTGGAGACAGAGAGGACTACGCATCCCAGGATACACCCAGATGTTGGCTTACTTGTGGAAACGTCCAGCTCGGTCTTCATTGTCTGCATAGAGGAACATTTTCAGAGCGTAATTCTCGATGTGGGCATTGCCGACTACCTCCTGAGTGACGGACTCGTGGTCGATGAGCTCTTTCTTCATCTGTAAAACGGAGAAGAAAACAACTTTTTAAGAAAGTTTTAAAAAAGTATGGCACTCTTTGAAAATGAAAAATCAAACAGTGGGGCTCAGCATGACCAAAAAAACTTTGGTCTAACAACTTTGGTCTAAAACTAACCCTAACCCAATACTGTAGCAAGTGTTCACTGCATCACTTGAGATAATTTTAGATGATTGTTCTCCAAAGCTCTAGTTTCCATGGCATGACTCATTAAGTCCAGAGATGCATCAGTCATTTCAATTCCACTCCAGAACTCTGGTGTAATTAATACCTTGCTGGAAAAGTGGGTCCCGCTGGAGACCTGCCCACGCCCAATTAGTGGACTCACACTCACCCAGCTATTATTATGATCTTTTTGATGACACCAGATGAATACATTTGTAGCTTTGGCATTCACAGAAAACTGTTATAATGCAAGACAATCACAAGTGGGCTAATGTTCTCCTCACCTCTTTTAATACCGAGCACACTAAATATGCCTTTGTGTTTTCCTGGCATGCGCTTTCAAAGTTTATAATAAGACTCGCCTTTATGGACTTCTCCATGATGGTACATTGACAATAAATGTACTGTATCTTTATATTAAATAAATTGTAGACTATTACACAAATATGACTAAGGTTGTTTTAAAAAAGTAATGTCTGAGGTGGTCCTGCGTACAAAAATTGTACTTTGTTGCAACATCAAATGGAATTGACCGAATAGCTGACCTCTATCTCGAAACACAGACATTAGTGAACCTGCCTTTTATAAAAATGGCCGGCACCCAAACGTTAAAGCTTTAGCCGGGCCGAGCTCTGCATTTCACTCTGTGATGTTACAGTCTGCTAGAGAGCGTCAGGTTTCCTTGTAAAATCACTAAAGCAAATACGTCTGGTTACATTTCAACAGGTGGAACCCGGGCGCCTGAATGGACTCACTGTTAAAGTTTTAGCAAAATGTACGAAAAAGCCCTGCACAGCACAGTATATCACTTGTGTCGTATCGGAGAAAAGTATATGAAAACATAACTCGGAAGGAAGTCCATAAACAGCAGGAAGAAAGCGATATTGAACACCTTCACAAATCGAAGCCTTGAAATCAGATCCTGGACTTTTTGGGGTTTGCTCAAAATCCCCTTGGAGAAGAAACAACACTGGAGTCATTTTAACACTGTAGGACAGTTTTACTAAAGGAACCTTGTTCTTTTAAGAAAAAACTGAGACGGCTCAATGTGTTTTTTGGCTGATATTTGGTACAAGGGCATGATATAGGTGAAGTGAACCTTATCATGAAAGTTTCACTTCCTGCAAGTATTTTCTTGAGACAAAAGCAAACACCAGAAGCTTATCGGCTATAGTCTTTAACTAACAAAGATAATTAAAAAATGGTGTGCTAAAGTGACATTTGGTAACACTTGGCAATGTTCACAATATGAATCATAACATTAAAAATGCATAAAACTTTAACTGCTAAAATATAAAATCATACTATGTAGAAATCATTTAGTTGATGGAAACAGTGAAACTACTAAAAATCTATAATATGTTTAAGACATACAGTATTAGATTTAAGACACAGTTTTTTCTTATTGTCTACCACTGCTTCTGCATTGTCCTCTAAATGACATCAGGACAATTCGGATCACGATAAGAAGCTTCATTTTGTTCCTGCAGATTTAGCAGTGTTACAAGGGAACTTTGTGTTTCAGACCTTTTGACCGGATGTGCCCACCAGGATCTGCCTCTCCACATGCTGTTGTTTCCTGTGTCCGTGACATTTAATAAACTGGACTAAGGCGATAGTAAAAGCCAGCTCTGGAGACCGCGGGGTCTCCACTCTCGTCTAATTGGTTTCAAAATGTCTATAAAGAGTGGCTAGGCATAAAAGCAAAGCTTCATTTATTTTCCTGCTCCCCTTGTGAGGAGACCTATAAACTCAGCCTTTTGAACTGTGATGAGAATAAAGTGCCCTTAGTACACAAAAGGTCATTTATCACTATTGGGAAATATTTGCCACACACATAAAACTGAACCGAACTTAAACTTTCAGTCAAAAGGTTATGTGTGAATTTTTGCGCACTGCAGCTAATAGCGTAAAGCAATACAAAAAAAACCCAATATTGTTTCGAACTGTGTGATCTCTAAACAGCGAGTTATTTAAAAATGATTTACATGATAGCACAAATTGGGTCTTCAGGACTCCTTACCGTTTCCAACTGATCCATTAGTTTCACAAGAAACTTTCGGCACTCTGGAGTTTTGCTATCTATTTTCATTCCGGTCTGCATGGCATAAAGTCGACCTGAAACACAAAGTCAACATATTACAATCAATGAGAGCAAATTTAATCATTCTAGAGACAGGTTTTCACTTTAAATGCTCAAACACTGAAGTGATGCCATGGTGCTATATTTTGTCAAAGCAGTAACGCCTTTTAAACAAAGTTTGGAAACACATAACTTAATAAATCCCTTAAAACGTTGAAGGCTCATACTTAAATAAAATGGTTTTGTTTGTGTGCACATTTTTTTTTTCAACTGATGAGTTAAACTGAAACTTATAGAAAAGCAGCCAACATGTGTTTCACTTTGTGTCTTTGCATTAAGCCGCCAGTTGTCAGTTGAGGTTTAAAACCATGAACAAGCCCCAACATCTGGTGAAAGGTGTTTTATTTGCCACATGTGCAACGTACTGCTCTTTTAGAATAATATACAACAGTGGTACATGGCACTGTAGTTAAAAAAAAGAGCAAAAAAAGCCTTTAAGGCATCGCTTCATATGCAATTTCTGTATGCACACTTTGAATACTGTAGCTACAGCTGTGGAGAAACCAAATTAAATTCACATTAAACTGAAATCATATATGCAGAGTGAATTCACTTTACCACCGACATGAATGTGCATTGACCCCCAAGTCTATTATAATGTTATACTACACATCTTTTTCAATTAAAAGAAAATTTATGGCAATCTGCAAAGCATATAAAAGTAAGGCATGAAACAGGAAAATAAAAATTTGTAGGGATGCGCCGATACCACTTTTTTGGAATACGAGTACGAGTACGAGTACTTGCATTTCAGTACTTGCCGATACCGATACTGAGTACTTAATAAAAAACATGATTCAAATTTACAGGTAACAGCTTTAGTCATATAATTTAACAAAAAACAAGTGACTAGTTTGTCCAGTTTGTTGTAAACTCTGCCTCTTTGGACAACACAAGAGGCATTAACCCCTTACACGCCACTCAAACATAGACATTTCTCAGACCGTGGTATCGATCCCTGGTATCGGGGGACTTTTAACGAGTACGAGTACTTTAGAAAATGTGGTATCGAGGCCGATACCCGATACCAGTATCGGTATCGATGCATCCCTAAAAATTTGTTTATTAGAATTCAAATAGGATCAATTACTATTGCATAAGTTCAAAGCCATTAAGTGTTGGAGTGAAGACATTTGGAACAGGCAGTGAGCCAAGAGCCCAAGGGATATGCTCCACTAATGAAGATAATATCTGATCCAACCCACACTTTCGGCCATTTAAAAACTCACCTTGGTGATTCTACGGTGTCCCAGAGGAAATTAACAAGATGTGGCCTTATAAAGTATTCCTATGCCTTTACTGCTTTTACCCAATAAAAAGCAATGAAATGGGTCCCTCGTGTCCAAACATGAGACAAAGTTTTACTGCAAGTATTTAGATTCATTAGCTCTTAGATTAAGCTTAAGTAAGAAAACTAAAGGTCACTTATCTGGTAACAAAACTAATGTAACTAACTTAAAATCAGGTATATTTGTGGCAAAACTGAAAATACTGTAAAACCTGGCTTACATAATTGGTATAATTGCCAAGTTATCCCATCATCTGATATACAAACACAATTAATTTGATAAATGTCCTGACAATTGTGATATTTGTTGTGGAAGAGGGCTGAAACAAAAACATTTTCTCTGAAGTAAAGTCAAAGGTTTTTTTGCAACATCCAAATGAAATGACCAAATCCACATGCTAAGCCAAACTTACAGACTTTGAATGGCACTTTGTGTAAGAGGCAGGCCTTGAAATCGGTCATCTAATTCAGGTTTGAAACTCATTAGCCAGTAAAACATGATGAACTAGCAGTTACGACTTCCTGAAGGAAGCAAGGAAAGGCAAATATACCCAGCTGCAATGGCCCAGGCCAGGGCAAACACATTCTGAGTGTTGTCCCAAATAAAGGTGTATGTATGTATGTATAATGCTGGGCAGAACTGCGATCTGCCAAGATGTGACATGAAAATGTAAGCATTTTTAAAAACAGGGTTCCCACACCTTAGTTAACTTCAAATTCAAGGACCTTTCAAGAACTTTCCAGGTCCAATACCCTCAAATTCAAGGACTAAATGTGGGGACACATTTCAAGTGAGAACAAGGTTACATTGTGTTACCTTTTAAGATACATTGTTACAGTTCCCTTTCGAGGGAATTTGCGCTGCGTCACTGCGGTAACACTTTGTGGACCCCTCCAGGGGTAAGTGTGCTGAATACGTTTATCAAATTCAACCAATGGTGAGGCTTAACGACAAAGACAGGGTGACATGGGAGCCAGGAAGTAAATTTCTTTCTGAAATATTGCCAAAGACGGTGTTACAGAGACGCATAAAGTATGGCAAGGGAGACACAGCGTCTCATTCCCTTCTCAGGGAACATCGTACATACGTAACATGAGACGTTTTCATGTGTCAAACACAACTATGCAAAAAAGCATTTTGGTATGAATCAACATTCGCATACAGAAGATATAAGCATTTAAAATGAACAGTTTAGCATGTGTACTTAAAAAGTCTAGAATTTTATTATATTATCCTACACTACACTAGGAATAATATGGATTTTTTCCAGAAAACTTCTTGCATAAAACAGATTTGAGCACTTTTAATGAACTGTATCTCTGTATAATTTCAAAAACTTCCCAGGGCCTTGAATCCCCCCCCTAGATTCACAAACTTTCAAGGATTTCAAGGAGCCGTGGGAATGTAGCAAAAAACAAATGGTTTTTGGAGAGCACCAAATAAGACATTTAGGGGCGGTTTCCCGGACCAGGATTAGCTTAATCCAGGACTAGGCCTAAGTTTAATTAGGAAATATAACTAGTTTTAACAAACATGCCTTACTAAAAACATAACCTGTGTGCATTCTGAGGTAAAACAATGGGCACTGATGAATTTTAAGATATGTAAGTGCAAGTTGTTTTCAGTTTGGAGAGCTCTTAAAAGTGTTTAAGTCTAGAACTAGTCTAATCCCTGTCTGGGAAACCGCCCCATAGGGAACCAAGGTAAGTAGGTATATAAAAAGCTACACACCAAATACAGCAAAACAGAGAAATTTAAAAGCTCATGTGATAAAGCCATATAACTAAGCTAATTAATTAACTTATTAAATAAAACTTTAAACTCACAGGGGTGGTTTCCCGGACAAGGATTAGCTTAAGCCAGGACTAGGCCTTAGTTTAATAATGAAATATAACTAGTTTTAACAAACATGCCTTGCTAAAAACATTACTTGTGAGCATTTTGAGGCAAAACAAAGGGCACTGGTGTGTTTTAAGATGTCAGTGCAAGTTGTTTTCAGTTTGGATAGCTCTTACATTTATTTTAGTCTAGGACTATAGTCTAATGACTGTCTGAGAAACCGCGCATATAGGTAAAAGTCATTCTATTTCTTAGAAACATGTTTGGCATTGTTATTTTTATAGGACATTTTGAAGCAAATACTTTGAGTGTTTGTTATGTAAGACTTCTTTACACTGTGTCTTCAGGAAAGCAGCTCTATTACAGGATCTGGGAGAAGACGGATTACACTTCGCTTAAAGCACAAATGGTTATCAGTTAGATAACCCCGAGCGAACAAAATAAGTGGTCTGTAGATAGCAGCCGAAAGAAAAGGCTCGTTACTGAAAATTCTTTTCAAGTTCTTCAAGTCCTTGTTTCTTTAAGAGAGTCCATTTCCTCTTCCATAAGGCCCAATTTGTGGAGATCTGATGTCCATCATAGCAGATCACAGCATACAGTGACAAAGTTCTTCTTTGTAACTGTATTACGCCCATACTACTCAACATCCAAATTTCCTCATCTGAAACAATGCATCATTGAGGCCATTCACAGTCGAAAACCATGAAAATAAAAACCATAATCCATTTTTTGCCGCAAGCGATTCTATTTCTTTCTACGCTTTAATGAAAGCGAGTGAAAATGAGGACAGTGTGACGAATGCCAGCATTGTCGATGCTTTCATGGAACGTGCGAATGTACAAGTGTGAGCGTGTTTGTTTATAAAGTTACCACAAAGCCATCTTTTCTGACTTTAAAAAGCTCTGGTGTTGTTAGTACAATCTGCATTTTAAACAGTATGGAAAGTAATATTACAAGGGGGTCTCAGTTTTCTTCTTACTACTAAGCTAGATAACTACGCTACTTGCACGTGCCTGGCATAAATTGCATCCATGCAATGACCACTCTGCCAAACAACCGAGCATTGCAGAGCATCATGAATGCTTATTCTCAGCGGGTAAGCATTAACGCAAGCTTGACGTTTGACGGACGAAAGAGACTTTGACTCTTCAGATTGAGGACATGCCCCGAGTACATCACTGACATCTGCAGTAAGAACAGAATTGTATATTCAGGAATGTCGGCCCGCGCACTCTACTTTCTCTACTACAAGGATGTTATTATGTAGCGGCTGCTCATTCTGAAGACTGGATAAGGTCCAACGAGAAGGAAGAAAAACAATGTCAAAGAGGGCCTTTTCCATAGGTTTACAGCAGGGTGCCAATTAGAGAACTGAAGCATTGTCAGAGAGCGGTCTGTTAAAAACATCAACACAAACAAATTCAATTCTTTTACATAGAGAGTCGTCTATCCTAACTTAAAGACGGCCTTTAAAGTATTTCACCCAAAAAAAGACTATGACTGTTATAAGTGTTTTGAATTGGTAAATATTTTGAGCTGAAACACGTTCATTCACCTATTACGTTAGTTGATGGTAACAGTCTAAAAAATCCAGAAAACTCGCAAAAACTAAAAATATGGGGGTATAGCTATGCCTATACTTTTGTCCAGCTATAACCAGATAGGCAAATTGTAAGTTATCTATTAGCAAAACTGAAGTTAAAGGTTCTAGTAAGCTCACAACTGCAACTATTACAGTAAGGACTGACTCAGTTAAATGCTGACCTCCAGTGGCACATTTAATTCCCAATCTTTTAAAAGCAGCTGCTTAGACCTTCAAGATTTAATAGTTTAAGAAATATCTCGACTCTCAGTAAAACATAACTGGGGGTTTAAGCAAACAACTTTCAGAATCAAAGCCATCACAGAAAACCCTAAAAAACATAGCAAATCGTTTTGAATACATAACTGCTTTAAAGTCTTTAAAGGCGATTAAATAAATAAACTTTCCTGCAAAGATAGAATATGCCTAAAATACTTTGAAACCTCCATTAGCTTTAAATGACTTCCCAGGTTCTGAACTAAAAAGTTTAACATTTAAAATCACCAAGGAAAGGACATAATGTCCCACATGAAAAATTGTCTGAGCCATGGGTGGTCCTCAGTTGATGAGGTTAGACTCAATGACTACAATGAACTGACTGCAGTCTACCTGCAAGATGCTGCACTGGTTGCCATGACAACAAGAAAGCAGAAAAACATGAAATACAGAATGGCTCCTGTTTAATGGGCGAAGTGGGATAATGATGTGATGCTGCGATGGTGCTTGCATTGTAACATTTAAATGTAGTCTATTTCCGACGCTTTCATAAACTACTATTTTTGGAGATAACTAAGCTGAAAATGTACAATTTAAATGTCAGAAGACAAGACAAACTTGTCTTAATTGAAGACAAGCTAAAAGTGTAATTCATGGGGGCAATTACCCCAACGTGAAACTAAACTGAAAGTCATGCCGCTTAGAAAAGTCACCCAATCTACCTCACACTGTGCAACGCAACCATTGTGTTAAATTTATGCTGCTGTTGAAGACATCTGATCCTGTGGCAATGCAGACTAGACAGCATTATGCTATATAATTCTCACTTAACTGGGCTTTTGGGAATATAGCTAAGTATTTATTTAAAGGTTAAAAAGTGAGGCATGTTCTGTCAGTAACAGCAGGACAGGCATTTGCAAAAAATTATTTGCCCAGAAGAATATACTTTCTTGATCTCTTTAAATGTGTAAAGGGATAGTTTACATAAAAAAGATAAAAATTCTGTCATCATTTACTCAGGCTCATGTTGATACAAACCTGTATACATTTCGTTGTTTTGATGAACACAAAAGAAGATATTTTGAGAAATGTTTGTAACCAAACCGTTCTTGGACCCCATTCACTTCTATAGCAGAAAATAAGAGTACTATGGAAGTAAATGGGGACCACAAACGGTTTGGTTACAAACATTTCTCAAAATATCTTCCTTTGTGTTCATCAAAACAACGAAATGTATACAGGTTTGTATCAACATGAGAGTGGGTAAATAATGACAGAATTTTCATTTTTGGTGAACTATCCCTTTACGGCGCATTCACACGGGGCGTAAGCGTTAACGCTTAACGGAAAGCTTGTCTGAAGCTTGGCCAACAGCCAATCACAGTGGCTTCAATACATGCTCCGGTCTTCCATAAACGTAATTGGCTGGCTCAGTCTATGTTATTTGCATAAAGGCGATCTGATTGGCTGACGCACGAGTCGCCGCTTGAAAAGTTGAGAAATGTTCAACTTCTGCCGCGAGCAACGGCAGTGAAGTGACGCTGACGGATCCACAATTCAGTTCGGCAACGCATGATGTCACCCATTGAAAGTGAATGGGAAGCGTTAACGCTGACGCACCGTGTGAATGCACCGTTAAACAGTAAATGGCCCTAAACGAGTAAAAATATATTTTTACACATAACCATTTAAATTTTAGATAAGACAACAGTTTAATGTCAATCAATGTCAAGGTGGAAAACAGAGGTTTCGTCAAAAAAAAAAACTGTTAAACCCAGTTTGGTTTCACAATCTTTTTGCTGTAATGTCAAAGAAAGTTAAGCTTTAAGATGCGACACAATGCGGTGATTGCGACTACCAATGGAGCGTAGATGTGGTCATGTGGGTGTCAAATCACAAGTGATATTTCTTTTTGAAATTGTATCAAAGTATTTATAATATAAATCATACTATAAGATTTCTGTTGCAAAACAGGGAAAGGTAAAGAGACCAGTGAACACTGATAATTTATGTGCTTGCTCAATAACTATAATTTTTTATATAAAAATAAATAACATTTTATAGATTGCATCTTTTAATAATCTTACATTTCTCATTCTACCTGCATCACCGTAAAAATATTTTTTCTGTAATATATTATATAAACTGGGGGCCAGTTTTATGACATTTTATAAAATGCATTAAGTTATCATGAATTCTGTGTAATGAAACCTCAGAAAAATAAGGCTAGTCACTAACAGCACTACATTGTATATTTTAATACGTTTTGGTTAATTCAAAAGTTATGTTTTATGTCATACATTTTTTTGGGGGGCATGCCGAAAAAGTTTGAGAACCACTTATGTAAGTGACACTCTGCTGGATGAATGCATATTTTCATATGGGTTAACTTTTCCAGCATTATACTGACAACAAACAAAACTTCTGTCAAACTACATTATGATTTCTAAATTTACTGTAAACTTCCCACATCCCATAATGCCCTACCAACAAACCCTGACCTTTCCCTACTAAGTATAAAAGCAACTGCACTGCAGTATACTCCTTTAAAAGTGATGTCATCGCACAAAAATGTCTCTGAAATGATTCAGCAGCTATCTGAACAATAACAGCATCTAGCCAACGTTTTTATTTGCCTTGCAAAACAAACACAATAGCACCCTTAATGTATTACGAACAACATTTCAATTATAAATCTTAGCCGGACTGAACTGTCCACCACGTGAAACTATCTGTGATATGCTTATGATGTAGTGAAGTTTCAGCCAAATGTTTCCAAACAAGCCATTAGCCACTATTGCTACATTTGTTGCTAAACCGGTTTTTACAAAAATACGTTTATGGAAAATTGTAACTATAATAACAAGAACACTGACATTAATTAACTACATATTCTTGTAAATATTGTATACGTTGTATGTTAATAAAGTGAATGTATGTACATGAAAGCAGTTGTTAGCAAGCTGAGCAAAAACCAGGCTAAACACACAACGGCTAGTTAAACACTGAGGTAAATCTCTAACAACACCAGGCACTTCACAGTTTTAACCATTACACCTGCTTCATTCAAGTTATACTAATATAATTTGTAAATAACAAGTTTGTTTAGTGAAATGATCGGCTATCTGAGTAACTGTTAGCTAACATAAAAGAAATAGACATGTTTACAAACTTACAGTAATAGGCGACCGCGGGGTCTCTTTTATCGTGTTCCTGCGCTGTTCTTAAATAATGATTTATCGCTTTTAGCTGTGGTGGAGCTGCCATCGCTTAATAAAGTCACTGTTACCAACTTCTACGACTACTGGTAAGCAAAAACCGACCAACAACAAAGATGACAGGTGCACGCGAAGCAGCAACTTCCGCGTCTTTGCGAGAACGCGCAGCCACGCCTTTAGTGACCTCCATAGGTACGGAGGGTAGTGACACTGTAAAGATGCTCTTACATCTAAATAGATATGGCTTTATTATAGTATTTTGTATTTTATAGTATTGGCTTTTATATAATTTTTAACTATAGTACTAAATAGTAACTATGTTCTTTTGCTTTATTTTTTGCTCTTTGTAATGTACATCTGCATAGAGATATGATCACTCTAAAGAATCAAATTTCAGAAATAAAAATGATATAAATTCTGTAAATATTGTGTAATAAAGACCTTTGTTTATTTTAAATTGACACATTTACAGTGTGTACTTTAGCTAAATTTAAAGTTATAAATTATAAGATTATATATTATACTAAATACTAACAAAGCCATATGATAAATCAGTTTTGTTAATCCTACTGTATTGCCATAAAATGGCACTTTTGTTTCCATTACCGCTATTTCATCTCGCAATATGTGTAATCTCAAAATAAACTGTAAGTTGTTTTTTACTTAAATCAGAAACTTCACAAACATTAGAAATGTATTGTATCAGGTTGCCAGACAACAGATCTGTTCTGAATATGAATTTCTTTATACAAAATAGACTGATAATACATTATAGTTAATATATATGCAGACTATTATGCCTGAAGATGTTCATGCATAATGATCTCATAAATGTCATCAACAAAACCCAATAAACAGTCAGATCTTCCAACATACACAAATATTGGTGCTAAATAATAAGCAGGGAACCATTTTTTAGTGCTAATCAAGAACCAGTATAGCACCTGTGTAGAACCAATATGGTTGCTATGTTGAACCAAGTCATGCTTTAGCACCATTTATGGTTCTACATAGGTGCTGTTTAGCACTACAATGGTTCACCTATGATTATGAACTTTAAGTAGTATTTAGCATAATTTGTTTTATTTATTTTTAGCATAAAAGTTATTACTAAGGCAGCTGCAGAATGGCAACCAAAGACATGCAAGACAAACTGTTCCTCCTCAGATGTTTCTTTAATCCACTATTCACAAAGGTAAACACAAAATAATAGTTCACAGTGTGCCATTTTGTACCTGAGATGAAACGCGTTGCTGAGAATAATAACAAAAGTTGGATGGATGTCTGATAAAATGTAAAGATAAAAATACAACAAACCCTGTATTGTATACAAACTATATGGAAATCAATGGTATAATCAATGTGCATGGATTTCACCAAATAGGCTAATTAATAATGATCTCCGACAGTATTAATCGCTTGAATGTACTTATACCTTTGTCTCTTACGGGGAAAATCAATCATTAGTCAAGTTTCAATAAAACAACCAAAATAGTACTTGAAATGTGCATAGCATACTGTAGTACTTTCATATAAAGTACATATTTTTTTATGGAATCAATACTGCATAAGGATTAATTAGGCAAATGTGGTTTTGTCTTATTAATATATAAGTCAATTAAAAACTAAATATACTTTATGGTTTCCATTGCTAGAGAGGTGGACCCCCTAGACTTCAAATATTCAGATATAGCCATTGAAATGATTGACTCCTTTGACAGCTTTGTTTAAAACAGATCAAAAAGGAACAGCAAATAATCGAACAGAAAATGAGAGGTATGTGTTAATGTCCTTTTTGTCATTCAGAGACTCAATAATAAAAAATAAACACTGGGGAAGCATCATTAAAATTAAAGGAATAGTTCACCCAAAAATGAAAATTCGGTCTTCATTTACTCTTCTTAATGTTATTTAAAACCGATTTGAGTTTATTATGTTAAACACAAAGAAGATATTTTGATAAATCATGGTAACCACACAGTTAACTTCTAAAATAGGAAAAACAAATGCTGTGGAAGTCAATGGGTACCGTGAGCTGTGTGCTTACCATCATTTATCAAAAAACTCATGCAGGTTTGGAACAACGTGAGGGTGAATAAATAATGACAGGATTTTCTTTTTGGGGTGAACGATCCCTTTAACATTCTCAAGTCGTTGGCTGGTTTAAATAACCTAGTCTTCGAAATAGGATCTCAAAAACTTCAGCGATGCAGAGTAGTATTGTGATGATGGTGAAAGTATACATTGCACTGAGGAAGATGGTCTTCTCAAAGTGTTCAGGGACCATACACTTTGTGATGTTGAATATCTTTCCTATGGCACTGGCATCGCACATGTAAATGGGATTAACCAGGAAACCAAAAAGATGATGTTGAAGCCAAAATGCTAAGACTTCCAAAATGATTCTTAATAGGACAGAAATGATGTAGAAGACTGTGGAAACCGGCCGTTGGAGAATCTGCTCTTGGTCTATGTTTTTACAGGCAGCGTAAAGATGGAAAACAGCTCCAGGTACTAAGACAGTGACAAGCTGCAATGCCCAAAACACCTACAAGAAAAAACAACATTATATTTGTTCAAGTTTCCAGAAGCTATATAAAGCATACATTTTTTATTATAAAGTTACAAATACGTTTTTATAGTGTTGCAGTAGGTTGCTGATTTGCTCACTGTTTAAAATTTTACTGAAAGTTTGTTGATGTTTTTCATCTTGTCATTGATTATTAATCACAGATTGTAGTCCACAAAACATCATTTCATATATTTGTTTTTTTACTATATAAACAAATACATACCTGAGGTGTTATAGGCCTGAACTGGTTGTAACAGTAAAGGTTTAGTTCCCTTCTGTATGGGATACAGCTGAAGTGCAGAGCCTCATTGCCATAGACAGCGAATCCAAGGACCCCAAGGAAAAACGTACGCACAGAGCCGAAAAACAGTGTGTGGAACTGACCTATCACTGTTGGAGGCCTGAGCTGAAATATGCAATGAAAATTACAGTTTTAACAGGATGCAAATGAAATGCACCAAGCACACGGATACAAACGGTTTTGGGACTATCAATGCCCACAAATCAATAAAGTCCTAAAAGTCAAACTTTATTTTATTACAACTTTATATTTCCAACATTCACATCTCTCATAAAAAGTTTATGATGTAGGGCATAATTTAAAATTCTGCATAATGCAAAGTATGATTACTTGTCACCATCATTGCCAATCTTCTAGCCACAGGCACAGGCTGATGGCAATTCTGAACCTCTGAATGACCTGTCGCTTTAGAAACTCCCTGTCCATGCATATTTCGCTTTTATCCGCATTGCCTTACTCACTAAGTGAAAATACAAACAATAAACAAAAAGACAAAACAAAGGCCAAAGGACACGTGGTCAGCCAATAGGTTAATCCCTATTCAACTATGTCAGCAAAAACAACTCTTGTAACTAACAATTGAGTAGAGCAAACATGCAACAAATACAATTGTCAGACAGGACAAATTACATAACGGTAAACAAAAATCAAGTTCAAATTATTTAACATTTTCCTACTACACCTTAATTCTTACTTGGAAACTAAATTCAAGGCAACAATGCATTATGGTTCAGTAAAGATATATTTAATGCAGTTTCCATACATTAATTACGGATTTTATTATTGTCAAAGTATATGTATTACGTAAAAAGTGTCTTCATTATATAATTACAATATATACTATATATTATAGAGATTATATATTTTTAACTTACTGTAAAGACAGCAGGCCAGCTGAAAGTGACTCTAAACTTATACTCTCTAAACTACAGCATGCATGAGTTAGAGCTTAAGAAACATTTAAAAAACTTAAAATTGTGTATTAAGAGTCCACACACCAACCGTAATCCAGGCGGAGTGTTGTTCATCCCCCTTCTTAAATCAGACCCGAGGTCGTGCGCTCATGTGACTGATGGAGATGCTGAAAAAGCGGCATGATGGGGGCGCCTTTCTAACGCCACGCTTTTCCCAGTCATAAACCAGAGAGCAAACAGTCAGGACATGAAAGAAACCCACTAGAGAATAGATCATAAAAACACAGAGATGTTATTTACCGCAATAAGAGCACCGAGGCGAGCTGGTCAAATGGTCAGTGCGCACGTGACGCACGCGCACGCATACTGTAGTTGTCAACCAAAGTGATTCTTCATAGAAGACGTTGACTTTTGTTAATGCCCTAAATGCTCCTTTAGTTTTGCGATATAGGCTATATTATTAGTATAATGCTATATAATAGACATGTTGTTACATTAATATATAGGCTATACATTTTCGTTCATCACAAAATCGACTAAATATTCAAATTCCCCGTTTTTCTGGTTTAGTCTTGTATAAAGTTAGTTTCATAATATCATAATATAGGCCAGGGATTACAGTTTCACCTTTCTTTAGGATGTGGTAAGACAACTTTGTAATTTGTGAATTATTTGTATATTTAAAAATAATAATAATAGCCATAAATCGAATGCCTTACTAGTAGCCTATATGATTTTTTATCATAAATAGTTTTCACGTGTAAAATGTGGTTTGCGATTTGTGTAATATATTCAATTGCTCATAATTTTTGAATAAAATTGTGACATCATCAGTGTCATAAATGCCAGCAGAGGTCACTAAATCAACATATGAAATTAACACGGTGCGTGCCAGTAACAATTACGACCTCACCAGACGCAACAGTTACATCCACAGAAAACATTTTATTTTGGCAAATTTAAAGATGCACACAAATAAATGCAGGGTAATAGTTTAAAGACTAGGAAAAAAACACAAAATAATGTGGAAAGTAGTACAGGAGTAAAGTATCATGTATACAATGTCAATATACATTTCTAGAGAGACAGAATGAGTGAAAATGTAAGATAGACGTTAGATTTGTAGTCCGAAACACATTCAAGTATATAGCCCGAGGCTCATGTCATGTTGGGAATTTGATTGTTACCTTGGTTGAGCTGTTAGAACTCAATGGGAAAATTGAGTATCATTCCTGAATAAGTGGCCAGCAGTTGAATTTAGTCTCGATGAGAGTTTAAAAAATATTTAGATGCGTTATGCAATAATGTAGAGATCAAAATCAGGCAATACAGACCAAAATAAAGCATTTGCTATAAATTGTTTGTGTGTTAAAATATGTTTAAATATATTTTAATATTGTTACCTGACACCAGGACCAATAATTTCCAACTGAAGATCCATGGAGAACTTAAAACCTTGATCAGACACTTTCGATTAGATTAATGTCTGTTGCTCTGTTTTGTCATGTGAGCATTTTAAAACAAGCAGATTAGAATGAAAACATAACTATTTGATGATAAAACAACGACAATTATTTATTACTATATTCTGTACAGCGTCATGTTCCAGATGTTTGCAAAGGAGCCTCTTTTTTCTTTCACACAAACACCTGTTTTCCCAATCCAATTGTCCAGACCCAGCTGGTTTCCTGATTACGTATTTATTGGAATTCTTTCCTCAGTAAATCCCCCTGTGTGAAAGAGCTCCAGTCGATCCCCGATAAGAGTGAGGACAAAAGCAGAACCTGAAATACCATGAAAAAAATCCCTGTTTGAGCCACTGACGTTGACAGACTGCAGATCATAACACAATTATGAACCATTTCAGTTTAAGTATTTAAATGTAAATTTTAAAACCAGTATAACATGGATGGAGTTCTGTAGCGCATTTGGTAGAGAACTGCGTCCGCAGCGCAAAGGTCATACATAGGTTCAATTCACAGCGAATGCGTTATTTGATCAAAATACCTCGAAGGGATACATTTGGAAAAAAGCGTCTGCCAAATGCGGAAAGATAGATAGATAGATAGATAGATAGATAGATAGATAGATAGATAGATAGATAGATAGATAGATAGATAGATAGATAGATAGATAGATAGATAGATAGATAGATAGATAGATAGACTGAAGCTAATGCAGACTGAGGTCTTGGTTCTGCTCTATGTAACACTGTGCGCATTGAGGTGTTCCCCCCTCCCACTACTCCTGTCTGTCAAAGAAGGCAGTCAACTTTAGGCAGCTGGATGCGACGCTCATTTCAGCACTAAGTTTGTCGGACAGCGCCTCTCTCCCACTCGGGAAACTTTTAAGACCCTTTTCGTCAACTACTTTCAATTTTAACCACTAAACCGAAATATGGATAACACTTTGAAGAACATCCCTTTCTCTGAGAATAGCTCAGTCTATGAGAACTCCACAGACGATTGGACGTCAGATGAAGGGGAAACGGTACATTTCATCATCAGATGCGTTATACCGTCCGTGTACATACTTATAATAACGATTGGTTTGTTGGGCAACATCACACTTGTAAAAATATTCATCACCACCAGCGCGATGCGAAGCGTCCCCAACATTTTCATTTCTAGCTTGGCCGTTGGAGATATTTTGCTTTTGGTCACTTGTGTGCCGGTGGACGCGTTCCGGTATTTTTACGAGGAGTGGATCTTCGGGACCGTGGCTTGTAAGATGATTCCGGTGATTCAGCTCACCTCGGTCGGAGTCTCTGTCTTTACTCTCACGGCACTGAGCGCAGACAGGTAAGGCAAGAAATGAATCTGTTTATATCTGTTTATATATTAGATCTGTTTATATATTATAATGTAAAATCACTTGTGAGAATGTTATGTCTGTTAATAATTTTCTTATAAGCACTGCAAAAGTCCACATTTACACTCTTAAATAAAGGGTTCCTTGTCAGGCTGTGTGGTTCCATAAAGAACCTTTAACATATACAGAACCTTTATGTTGCTCACAATGATTTTTGTAGTGGAGAAAGGTTTTACAGACTATAAAAGATGGTAAAAAAAACCTCTTCCTCATTTCTTCCTCAATGGCATCGCTTTGAAGAACCCTTCAAGCACCTTTATAATTAAGATTGGAGCACCTGTAGCTCATGTAAATACTTTTATTCACCAAGAAAATAATCTTAAAGCTTTAGGTATTACTGGACTTGGCATTGAACCGCCTACAGAGGTTTTATGTTAAATCTCATCCATGGCTCACAGACAGATTTCCCAGCATGAAAAATGCAGCTCGGGATGGTGTTAGGTGTGCTTGACCACAAATAATGAATCATTTATTAGGCTGTTGTTTTGATTTTTTTCATACGTATAAATATTGTTTTGAAGGCTAGGATATATCTTTAGAGCCTGCCTGGACATCATTATTCTGATTTATTTACACCGCAGTGAATTTTATTAAAGAAATGCAGTGCTTTCATAACCGAAAGGCTGCTGTACATGAAAGAGACACATCAGTGGTAGAGATAAGTTACAATGTTAAAGACTATTGCTTATATGTTTTAAACCATATCATGCACATAATTCTTAAATATTTTAATTTTGAAAGGGCTCCTGAAAGTTTGTAGTATCTGCAGAATTGTCCTTTCCAGATTGCAGTGCATCAAATCCTAAATGATAATTGGCAACCTAATGTTATTAATTTCGACAGTCTCATTTTTGGCTGCATGTCTGTGAAATATATCATTATAATTCATGTCGCTGGGTCTCTGTGGTGAAGATGAGCAGTGGTCTGTCTGTCAAATACTTACCTACTTTATGCTAAGGGGGCTTGACTAAAGCAAATGACCTTTTCAAGTCTGATCTGTGTTTCTTCTCAATGATCTGTTTGTTGTTCGGGGCACCTAAAAGTTCATTTATGCCACAGTCATTAAGACCCTGGGGTCCAATCACATTTCTTTTATTGATTTGTAGTCTACCTTAACAGTTACCTTTCTTAAAAAGAGAATTGCAATGCTAAATGTAATCAATATGATAATGACTGTGACCGATCACAGTGAATAGTAAAATAATAAGCTCTGCCTTGTGCTTGAATGCACTTTG
The DNA here is from genome assembly GCA_025389145.1 of Misgurnus mizolepis. Taxonomy (NCBI): domain Eukaryota; kingdom Metazoa; phylum Chordata; class Actinopteri; order Cypriniformes; family Cobitidae; genus Misgurnus; species Misgurnus mizolepis. The sequence goes on from JAIFKI010000019.1 coordinate 4,912,694, forward strand.
CATGAAGTTGCTTTGGATTAAGGCATCAACCAAATTGCATAAACGTAAATGAATGTTGACTGTAATCTGATTAATGCTTATTCAACATTCACAGTCAAGTGTGACATACAATGAAGCACATCTGCATGCCAGTCAGTTCAGCTCTTTCTTCAAAAACCAAACTGTAGTGGTGGCGCTCCTCCACTGACCCTTGCCTCAGGGTGGTCGGTTTGTGTTCATTGTGAGAGGAAAGAGCAAGCTTATCAGTGCAGCATGGTGGAGCAGAGAAGTCTGGGTAGGGATAAAGTCATGAGATTTCCATTTACCTTATTGATGATGACAAATAGGAAGTGATCAACATGGAGTTGAGGCATTTATAACTTTTAAATAGTTTCAGAGTTGTATTTTCAAACTCCAGTGTAAATTTTTTATGTTTACGAAAATGTTTTATTTATGGATGATGCAAAAAATCTTAAAAGAAGAAGATGTTAATAAAATCTGCAGTTACATATGCTCACAAAATTTTAAGACCTTTAAAGAGAAGATTAAACCCTTAAGTACATAAATCAAATTGTATCCTAGTTTTTTGAAACTAGAAATTCTGCAATGCTAAAATAGAAAGTGTGATACTATTTTTTAAAAGTAAACTTTAGTTATTATATTCCAAATGACTTTAAAATGTAAAATAAAATATATATTTTTTTTATAATTTAGAGAGTCCCTAAAGCTTTTGTAGGGAACATCATGCTTTTTGTTTTAATATTTTAGCAAACGATAATATAACAAATTATGCAAATATTTGCAAATTCACAAGTGTGTATTTTCCTATTACAACAGTGTTGCCGGAGTAATTAAATTCTTCTTCAAAGATGGCACATAATAAGCTCATCTAATAACGAAAATGTATCCCCAGGATTTTACAGTAATTTTATTACCAGTCAAAGAGAGCGGCGGCTCGTGGCTGCTCATCCGAGGGGCGCAAATTCAAAATCAGTGTTCGGGGTGTCATGTGTGTTGCTTGTGTTTTCAAAATATGTGTTTATTGCCTACCCAGTCTCACGAAATTACGTACCTATAGTCACATAATTTTTTTGTTCTTTTACGTGATACTGTCACGAATTTCTGCATTTTTTTCGTGATCGTATCACGAATTTCTGTTTATGTGTCATTGTCACGTATTGGTTCCTCAACTGCTTTTTCCTATTTTCAAACCATATTCGCTTCGGTTTAGGGTTAGATTTGGTGTTTGCATTAGGATGTCACTTTAAGTATTGGTTTATACTGTTTTTTCAGATTTATTTTCTATATTTTCTAAATTTTAAACCATTGTTGCCTGGTGTTAGGGTTAGAGTTGGGTTTGGGTAAGGATGTCATTTTATGTAAATCTAACCCTAAACTGAGGCGAAAATGGTAAGAAATTAGGACAAAAAAGTTGAGTAACCAATATGTGACAATGACACATAAACAGAAATTCGTGATACGATCACGAAAAAACAGGGAAATTTGGGACAGTATCACGAAAAATTACGTGACTATAGGTACGTAATTTCGTGTGACTGGGATGCTATTGCGTCATGCGAACCATGTAGATCACGTGTTTTGTCAAAATAAGTGCCTGCTGCACACGCGTCAAAACCGTTTATGATAAAAGAGACGCTCACATTCACAAAATGCACGCAAGACACTCCCTTAACAGTAAACTCATAAACCATTTAGACGCATCTGCAGCAGGCACTTATTTTGACAAGACATGTGATGCACATAGGTTCACATGACGTGCAGAACACATATTTTGAAACATGACGGGATACATACATGTTGTGATGAACTTGACACTTTTTTGCGCCCTTGAAAAAAGAAGTCACCGGCCGCCACTGATCATAGAATGAAACTGAAGCAACAGAAACTATGTAAAAAATATTTTAGCCTTCCTTTTGTCTTTACTCTCAAAACTGTTGTCATTTCATTCATAACATAGCAATAAATAAAAGTGCAACAACCAGGTGTGACATAAAAATACAACCAATACAAATCTTCGCACAACCTCAAGGATAAACCTTAGCATAGAATCAATTCTGACTTAAGATAAGAGGCCATGGTGTTTTCCCCCAAGCAATGACAATATAAATTGATGATAAACAAGCCAATTTTCCCTTTCATCCAGCCACAGCCTGGATGAAAGGAACAGCAATCTGTGTGATGACAATTCTTCTCATATGTTCCCCTCAGACACAAAGCTATTGTGAACCCTATGGACATCCAGAGCTCCGGCGCAGTATTCTGGACCTGTTTGAAGGCCATCGCTATATGGATCATCTCAGTCCTGCTGGCTGTACCTGAGGCTGTCTTTTCTCAAGTGGTTCACATGCCCGACAAGAACACGACGTTCACCGCCTGTGTGCCGTATCCACGCTCCAATGAGATGCACCCCAAGATTCACTCAATTATGATTTTCCTCGTCTACTTTCTCATTCCTCTGAGCATTATCTCTGTCTACTACTATCACATCGCAAAGACACTTATCAAGAGTGCTCATGATATGCCTGGCGAGATTAGCGAGCACTCCAAAAGACAGGTGAGAGCTTCAGTGTGATGATTACTTGGCAGAATGCAAATCGTATATATTCGAAAACAAGGTCTTTAATAGGCATAGCACATTTTACAGGAAATATGTTTAAAATATTAAAAAAGATAACAAGATGCTGCCATGATCTTTTATTTTATATATACACACTCCGAAAAAAGGTACAAAAGTTGTACCTTTTTGTCACTGGGATGGTACCTTTTTAAAAAGTTATATTACAGTATGTCCCATTTAGGTACAGATATGTACTTTTTCAGTACCTTAGAGGTACCAATATTTCAAACCTGTATCACTAAATTATGTACCTATAGCCACGTAAATTTTAAAGTCTTTTCCGTGACACTGACACTATTTTCCTCCTTTTTGCATGTCATGCATTTTTGTTTACGTGTCATCGTCACAAATTTTTTTATTTAAATGTTTTGTCCTATTTTCAAACCATTGACGCTTCGGTTTAGGGTTAGATTTGGTGTTATGCGTTAGGAAGACACTTTAAGTATTGGATTAAACCTTTTTTTAATGAATTATTTTTTATATTTTATGATTTCTAAACCATTGTCGCCTGGCATTAGGGTTAGAGTTGGGTTTGGGTAAGGATGTCATTTTATGTAAATCTAATCCTAAACTGAGGAAAAAATTGTAAGAAAATAGGACAAAACAGTTAGGTAAGGTCCAGAGTAAGGTCATGTCAGAGATTTAAATCAATGTGAAATCAATGAGTGAATTCGTACTTTAATGTTCCTAATATCATTATTAGATATGAGACTTTAGTTTGGATTGCACAAACAGGTTCACATGTTGTTAAAATAGGCCTATATTGTTATATAATACCATATTCCAGCTCATATAAGATACTACAAAACTTAATTTATGACAGTCTTTAAGATAGAAGAAAATATTTTAACATATAAAATAAACTACATACATCAAATAAAAGGTCGTAATATACCATTTAGGTAAATATATGTTTGGTACCAATATGTAGGTTTGAGGTAATAATATGAAGGTGTACTCTTTGAAAGGGTACCGCCTCAGTGACAGCCAGGAACCATTTTTTTGGTAGTGTATACAACAACGATGACAAGGCAGCCTCGAAATACCATTTGTAACCACAAAACCAATTATACGGGTCATTTTTTTAAATTGAGATTTATACATCATCTTAAAGATGAATAAATAAGCTTTTATTGATTTGTGGCCTTTTAGGAAAGGACAATATTTGTCAGAGATACAACCAGGTCTTGACATTAACTTTTTTTCTCACCAGCCAAAGTGGCTAGTTGTTTTCCAGTTAACAGCCACTTAGCATTTTTACTGGCCACAATTTTGTTGTTGGTAAAATACTTTTTTTATGATTAAACGTGACTTTGGCATCCTAAAATGACTTATATTGAATAATTTAGCTAGATTAGATGCAGATTGAAATTCAAATTGACCACACAAATTAAGACTACATTTATTAGCTGGCATATACTAGGTATATCAGTATAGATCATAGACTGTAAAAAAAGATGGACGACGCCAATTCACTCTCTCCCATTGGTGAAAAGTGAAGCCGCCAGTGTCCTGATACGGCGCTGACATCTCGGGTCTTGAGTCTGCGCAGTAGCGATTTTGGGACCAGTCCTGCGCAGTAGTGAGCAGGAAGTAAAACCGTGAAATCAAGGCCCCGCCCTTGCTCTCGCAGAATGCACATTTCACAGCTGTCAATCATAACGTGACACCACTGTTTTTATAGCATTAAATAACTAAAAGCAAACATTTGAATTTACATCGGCGTGATAAAAACTACAGTAAATGACAGAAACCAGCTTCGGGAAAAAGATAACTGAAGTGTAATTTAATTGTTGGGGGAGGCGTGGTTTATGACCTATACTGGGACGGGTCACTGGGGGGCGATCGAGACGTTTTGGCTTCACTTTTCAGGGCTTGTGGGGCACGCTTGGTACAGGTATAGATCATATCATATATTTAGGGGCATGAAAAACATGCTAGTAAGACATAAATAGATTAACTATATATAAAAGTGGTGCAGGGGTGTATAAGATTAACTGAAAAGATAAACATATATACCCACAAACACTTTAAATATTTATTAACAACAGCATTAAATACTGTCAAGCAGTGGCAGCCAGTGACTTCTTTTTCGGGGGCACTCAATACGAAGTTTGTCAACATGTGTGTAGCCCATCATGTGTGTGGTTCCTTTTTTTAAAATATATGTTCTGCGCATTGAGAGATCCTGTGTGCATCACGTGTCTTGTCAAAATAAGTGCTGTTTGCAGATGTGTCTAAAGGATTTATGATAAAAGAGACGCTCTTGTTTGCCAGATCCTCACATAATCTCATGCGCAATCAGAGTTTACTGTTAAGGGAGTGTCTTGCGTGTATTTGGTAAACATAAGAATCTTATTTATCATAAACGATTTTGACGCGTGTGCAGCAGGCACTTATTTTGACTAAACATGGTTTAAATGATGCAACAAGAGGGCATTATTGTTGCCCAAAGTAGCCTATATTAATATGACGTGCGGGTTTCCCTTGACTTCGGACAAAACTGGGACGTGTGCATCTATGAATTTCTCTCCGCTCTTGTCCAGAAAGTGTGCACACACTTTAAATCTCTTCAATCACTTCCGTGCAATTGTTTTATATTTCATGAAGTGTGCATGTATCCATCAGCGCTCGAGCTCTCCCAAATAATCCCTACTGTATGTTGCGCTGGGTGCAGGGAGTGCTCATGGGAGTTGTAGTTTTCCATGTTGCATTACGCATTCTTTATCATTTCGCATAACTTTTAGAAAAACTACAAAAAAATATATATATTTATAACATTGGTCCTTTGAATGCTGATTGGCTGATAAAAGTTCTGAAGTGTGCAATTTTTTTCTGGTAAAAGTACGGCGAAGTAGTTAAAGGCAGATTTCAGTGACCGCATTTCAGTTCCATATCACTTCGCATAGTTAACTGTGATAACAGAGAACAAAAACACGATGACAGACGATTTTCCAAAGCAGTAACAGCGCTGTTAAGAGACGCACAGAGGTAGCCTCGTTCGCACGATCTCTCCCTCGCTCTCTCTCTCTCTCGCCCTCTCCCTTTCTTTCTTTTTTTATCTCTCTGTGTCTCTGTCGCTCTCGATCTCTATCTAATAACTTTATTACAATAATAACTGCATTAGAATGCTATCAACAGCTGCATTCTCCATTTTCAGCTTTAAAATGACGTTTTGGAACAAACAAAAGAGCTGTTGAATAAGAGCGGACGCAAAAGAAATAGTCCTACTCACAATAGCGATTTAAGTAGAAAAACCGGACGCAACCCTTTAAATATATAATGTGATCGATGTCTTGAGGTGTGGTAATCGAAGTATAAGTGGAATAATTGACTCCGGGCCATTGAATGATTGAAAAATAATGCACAACCGAGGTGTAACGGCGTGTTACCTCAGGTGTGCATTATATTTCTAATAATTCAATGGCCTGTCGTCAATTATTCCTTACATATTCAACCTGCCAAAGTGGCTAGTGGGATTGGCTGTCTTATCCGCTGCAGCGGGAATCTACCCGCATTTGGCGTGTTAAAGGGATAGTTCGGCCAAAAATGATATTAAACCCATGATTTACTCACCTCCAAGCTGTCTGAGTTGCATATGTCCATCGTTTTTCAGACAAACATATTTTTGGATATTTTAGAAAATATTTTAGATCTTTCAGTTGATTAAATGTAATGTTACGGGGTCCATGACCTTCAAGTCCAAAAAAAGTGCGTTCATCCTTCACAAATTAAATCCAAACGGCTCCAGGATGATAAACAAAGGTCTTCTGAGGGTAATCCGCGCGGTGTTGTTGTAGAGATATCCATATTTAAAACTTTATTAACGAAAATAAATACCTTTCGGTAGCGCCGCCATCTTAGTCGCGTCCGCATTCAGGAGAGAGTAGTGTACGCACTTTTCTTAATGACGTATGACAAATTCGGAGGGCGGGGGCACAGAGCAGCAGCAGAGTAGCCTCCGTAGGCTGCGTAAGCTCTCATCCTGAATGCGGACGCGACTAAGATGGCGGCGCTACCAGAAGGTATTTATTTTCGTTAATAAAGTTTTAAATATGGATATTTCTACAACAACAACGAGGCATAAGGGTCTTATCTAGCGAAACGATTGTCATATAAAAATATGCACTTTTAAACCACAACTTCTCGTCTTCCTCCGGTCCTGTAACGCGCCAGCGCGACCTCACATAAATGCGTAGTGACGTAGAAAGGTCACGTGTTACATATATGAAATGCACATTTGCGGACCATTTTAAACAATAAACTGACACAAAGACATTAATTATTATCATTCGACATACAACAACGTCGGAACGGTCCTCTTTCTCCACACTTTGGGGCGTAGTTTCGCGTTCATCCTCTGTGACCTCTTGACGTGATGACGTATTGCATGAGGTCGCACTGGTGCTTTTCAGGACCGGAGATAGACGAGAAGTTGTGGTTTAAAAGTGCATATGCTTTATTTTTCTTGTCAAAAATGACAATCGTTTTGCTAGATAAGACCCTTATGCCTCGTTTGGGATCGTTTATAGTCCTTTGAAACTTCGTTGAAAAAAACTATTAAGTGTTGCGTTAAGTGTTAAGTGTTGGGTTCCATTAAAGTCCATTAAAAAGAAAAAAAAATCCTGGAATGTTTTCCTCAAAAAACATAATTTCTTCTCGACTGAACAAAGAAAGACATCAACATTTTGGATGACATGGTGGTGAGTAAATTATCTGGATTTTTTTTTTTAAGAAAATGGACTAATCCTTTAAAAAAGATATAATCCATTTAAACAGTAACAACTTTCCTACAACAAAACAAATGATCTGCCAAATGTGACAATCAACATCCAGAACCAGAACTATCCATCTTTCAATGAAATAACAGCTGCTCTTTAAAGTTGCATTAGTCATTTAATGCAGATCGATGATGAGATTCCTCCAACCAAACACATTTTAAGAGCTAGAGTAAAACCAGTCTTACCTGATCTGAGGGAACCTCTTCATTGGCAGTTTTTACATACTGTAGTATTTTATCTTGCGCTGGGCTGTGAATAGCCAGTTTAACATTGTGCCAATAGTCCTTAAGTATGACAGATATTCCTGTTAATATTCCCTCCCATGAGCTGTTTCAATGCATTCTTTACTTTCTCCTGGCCCTGACAACACATCCACATTTATTTATTACTCCTTTAATCTTTCTCTGTTAATGGGTAAATATGCATTTCAAGTGTAAAAAGAGACATTTTACATAGAAGACATCAAATCTTGTTCAATGCATTCATCTAACATTTATTTGAACATGCAAGCACACATAAATGGTGGGCTTTGAAAGCATTAAAAGTTGCTTTTGATATATAAATAATAAATGTAAATGAAAAAACAGTAAATCTGAATCAACATGAAATTCAAAGCACAAACCAATACGGGTAAAACAGGAATTGCAAACCACAACACATTCATGGTCTGCAAGACAACAAATAGATTCCAGTATGACAATCAATCTTTCGGGGAGTTCAGAGCAACAAATCAACTGCTGAACTTGCATGCATGTTTATTGACTTTTTACACATCTGGTATGCGCCTCATGCGTTATTGACCGGTCTCATCAGTCATATTTTTCTCTTTCTCACTTATCTTTTCAAAGACGGAAACCAGAAAGCGTCTAGCCAAGATTGTCCTGGTGTTCGTGGGCCTCTTCGTGCTGTGCTGGTTCCCTAACCACGTTCTCTACATGTACCGCTCCTTCAACTATCTGCAAATCGACTCATCACTGTCACACCTCATCATCACGCTGGTGGCGCGCGTGTTGAGTTTCTCCAGCTCCTGCGTGAACCCTTTCGCCCTGTACCTGCTGAGCGAGAGCTTCCGCAGGCACTTCAACAACCAGCTGATGTGCAGACGCCGCAAATTACAAGAGCGCAACAGCAGTTACCTCCAGAGCACCACTGCCATTCGCATGACATCCATCAGAAAGAGCACACCAGCTGTGACCAACGGACATGGACAAAAGACATGCATTTAGCATCTGATCTCAAAACCGCTCACCTATGGTTTACAAAGACCTGGTATGAGGGTTGGTGACTTGCATTGAAGTTTTTGGTGACCCAGCTGCGTGCCGGTTATTGGTGGAGGAAAACAGAGGGATTGCTATTGTAAATATTGCATGCGTGTCAATTTCAACAGTTGAAGCTTTGCTTGTGCCCGAGAATGAAATTTGCGAAATATTATTCTTATTGCACCCTGAAATGAATGGATACGTTACTGATAACAACACTAATTCGGTTTCATGTGAAACAAAATACATTTTAGAAAGTATGAGATCTCTGTACAGATCAAACCAAGGTCTCCATTATTGCGTTATTGCTTCAAATTTGCTTTTCAGAACAACCGTGTTTCCGTTTTCATGCAAGGGATGTAGTGGAAAGATGAAATGTTAGTTAACTTGTATAGATCGAAAGTGCACTTAATACGGTAATTGAATGTTAAGTAAATAAAATGAGCGGTTTTGATTTCACCAATGAAATTAAACAAAGACTTTATACAGGGTTATTATACATAAACACCAAAAATCATTTATTTCGCCTATGGCCGCATCCTGTTTCACAGACAAATGCAATATATTCAATTTTGGAGCAACAGGAGCTATAGACACAGCCATTTCCAATGAATGTTAATGCAGACTAAGATATATCAGACAGGTCATACACTCAAGGGTAAACCGTGGTGATTGGATTAATATATGCATAAACAGATTACGATTCAACATGAATATCAATTTCGCAAACATGTTTTCCTGTATCTTCCAAAATATGAGCCATAAGGATAATAAGATCATTGTGACAGACATCAATAGCATCTGCCTATCATATCATATTCACCACAAACAAATATTATCATCTTAATCATTGCATTCAAGTCAATTCTAGAATCTTTTCCTTTGTTAGGAATTGCATGGTATCATGTCTGTATCTACCAGCACAGAATAATCATTCAACTGTGAGTTTAAACCATTATTTCTGTAACAAATTGAATAGGCGGCCAACCCATAACCCACATTATCACTCTCTCCCAAAAAAGCTCTTCTAACATGACAAAAAATTATGGGATTTGTGATTTCAGTGTTTCTAAAGTATAATCAAATGTGCATTTTCATATACAGTAAGCACTAACCGTACATTTTAACATTACCCAATGCTTAATTTTTGTTCTATTTATGTTCTCTGTGTTCATGCAAATGAAGTGAGAAAAAGTTACAGTATATGTACATTTTCCTCCAGCATTGATTTCCACTGTCCCACAGAAGCAGGATCTAAATATAATTTGGTAAGATTGATTTAACCGACTCTCTACCCACTTCCCCTGTACTTTATTGGTTTTTGACTGTGAGAGTAAATTAAATGTATAGGTTAACTTAAACAGTCCTCTTATACTGGATCAAACAGAGTTCAATCAGATGATCAAAAATAAACTCTAAAAAAAGTATAAAATAAAAAAAGGGTTGGTAAATGCATGAGCATAATTAGATACAGTAGACATCTTCAGATAGATTTTTACTAAAATAATGGGTTTTACATTAAACAATTAGTTCAAAAAGCTATTATAGACATTAAGTTCAAAAAGACAAAAATCTACCTTTTTTTTTTTTTTGAAGAAATCTGGATGTATATCTTTCCATCAATCATCAACACCTAAAATAACAACCTGAGACATTTTACACTTATGGATAATTGTTAATGTTCAACCAATCCGCATGCCACATGGATAAGATTTACCCAGAACCTTGTGAAGCTCATTTCAATTTTATGGTGCCGTACTGTTTTAGAGAAGTTAACTGACCTCTGGATCTCTGATTTGTCTTGCATCTGTTGTTGTTCTTTCTCTGTTTTAAAGGAACACTCCACTTTTTTTTGAAAATATCCTCATTTTTCAGATCCCCTAGAGTTAAACATACACTGTCAGAAATAAAGGTACAAACTGTACCTTTTCTGTCACTGGGGCTGTACTCTTTCAAAAAGTACAGCTTTGCACCTAAGGATTTCATTTTAGTACCTCAGAGGTACATACTGGGACCAAAGAGAGCTTATTAGTACCTCAAAAATACATATAAGTATTTCTAAGGTAAATATTGGTACAAAATGTTTACATATCTGTACCTAATGGTCCATACAATTACCTTTTTAAAGGGTGCTGCCCCACTGACAGCTAGGATACATATTTTTACTTTTTTCTAACAATGTCATAAAGGTACGGTAATCTACCCAAATTGTATTATGTTTTTTATTCATGTAAAGGTACCAAATGGAAACTTAGGGTACAGCCCCAGTGACAGAAAAGGTACAGTTTTGTACCTTTATTTCTGAGGGTGTATGTGTTTTACCCTTTTTGGAATCCATTCAGCTGATCTCCGGGTCTGGCAGTACTACTTTTAGCATAGCTTAGCATAATTCATTGAATCTGATTAGACCGTTAGCATCGCGCTCAAAAATGACCAAATAGTTTCAATATTTTTTTAAAAACGTATTTAAAACTTGACTCTTACATCGTGTACCATGAACGACGGACAATTAAAGGTTGCAATTTTCTTAGCTGATTGGGCTAGGAACTATACTTTCATTCAAGGAACTTTGCTGCCTTACCATGGGTGCAGCCGGCGCAATGATATTACGCAGTGCCCGAAATTAGTCCCTAGCTAGGTAACTTTCAATCTGACCGGGACTAAGTTTGTGTAGTTGCAGAGTTGCAGTCGGGACTATTTTCGGGCGCTGCGTAATATCATTGCGCCTGCTGCACCCATGTTATGGCAGCAAAGTCCTTGAATATTATGACGGAATGAGAGTATATTTCCTAGCCATATCGGCCTAGAAAATCGCAACTTTTAATTTTCGTTGGTATTAGTACAAGATTTACCTACAGAAGAGTCAAGTTTAAAAAATATGTATATATATCGAAACTCTTTGGTTATTTTTTAGCGCGATGCTAATGGTCTAATCAAATTCAATGAATTATGCTAAGCTATGCTAAAGGTGGTAACGCCAGACCCGGAGATCAGCTGAATGGATTCCAAAACAGTAAAACTCATATGTTTAACTCTAGGGGAGCTGGAAAATTAGCTTTTCAAAAATTTAATTTTCAAAAAAGTGGAGTGTTCCTTTAACACAAACCCTTTAGATCGGATAAAAAAACAGAAAGATAATAAAATCAGGGCATAAAATGGGAACTCACAACCAAGGTAACAATATATGACGAGCTCAGATGCAAAAGCCTCTAAACTCCCCCTCTGTCAAAAATTAAATAATGATATTAACCGAATGTTCTCAGCATGTATTATAAATTCATCAAATACATTTGCTTAAAATCTGCTTAATCCCGGCCCCAGTCCATTTAGAAATATCGTTTTGTTGGTAGAATCTATTAAAAGTTTGATAAAAATGGTAATTAACAACAAAATTGTCAGATGCACTTAGAGGGTTTTGCTTCATATAGACCATGATGCAAAAGACTAATGCTCTTGAATTAAAAGATTGGTGAAGTGTGATTTTAATATACAGATCTAGGATACATCTAGTCTCATGTATTATTGATAAAAACTCATATTAACCATAACAGTATATTGGCTGTGTCTTTCATGCAATCTAAATGAAAGATTACATTAGCACCAGCCACTAACTGACTTCTCCAAGCTTTGATCTAAACATCTTCATTTCACCCAATGTGATTAAAACTTCATCTACATCTTCTTCTCTAACTTCATTAATAATTCTTAATTTGATTAAGCTCTCCATATTCCATTCAAGAGATTATATTTTAATCAAGGAAGTCCTCTTCATACATATTATCTCTTCATTTAATTGACGTATTATCTCAAATGTGTTTACAATTTCCTTTATTATTTTATATAAATGCTTTTCAATGTGACCACACATACATAGGTGGCTATTCCAGTAATTTCAGTGAGTACAAATCTTATTAAAGACCCACTGAAGTGCCTTGAAGCACCACACTAAAGACCTGAAATACGCAGCTTTGGTTGATGCATTAATGTAATTTCCACTAACACAATGGGCTCTATTTTAACGATCTGAAACGCAAGTGCGAAGCGCAACGCGCAAGTGAGTTTGTGGGCGGATCTTGGGCGCTGTTGCTATTTTCCCGGCGTGAGAAATAACTCTTGCGCCAGGCGCAAATCAATAAGGGGTTGGTCTGAAGTAGGTTCATTATTCATAGGTGTGGTTTGGGCGTAACGTCAAATAAACCAATCAGAACGCTAGCCAACATTCCCTTTAAACGCAAGGGCGCAAGTTCTATGGCGGGTTGCTATTATTATGACGGATTTACCAAGCGCACGCCAGGAGCGGTTCACAGCCGAGGAGACCGACGTCCTTGTACGGGGGAATCCCACGCTTGCCAGCATAAATCGGGCACGGCGTGTAACGGGAGGTGGATCTGCCTCAGGACTTGACGCCAGCAGAGGACATCGCTGCGTCCACCCTCACCGCTGAAAGGGTTTGGGGGCTTTGAAATCGGACCCAAGAAACGCAAGCAAGGTCCAACCCCAAAGTACTCTTACAAATCAAGTTCATATACATTAAGGTTTCTTATGAAAACATTTTAACTATTATTTACATAAAATAAACGTAATACAGCCACACAACAAAGTTATGAAAATATTTTAATCGTTATTTGCATGAGAATAATTAAAAACTATCACCCCAATGCTCACCACTATGATTCCCCTTATCTCGTGTATTAATATTTTTAAGTGTAACAATTTATGATTTGCAAAAATAACTGTTGCATCTGTGTAGATGAGATAAGCAAAGTGTATGCGCGTTGTGCACGCTATACATTATGGTCAAGCATGCGCCCTTAAAATAGCATAATGAACCACGCGCAACGCGCCACTGACTTAAGACTAGTTTTTTTTGGTTAGTAGCGCAATTGTTTTTTCAAACTGCAAAATAGCATAAGAGATGGTTTGCGCCGCAACACGCCTCCTTTTTGCGCTGAACCGCCCAGGGAGCGCAAGTTCATTCCCTAGTTTGCTGACGTGCATCTGTGGAGGGAAAAACCCCGCTGTGCGCCGGCGCAAAATACGAATGATACATGCGTCACTGACAAAGTCAATTGCGCTGGGTGCAAGATAGGGCCCAATAAGTCAGGACGGGGCATTTTTAGTGCCCCTCTGTTTACTTTACATTTAGTTTATATTAGACTGATATTTGATGAGAAATTGAAATGCAGAATGATGTCCTAAAGATATTTGATCTGCAAAGGTGAGAGTTACTGTAGGTGCTTATATCTTCTAAATTAAAATTTGGTACACTGTATACGCCCTAGAAAATGATGGTTATTGTTATTTTTCAATGAGTATTTTTTCACCATGGGCCGGTGAAATGAGCACAAACCCAACTGTTGGCTTAAATTAACCTAGAAAATTTCCTATCTGACCCAATCATGGGCTAAATCAACCCAGAATTCTTCAGAGTATAATGCTGGGTTAATCTAACCCATTGTTGGGTCAGTTAAACACAAAGACTGGGTTTGTCCCCTTTCGACCCAGCACTGGGTTGAAAATAACCCAGATATTCTTACATTTAACATATCCCAAAACTTCCATTTTGATTTATTGAGGATCATAACGCTACACAACAGCATAGAGAAATGCTTGAAACAGAGTAAAATCACAGGGATATCTAAAGAATTGAATTGTATTTTATATTTAACATTATTTTGACAAACAGTTTCACTATGTAACTTTACTTGAGCAAATGCAAAAGAATAAAATATCACTTAAAAGCTTCAAAACATACAGCACCTAAGTAAATTCTAGTGTGTGTCTATTACAAAGATGTATTTTAATGTTTTTTATATTATATAATTATATTAGTGAGATTATTTACTGTATTATTTGTGAGCCATATTCAATGTCAAGTCAAGATGTTACATACAGTATACTGATAAGTTATAAAGGATTAATAAATAAATAAATGAAGGTTTTTGGACTTGAGTCTCCAATCATGTTTACTGTATCATCAAAACCAGAACTGGGGAGTAAACAAAATAATCTGATCATACACAGATAATATTTACTGTACTTTATGTATAGAGATACTTCACTGTCTTGCAGAATGTAAACACAGTTTTATTAGGAAAACAAGTCAATAACTGTACAACAAATATAAATAATAAAAACCCATGAAAAGTGAATGACTGCAATACTGACCTGGTGTTAAAACCCCTATAGGACTGAACAGGTTTAGATGAATCCCATACTGTATGTTTCTTATTTTACAACCATGCTGGTCTGAGATGTTTTGTCTACGACTGAATTTTTCTCATGTTCAGTAAAAAAAAATTCTTTATAATGTTTCATATTACACTCTTTGAGTAGACGAATATTTTATGGCATAAACGGTATATTCTGAAATAAATAAAAGAATGGAAGTGCACCAAAAGCATCTATATATCAACAGTTAGTATAAGGGACAACTTGTATCTAAAACCCATGCTAAAGTTACCTAATTTTGAGATTTGAAGCATCAAAAGTTTAATTTTACATTGATTAAAATTTTTGACATGACCTAGTCAACGTAAAAAAAATCAAGATTATATTTTTATAAAATGTTCTTTACATTATGTACAATGAATTCATGCCCCCCACTTCAGCTGCACTGTAACAAATTTCTGTAGTTTTCACAGCATTATTACTGTAAAATGAGCAAATGCTTACTGTAGAACTTGTATACAGCAAGTTGCTGTAGATCTGCAAAGCATTATGGTCTTTTTTCAACGGCGGGTAAATTCTACAGTAAAAATATTTTTTCTGTGAATCACAATACAGCAATTTCTAGAGGATTTTTTTCTTCAGCCAAGGAAAGCTACGAGATGCCACACTTTCATCTGAATTTTTACTTCAGAAAGGTAAATTTGCTAATTTAATTCCAAAGTTTACTCTTGTAAAGTCACCTGTTTGTTCAACTTTAAGGTTGCACGGAGAGAGAGGAGTAATGAGTGGCACACTTCCTAGTAAACCCGTCTCGTGTGTGCATTTTGCAATTTTATTACCACAAATATATATTTCTGCATGATTTCGATATATTTTCTAGTCTGGCAACATTTTATAACGTCATAGTTAAGAGAAGGATAATAATTTAATAATAATAGTAATTGGCCGTGTCTCAATGCGAAGGCTGCAGCCTCCGGAGGTCGCATTTCTCGGCTGCATACGTCATCAAAACTGTCTTGTTTCAGAATATTAACAATTATAAAGTTTACTGTTATTCTAAGTTAATAGTAAATTGTTTAATATGTTTATGACTTGCGAATCTAATGGTCAGTTAACTCAAATAACCCAGGGTTGATGACGTATGGACCCTGCATTTGGGAGTGCGACGACATCAGCAGGCTGAAACCAGTCTCTCGAGCTGAAAGAAAACGCAGCTGAGGAGATATGAGGTAAGACTTATCCGGCAACATTACATTTATAATATCTTTAATTTAATTATAGTGTTAGCATTGTGAACCAAAATTTATTTAAAAGTGTGTATTTTGTATTTATTGGCGCGATATTCGTTTAAATCTCTCGTTTTTTCCTCTTGCTCGCTTACGTTGCTGCCTGAGGAAACGGACATAAAGTTAAGCCAGCCGATTCGAAAGAAAACACAGTAACACACATTTTTCATAATTTCAAGATTTTTCTGAACTTCATTGGAGGTCAAACTGCAGAAACTATAACGTTAGATTGTTAATAGCCTAATTTGAAGTGTTATACCCGACTTTTGGGAGCATATTGTATAAATATTTGTCTTATCTGGCGACATTACATTTATAACGTCAGTTATTTGATTGAAGAGTACCTAACGTTAGCATTGCTGAATTCAAAATAGTTTGAAATTGTGTATATATATATTAGTATTATAATATTCTCGCACTGTATTAAGATATTTGGAGATCTTACTCGTTCTTTTATTCACCTCTTTTTTTCCTTTCAGACTGCAGACAAGAGCCATCGACCATCGTTCCAGGTACATAAGTTACATGAACTGGCATGCATGATGATTTTCAAATGCAAGCAATGTTGTTTATTCTATGATTTATATATATATTAATATATCAAACATGTTAAAGTGCACAGAAACCATGCAACAGGAAGAAGCTGTTTTTCTCTTGGTTGATGCAAGTTATTTTTGTACAGTATTGACACACTTTTTCTCTTATGAATATTGTACTTGTGATTTCTAATAGTTTTTATTAGTTTGTTTATGTTGTGTTACAGGAAACTTCCACCTAAACAGATGCTGAGGCCCAGATTTCCCTGCCAAGCACTCCAAGGCTCATCATGCTCGGTAAGATGCCAGTTTTAAGGGTTACTTCATCTATAAAGCATATTTGTATCGAGTCACTGTGTGGTGTGAACAAAGTTTTATGTCATCTTGCACATACATTCCAAAAATCTCTAGTGGTTATTGATCTAATAGGAAAAAAAGAGGTAGTTATGTAGGGCTAGTGTTTTCAATAAATTTTGCGGTAACACTTTACAATAAGGTTCATTAGTTAACATTAGTTAACTACATCAATTAACATGAACTAATAATGAACTGCACTTATACAGCATTTATTAATCTTTGTTAATGTTAATTTCAACAATTACTAATACTTCATTAAAATCTGGTTAACGTTAGTTAATGCACTGTGAACTAACATGAACAAACAATTAAAAGCTTTATTTCTATTAACTAACATTAACAAAGATTAATAAATACTGTAACAAATGTATTGCTCTTGGTTTGTTCATGTTAGTTAATACATTAACTAATGTTAACTAATGAACCTTATTGTAAAGTATTACCAATTTTGCTTATGTAAAATAGTAAACCATATCAGATTGAATACTGTGCAATGTCAACTTTTATTTAATATTTTTTAGGAGAGTCCATTCTGGGGGCAAAAAATGGATGCTTTCCATCGAGGGCAGAGTTCTCCTCCAATTGAGTGACCGTTGTGATTTCACTTCTGCTCTAGCCATGTATGATGCAGCCACTACATTGGAATTTATCCAGAGGTTGGCACTTATTTGTTTTTTATATAGTTTTGACTAGAAATGGGAACAAATATTTGAGTACTCATTCTTTAACCAACTACCCGATTAGTAAAATACTTCTTAAAGTGTTTATTTTTGTTTATATCAACTGTTGTGCTATTGTTAAACATCAAACGTTTAATTTAACTCACCATGCAAACGGTAGAAAAGCAGCACAGCTAGTCTAATGCAAGTTGCGGCCGGTAACTTCTTTTTTCGAGGGCGCACGATGCGAAGTTTGTCACAACATGTATGTAGCCCGTCATGTGTGTGGTTTGTCATTTCAAAATATGTGTTTGGCGCGTCGAGTGAAACAATACTTTTCCATTCACAAATCAACAAATATTTACCATAAATTTCACTGTTGTATCACTAACTGTAAACATGGTATTGTGGCAGAAATGTGGGATATTCATGTATAATTTTATAATAGTATTAAAGGCGGAGTGCACAATGTTTGAAAGCCAATGTTGATATTTGAAATCACCTAAACAAACACGCCCCTACCCCAATAGAATCTGGACCCTCTTTTAAAAGACCCGCCTCACACATACGCAACCCAGCAAGGATGTCGGTTAGTAGACACGCTCCTTACTGATGATTGGCTTTAAGTGTGTTTAAGTAGTCGGCCTGTCTCCTTTTCCAAAGCGTTTTTCAAACATTGGGCACTCCGCCTTTAATGTAGACAGTTATAAATAAAAAATATTAGATTTTACTCCACAAACCACCAACAGAGCATATAAAAAATAAAAATTGTTTATTTAAAGGTGCAGTGTGTAAATTTTAGCGGCATCTAGTGGTGAAGTTGTGAATTGCAACCAACTTCTCAGTCCACTGCTCACCTCTTGCTTTTGAAACACATAGAGAAGCTACGGTAGCTGCCACCTGACAAACATGTCATAGTTGGAGACAACTTAGTAAAAAAGTTTGTCCGTTAAGGGCTTCTGTAGAAACATGGCTGCACAAAATGGCGGCTTCCATGTAAGGGGACCCTCTGTGTATGTAGTTAAAACGTGTCATTCTAAGGCAATAAACACATAACGGTTCATTATGAAAGGTCTTTATACACCCCTGATAATTAAGTTTTGTATATTATTTTGCATTTCTGTCAAGAGATCCTTCTTGAAATTACACACCGCACCTTTAAAACACTGTGAAGTAAACTTTTATGTATATGTCATCAACCCATCTGTCTTGCTTATAAACTTTTACATTAATAGTCAATTTCTTTCACTACAGGGTAGAGTCCAGGCCAGGAAGTCAACTAGTTCAGGTCCAGTTTTAAAAGAATAATAGTTCTGAAAAAAAAACGTCTTGTAGAAAACAATATTCAGGTTTGAAATCCTGCTGTAAATGTAAATCATTTAATTTTTATGCATTTGTAATTTACCAGAAACATTTTAATAAATATTGATTTTTTTGTGTGTTCAGAAAAGTGTTTTTGTATGAAGTGTTGAAATTAAATGAAATATTCACAGAAAAATGTTAACATATTAAAAAAAAATGTATGTGTTCAGAAAAGTTTTGAGATGTTCACAGAAAAAAATGTAACATGTTGAAAAAAATGTATGCTATGCTATTTTTAATTTATGAATTTTTGTAATTTAAAGTGAGAAAATAAATGGCATTTTTGTGACAAACAGAGTCTTCATTTTACAGTACACAAAATAAATGCAGTAATCCCTATTACAGTAGTAGTTATGAAATACAGTACTGTGATTATTACTGTAAAAGAGTTCACAGTAATTTTAATTTTACTGCAGTTACATTTACAGTAAGAATACTGTGAAATGAAATACAGCAACTTACTAGCTAATTGCTGCCAGCAAGTTACTGTATTTTTCACAGTATTCTTTTTACAGTGTGGGTTTTCACAGACTAGTTCACAAATAAGCTAAAAGCTTTTTTTGTTTTGAGAGTTGCTTAGTAGACACGAAAATCTGACATTTAATTTGCGGCATCACAGGCAGCGAGAAGGCCAAACAGTCAGAGAGGTGAACTAAAATTGCCTTGTCATCTTGTCTTTGTTCAAACCGAAACTAAAAAGCACTAATGCGCACTTTTCCCAACAGCCCTTAGCGAAAAGCAGAACAGATGCTTTAGTTTAATTGTTGCAGAGATAACAGCCATGTTGGATCTCGATCGGATTGAAAACTAAATGTCTGTCTGTGTAATCAGTTTGCTATTAAATCCTATCAGGTATTTTAATGAGTAAACAGAGATTCTTTTTTAAGAAGTATTTTATGGACCTTAATTAATCGCTTTACTAAAGTTTAATTAGTTTTATAACAGATGTAAAGATGAAAGCACATATCAATTATTTTAATCAAAGCATTTAACCATTCAAAACCTTCATTGCTACAGAAATTGTATCTTTGGTATTCATGAGGAGCTATCAAAGACAACAGTGTGTATCACGAAACAATTCTCTCTCGAACATGCAATGTAGTGCTTCCCAAAAATCAATGCTTGCTGTGTTTTATATATGTAATTAATGTATATCTGTCTGCATTATTTAGCTGTTTATTAATGACACCACTATATTATATCTGATAAAGACTGACACAAGTTAATAACATCCATAAATACTGACCTCCTATTGATCAATGCTTTAAAGCCAATAAATTTCCCAACCATATTACAAAAGATCTTCACATCTCTTCTCACCAAGAAAAATAATTGAATTGCTAACGTTTCTTCGGTTTTTTCTGTCTGGTAACATCATGTCTCAGGTTCACCACATAGATTTTTAATACTGCCTCAATGAATATACTCTTAAAAAAGGTTTGTCACAGACAATCAATTTTAGTATGCCCCAAAAATAATTCAGAACCATTTCTTATCTTTTCATAATTTAAAGAACCCGTTTTTCAATACAAAGAACCTTTTGTTAAACAGGAAGGTTCCTCACATGGAGGTTCTATATTGAACCATACAGCCAATTATCATCTTACTGTATGGCACCGTGTAGCACCGTAATTTTTATATCACATTTCAAAGCGATGCCATAGAAGAACCATTTCTTTGCAACATGATCTCACAGAAAGTTGTGTTATAGTCACGCAAAATTTATTTATTTATTCCTGTCCATGGCACGAAATTCTGCTTTTTTTCGTGCCTTGACCACGAATGTCTTTTTTGTGACACTCGTTCAAATTTCTGTAAATAGTTTCTCGTGTCTGTGGTATGACTTTATTTTTTGTGTCATTTTATACATTGTTTCCTAATTTTTTTCATATCTTTAAATTAGGGCCGGGACTCGATTAAAAAAATTAATCTAATTAATTAGAGGCTTTGTAATTAATTAATCTAAATTAATCGCATTTTAATCTCATATAAATATTTGACCTGAGAACATTAAGAAGTAATTTTTACATGGATTTTTATGAATAATGACTGAATACATAAGCTTAACAAAATATTGTTTATTTTTGTTCAACCATGTCGTTGTACCCGGAGTCGGGCTAATGTCCACCCTAGCTGCTGTATGTTTTGCATTGAGATTATACTTGAGGCTCGATGTGCTGCGGTGATATGTGAATTCCTTGTTCCATATCTTACACACAACCATGCTCTTATCGACGCTTACCAGTGATGCGCGGGTCAATGTATAAACAACCCGCCCGCAACTCGGACCGCAACGAAAAATATATATATATTATACCCGACCCGCTTCCTGGCCCGCATTTCTTAAAGTAGTTTGTTTAATATTGCAGGGTTCGGGACTTCTCAGGTTTTGACTGTCTGTGTTCTGGTACCTATGTGCGCGGATGCCCCACCTCGCGTATAAAAACAACAAAACATAATATACTATATATAAAATATATAAAAATGTGCATAATATATTTTTTAAGTTGCACATCGTTTATAGGTTTCTTAAGTGGGATTCGGATGTGAAAAGCGCTGCATAATGTACGCGCCTTTAGTGTTACCATTGAAACTTAACTAAATTAAAAAAAATAAGAGGTGATGTATAGCTTTAGCCTACATAAATGCTTATTGCTTTAATGTTGCGAGTTCCTCTTCAGCTTTTCTTGCTGTTATGTTTATAATAGTTCATTGTTCAGAGTTCATATTGATGATCTTATAGTCAATTTAAAAATGTTCTTACAAACTGACTCTATTCGTTTAACTTTTTTCCTTTACCTGCCGTCGCTGTTCTCTGTGCGTGTCCTCCGTCAAAGTAGCCTATTAAAATTAATATGAAGTTGATTTTTAAAAGTCTTAAGCACACCGCAAATCAAACGTGCTGCTACAGTATGCTCTAAATGCGCGTGTAAATTTAACTTCTGGGCACTGCCAGGCTGATTTTTTGAAAAGTAAGTGATATAGGCTACTCACTGCATGTTTTGGCATTCGGTAGCATATGCATCAATGAGATGCACGGTGTTGCTTTTAATGTTCTTTTTAATTTATATTCACAAAACCTAACAACAAAACATTGTTTATAATTACGAGACAAATTATTTGAAACGAAATTCGTTTTAAAGTAGCAAACAAAACTTAAATTAAACTCGTAATAAACTAACTAAATTGAAACAAAACAACATTACAACAATATTTAAACCCAACAATACTCAAACATTAACATATAACAGACATTAGGATACATGTTAAAATAATCTGTAGTTTGTTGGTAGATGTTTATTGGGCAAAACCTCCGTTGCAAACCTCCATTTACCAGAATAAATCATTTTTACTTTGAAATTGATGCGTTGTCACGTTAAAATCAGCTGTTCGTTTAGGTTCCGTCAACTTTTATTTACACTGCATCACAACCCCGGAGTTCTCGAACTAAAACAGGGTCTGCAGCATTTACGAATGACTCTATTAATAAGTGCGATTAAAATGCGTTAAAATGTTTAACGCGTTATTTTTTGTGTAATTAATTAATCTTAATTAACGCGTTAAAGTCCCGGCCCTACTTTAAATCATTGTCGCTTCGGGTTAGGTTTGGGGTTTGAGTTAGGATGTACTTTTATGTATTAGTTTCTACATGTTTTTGTTCCACATTTAAAACTATTCTCACCTGGAGTTGCGGTTAAAGCTAGGGTTTGGGTAAGGATGTCTAAATATGTAACAGAAAGTGATTCTAACCCCAACCCCAAGCGGCAATGGTAAGAAAATAGGAACAAAACAACGAGAAAACAATATATAAAATGAAACGAAAAAGAAAGCCGTGCCACGGACACGAGAAACTATTTATAGAATTTCGCCTTAGTGTCACGAAATAGACATTTGTGCTCAAGGCACGAAAAAAGCTGAATTTCATGCCATGGACACAAATAAATTAATAACATTTTGCGTGACTATAATAGACTTCTTTACTGTGAGATCAGTTATACCATTTTATAATCTAATATAGCATTTTTTGAAACAGAAAACCTCTATGGATGTTAAAGGTTATTATGGAACAGTTCAGCCAAAAATGGTTCTTCATCTTGAATAACCTTTCTTTTTTAAATGGTGTAAATCATCTTCAAATACAACAATGCACTGAAACACATTTTCCCTGTGAACTTCTATATCTCAACTTCTTTTTTTTCTGCCTTTATGAATTGTGTGCAAATAAAGACAAAAAAGAGAACAATTTCAACTGAAACAAAGGAACCAATTGACTAATCCCAGGTGTCATTTTCGTCCGGTGAGAGCCCTGCGTTAGGCTTTTTAAAATATATTGAGATAAAATATTTTTGCAATATTTTACAGACACGACACAAATCCTAGAGTGGTAGGCAACTTCAGCTACCATGCAATTTCGAACGACAATGGTCAAAGACTAATCAGCATGTGCGAGTTCCTAAGTCTGCGCCCAGCGAACTCTTGGTTTCAAAATCGACCAACGAGACTGCGCACATATAGGAGCCCAAAAGGAGACTTCGCTCAACTCGACCACATTGTCTTCAACACCAAGTGGTGGAAGTCAGTCAAAAACTGTCGCGCTTACAACACCTGCGCCATTGGGTCAGACCATAAGATGGTGAGCGCCAAATTCAAACTGGCGCTGAGAACAACCAGAAGCTCACCCATCGCCAGGTGCACCTTTCAGAATGATAAACTGAAAGACGTTAACATCCAAGCGACTTTCGACCTGGAACTTCGTAATCAATTCACCACTCTTCTTGATGAGTTGAGTCAACCCGAAAATGCCCAGGACCTAATGCAGCAAAGAGCTGACACACTCAACACTGCGCTGGTAGCAGCGAGTGAAAGGGTCCTGGGCAAAAGGCCGAAGTCAAAACACCCGAGCTGGGTCAGCAGCTCAACGTTGCAGCTCATCACAGAAGAAGAAGTGGCGAAAGAAGATTTCAAGCGAAATCAAACAAAAGAAAAGAGAGAGCAGTGGAGAAACAAGCAGGTGAGTGTCAATAAAGCTTTCGAAATTGACGAAGAGGCATATTTCAACACCCAACTAGAAGCTCTCGAACTGGCAAATAAAAAACACGAGAACTGCACAATGTGGACTCTAATCAACAAAATCTCACAGAAGCCGCAAAATGCTGCAGCAAGCAAAGTTCGAATGCTTGATGGCTCTCAACCAAACTCAAAGACTGAGCTCATTAGCGATTGGGGCAAGTACTTCTGCAAACTCCTCAACAACAAGAGCGCGAAGGTGGAAACGGTGGTCAACTTTCCAAAACCAAGCCCAGATATCGCTATTTCAACAATGAGTCCAACACGAGAGGAAGTGGTGAGAGCGATAAAACAGCTTAAGCGGAATAAGTCGCCAGGATCCGATTATGCAATGACTGCAGAAGTCCTCAAAGATGGTGGAGAATTCATAGTACATGAATTGCACAAACTCTGCGAACTCGTTTTTAAGCATTGCTGCGCACCAAAACAATGGACGTCGAGCTTAATCATCCCACTGCCCAAGAAGGGCAACTTACAGCTAATGAACAACTTCAGAGGAATCAGCTTGACATCCATTGCAGCAAAAACATACAATCGCATTCTCCTCAACCGCATCCAGAATCCTATCGACAAGCTGCTCAGAAACAACCAGGCAGGCTTCAGGAGTGGACGTAGCTGCACACAGCAGATTCACATCCTGCGAAGAGTCATCGAAGGAGCAAGAGCACAACTACTACCGTTGTACATCACGTTCGTCGATTTTAAGAAGGCTTTTGACTCGATAAATAGACCTATGATGTTCGCAATTTTAAGACACTACGGCATCCCACAAAAGATCGTTGATGCTATCCAAGTCTTGTATGATGGATCTACGAGCCAGGTGTACTTGGAGGGCCAGCTTTCAGAGCCTTTCGTTGTCACAACTGGAGTATTACAAGGTGACGTTCTAGCTCCATTCCTATTCATCATAGTAATAGACTACATCTCCAGGCTATCTGCTGGAAACTTTGGATACCTTAAGGGCCGGGTATACTTTTTTTCCGCGTCCGCGTCCGGCTCGCGCGCGCACGCGTCCGCGCAGCTTTCCGGGTATAGTCCCCGCGGCTACACGCGGATGGCCGCGTTCGACACTATACGCAATACAAATGATTTCTTATTCAAATTATTAGTCTAACAGGCTGTCAGGGCAGCACTGATTTGGTGACATTTACAGTACATTAAAACATTAGGATAGGTGAAGAAAAGTAACTGATCCACCATTGCAAACACAGTTTAGAACAAAGAACAAGACAACAAAGAACAGGAATCAAACAAACATGCTCCAGAGCCTTCTGTTCTTGGAAGAAGTAAAAGTTAAAGAAGAAAAACGATAGTGTGTGTGCAAATGCTGTCTATTTCCTTTGTATAATTGTTTATAGTGGAGTGCACTGTCTAAATATTTTCACGCGCATGCGCTGTTGTACGCGGACTGTACGCGCACTGTCCGCGCACTGTCCGCGCGGTCTCAAATTTTGGGCTGCACGCGGACGGTCCGCGCGGCCGGCCGCGGACCCTCTTGATGACGAAAATGACGTCATGCGGACGGCGCGCATACGCGGACGTCCCTAGTATACTTTCGGCTTTACACATAAAGGTCCTCTGCCCAGGAGTAATACTAGACCACAACGCAGTACAGCAATAGCCAAAGAATCTAGAGTAGAACACAAGCTTAACGATTTAGCATTTGCCGACGATATTTCACTCCTGGAAAATGATTTCGCTAGGGCACAAAAACAGCTAACCCAACTACAACAAAAAGCTGGCACAGTTGGACTAGAATTAAATGAGGAGAAGACTGTCCAAGTGAAAATAAATGCTTCTAGTGAGAACGAACAACATCTACTAATAAATGGAAAGGATGTTGAAATCGTCAACGAATTCAAATATCTTGGATCCTACATCATATCGACGGAGAAAGATGTCAAAAATCGTATCTCTCTTGCATGGGTGGCCTTTACCAAGTTAAAGAAGCTGCTCACTGCTCCACCATCCAAGCCAACGATGGAATTCAGGACTCGGCTCTTCAATGCAACTTGTCTATCTGTATTACTTTATGGCTGTGAGACGTGGGCTCTAACGAAAGCACTAGAGGAAGAACTGGATGTGTTTGCGAGAAAGTGCTATCGAACCATGCTGGGAATTAGACAAGCAGACGCCCATATGACAAACAAGGAACTCTACAGACTGACCAAACAATGTCCAGTCAGCGTGACCATCCGCAAGCGACAACTAGAGTTCGTGGGCCACTGTCTTCGTATGGAAGAGAGTGAACTAGCCCACATCTATGCCATCTATCACTCAGAAGTCAAAGATAAGAACAAGCGAGGAGCACCACGCTTAACTTTCAGACACAAAATTCGGAGCTATATTGACCAATATAACAAATGTCAAAAAGCCCAGAATCAAATGGCTCTCCCCCCAGCGAAGAGCAGTCATTCACTCACCCACCCAAGTCGAAAGGGAAGAGGAAACAAAAGTAATCATCAGCATCGCCAAGAATAGAAAATTGTGGAGGCATATTGTCGAGCTCCATACCAGGGGTCCCGACCAATGATGTCATTTTCGTCTGGTGAGAGCCCTGCGTTAGGCTTTTTAAAATATATTGAGATAAAATATTTTTGCAAAACCATAACAGCATTCTGAATATAACCCCTGATGCTCTTGTATATAACCCATGATAAACAACACTTATTATGCCGGTTTTATCCTCCACGTTCTGTTGAGCATTGCCAGTTAATGAATGTAGAGGCCATTCCACTGACTGCCTTCTGATCAGCTCAATGCTCAAGGTAAAAATAATTACCAGTCATCTCATTATTGTGTGTCATTATTTCATCTGACACTGCCATGTCGTTTGTTTGGCCCCACGCTGTCAATCATGTTACTTTTATTGGCTAGCACCTCAAAATGGCCAAAGGCTAGTGCTGATCAGTTTTTGACGAGACACAAACCTTTTATTTTCTACAGAGTGAACATCACAACTGAATTAAGCAAGAACAGCCCTTAAAGCGTCTGTTTTGTTTCATTCTCATCAACACGAGTCAGCTATGGCAAAGAGGTGTGGCTCTGCTATCATTAATTCTGTGAATAAACATGGGATCTCAGTATTTAGTGTAATAATCCCTCATTTACACTGCATGCATCTGCGGCGCGTAACGGCTCTGAAATGATTTTGTTTAGTCTTTCATGCGCATTTGCAGGGAATTTCATAAGCAGAAGGGTTCACAATATTCCACATGACTTGTCTGTCCGACACTGTTTTTGTTGATACTTTATATGAAGAACTCTGTGATCAAAACGCACAGTCAGATCTCATTCAAACATAAACCAGCATGAAGTAGCAGTAGCCGGTCACAAGAGCCAATAACGCTTCACATTCTTAGCTAACGTAATGATGCAATCAGTCACGAGACACACGAGAGCCAATGCCTTTTCACAATCATAGATGATGTAGCATTGCTTCTTCTGGCGGCAGTTTTTGAATCAGTGTACGTCCGGATCTGATATTTACAGCGGATTGTCATCACTTTTGCAACTTTTCTTCAAATAAATTGATTGTTTGTCCTCGGTACACTTGATATATTTTCAGTACATTTTTAAAAAGTTGAGACTGATTTGTATGCTGTGTTTATATCATATAATAAATAAATGGGTACGTTATTTGCTTTAAATGCCTGAATAGTGTAATGTTTAATAAAATACAATTAATCCTGGCGGTTTAAATTGAAAATGTTATCCCTGTACATAGCAAAATGATACCCCAAAATCTCATTTTATACCCTAATATATTAAGTTTCACCTGCTGCCGGTAGAGGCGCTAATTTAGTTAATGCATCTATTGGTTGTATTTGGTGAAATGGACAAACGACCAAAGCAATCGTATGTGTTGGAGGATATGTTGTAATTTTGTAATATCAATTAATTAAAGCTATGCACTGTTTCTGCATATATGATGTTAATCTTGAGTACCTATAGAGTTGTATTACATCCTTCATACCTCCAAAGAGTCTTTAGTTTTATCCAATTTATAAAATACAGATCAGCTCTAGCGATTCTTTCCGATAACGCACAGAAACATTTGGATAAAGGAGTCACGAGCTGCGGAAGGAGCAAGTCACGAGTCATGCAACACTGTATACAACACTGCATAACTTATGATTCACTACATGCCTGTGACTTACAGCCTCTGCGGTTCTCGCTCTCCCCTTAATTGACATGTGGGCGTCCATAAAAAGAAATGATACATAAGGTAAGGAAACCAACTCTTAAACTGTTTTTATAAGTCAGAATGCATGAAAAACCATTGACTCCCCCCCCCTTTAGATAAACAAGTTTATTAAAGTACATTTACAGTATGTAGCAATTGTAACAAGGTGGCTAATTCTTATTAATTCGTACAACCACATTCATCTGTTTTTGTACAATATGCTATCGGCCCTGTGACGTTGGGGTTAGGAATTAGTTTTCTTTCGAATAATCATACATTTTTGCATGATTCACTTTGTACGAATTAGTCACCATTAAAAAAAATAAGTATGAATTCCCGTGAGATCAGGCTGGACAAAAGACTAATTTCAGAGGAATTCATGAGGGCTGTATATGTATAGGCGTATTTATACAATGATTAATGGATTAATGGAATTCTACAGTGCTCAATGTCATTAAAATTGTTTTAATAAATGATGACTGATTTATTCACGAATATTGCACAGTATGCTAAACTATACTATTATTTATCACACAACATAATTTTTCAATGCAACAACCTTGAAATATTCATATACATTCTGTAGCATTCAAGTGGGAAAAATATAGACATATAGATGGATAAATCAACAGACACTTTCTGTTTAAACCTATCCGACTGTCTCTTTGTGTTAGCATTTATTTGGCCCTTCGGATTATTTATGGGTTGTTAAATCCACTTCTTCTGCAGCATGTTTTGGGAACACATCCAGATGGATGCGCACACAGGTGAGTTTTCAAGTTTCGCATGTATACTTTTTTCAGCTGATGCCTCACACAAGTGGCCCTTCAGCGTTTTGGTAAGGGATAGACAGAAGTCTCCTGTTACTAACAATGCAGAAATGTGATGACAGCGTGAGCTGGCCCATTTAATATGTTGTGACAAGTGCTAACTAAGAAGAGGTGACAAGTTATAATCACCTTCTTCTCAGCTGTTGCAATAATTTTATTTGAATGTTCATGTGACACATAAATTAATCTAATGTAATTGAAACATTACCTAAGTGCCTGTGCCCATGGTGGATTTTCACACCATCGCTTTTTCAGTCTTTATTAATTTATCAGAATCTATTCAAACACATTAGAAAATAAGTAGTTTAACTGTCCTGTGGTAATGACTATTTCTACTTTGACACATGCTTGAACAATATGGCCCTTGAAGCTGTGCTATATGGTGAATACAGTCACAAAGAATATTTAAAATAGTAATAGTTACCACTACTTTATTACTAGTTTGCTCTTTTATACACTGTTAGAAAAATAGTATACCCCTGTATATATGGGGTTTACACTCACCTAAATGATTATTAGGAACACCACACTAATACTGTGTTTAACGCCCTTTCTCCTTTAGAACTGCTTTAATTTTACATGGTTTTGATTCAACAAGGTGCTGAAAGCATTCTTTAGAAATATTTGGCCCATATTGATAGGATAGCATCTTGCAGTTGATGGAGATTTGTGCACATCCAGGGCACAAAGCTCCCGTTCCACCACATCCCAAAGATGCTCTATTGGGTTGAGATCTGGTGACTGTGGGGACCATTTTAATACAGTGAACTCATTGTCATGTTCAAGAAAACAATTTGAAATGATTCAAGCTTTGTGACATGGTGCATTATCCTGCTGGAAGTAGCCATCAGAGGATGGATACATGGTGGTCATAAAGTGATGGACATGGTCAGAAACAATGCTCAGGAAGGCCGTGGCATTTAAACGATGCCTAATTGGCTTAAAGTGTGCCAAGAAAACATCCACCACACCATTACACCACCACCAGTCAGCACAGTGGTAACAAGTGGTCCATGTTTTCATTCTGTTTACGCCAAATTCTGACTCTACCACCTGAACGTCTCAACAGAAATTGAGACTCATCAGACAAGGCAACATTTTTCCAGTCTTAAGTGAGCTCGTGCAATTTGTAGTGGAGGTGATTGGCACCCGGTGGGGTCTTCTGCTGTTGTAGCCCATCTGCCTCAAGGTTGTGCGTGTTGTGGCTTCACAAATGCTTTGCTGCATACCTTGGTTGTAACAAGTGGTTATTTCAGTGCAAGTTGCTTTTCTATCAGCTTGAATCAGTCGGCTCATTCTCCTCTGACCTCTAGCATCAACAAGGCATTTTCGCCCACATGACTGCTGCATACTGGATGGTTTTCCCTTTTCACACCATTCTTTGTAAACCCTAGAAATGGTTGTGCGTGAAAATCCCAGTAACTGAGCAGATTGTGAAATAGTCAGACCGGCCCGTCTGGCACCAGCAACCATGCCACGCTCAAAATTGCTTAAATCTCCTTTCTTTCCCATTCTGACATTCAATTTAGAGTTCAGAAGATTGTCATGACCAGGAACACACCCCTAAATGCATTGAAGATACTGCCATGTAATTGGTTGATTAGATAATTGAATTAATGAGAAATTGAACATGTGTTCCTTATAATCCTATAGGTGAGTGTATATGCCAAAATACATACCCCAGCTGTCACTGAGGTGGTCCCCTTTTAAAGGTCCTAATATGTACCACTTAAATATACAGATGCAGTATGTATCCAATATGTACCTTTAAGATACGAATATGCATCTCTGGGATACTTTTATGAACTCTTTGAGTGCAAAGCTGTACCGTTTGAATCCGATTTTCCAAATGAGAGATATATTGTGGCTGGTACACTTAACATCTCTCACTCACTTTCTGTGTCTGTATAAATAAGTCATACCAGGTTACAAAAGAAATAGCCACTGATGCGTTTGCAAAGCACTGGCCTGTGGCAATTTACTCACCAAATGTCACTTTAGGCACCAGCAAGACATTTCAGATATTTCAAATCCCCTGTGTTTTTTCTTTCTCTTCCTTCACATGAACGGTTTTTCCACGGCAGCCTCATACCAACACGAGTCAGTGAGCATGCTGCTTCGCAGCCTCACCTTCTTTCCTTTTTTGTTTCATCAAAACAGACTCAAATATGGGTCTGTAAATAGCCAGCTGGAGCAGCTTGATAGCAATTTCCTCAGTTCCTCCAATTTTCAGTAACTACAGTATCTCTCAAAAGCGAACACTGTTTGAAAATAAAAAAGTTACAATTACAAGAAAAACATGCATGGAGAGATCAACCAATTTAGAATAATTGGACTTTGCTTTGAGACTTATGCTTTGCGAGTTTGAAATCATTTACTTTCAATGAAAATCAATGTACATGTGTCCTCCCTGTATTCTTTTTCGAATGGACGAAAATGTATCTCATAACCACACTGAGATTTAAGTAGGTTACTTTATTTTTTAATTTAAATCACCACAGCAATAACATCAAGATGATTGTCGGAGAATGAAATAATATGTTCAATTGAATTAAAATCAGCTCATAAGCCATTGAGGCAAAGCCAATATTGGGTAATTCAAAACGTAACTAAAATTATGACTGTAGCAGGCAGGAAATATAAGGTCATTTAGTTGCTTACCAGAACCAAATCATACAACTCAACTGCTGTTTATTTGTGCCAGACCCTTGAAATTAACCATGCAAAAATGAATCCACAGAAAATCTGGAAATGCTGTAGATCATTTCGGTCAAGCAGCGGTCAGGATCATTTTCATTATTTTACTCAACCAATGTTATATTGTTGCATTTTCTACATATTTCACGAGGTGGCTGATTTGTAGTACGACCATATTCGTACATTTTTGTATGATTTGCCTTGACCCCTGTGACGTTGGTGTTAAGGGTGGGGTTTCGTTATTGTACTTTTTTTCTCACAATTAGCTATCTCATAAAATATGTATGAACTCTCAAAAGACGAGACTTGAATCCATGAATAAAGGCATCTGACTGAACAAATATCAATTCCCTCTCTAAAAATTCATATGATCATTTGATATCAAGTGAATTGCATTACATTTTGACATATATTTATCTTCTTCCACCTCTAGAGTGGCACCCAATGCATGTAGACATTAATAAATGACAAGCAAATCCAGTCCACATGCATCTCGACAAATTGTGTGCTTTTGCTATCTTGTTTGCCCAGAGACCTTTGATATTGGTAGTACTGGACACTACTGGACACTTTCTCATGATTATTGATTTGAGAAAGATAAGGTCAGGGTATCGTTTAATTGAATGGGTTGATGCGCTGTCAAGTCAAGATAGAGGAATGATGGATAACCTCAGCTTCAAACCAGGCGATGTCTCATTATATTGTGATCTTAAAGGGACACTCCACTTTTTTTGAAAATATGCTCATTTTTTCAATTCTCCTTTTGAAACATTTGATTTTTTCTGTTTTGGAATCCATTCAGCTGATCTCCGGGTCTGGCAGTACCACTTTTAGCATAGCTAAGCATAATCCATTGCATCTGATTAGACCATTAGCATCGCGCTAATAAAACCAAATAGTTTCAATAGGCTTCCTATTTAAAACTTGACTCTTCTATAGTTACATCGTATACTAAGACCAACTAAAAAATTTAAAGTTGCGATTTTCTAGGCCAGTGGTTCTTAAACTGGGGGCCCGCTAGGTGGTGCCAGGGGGGGGCAGTTTTATAAAATACATTAATTTATCATGAATTTTGTGTAATTAAACCTAAAAAAATAAGGTTGCTAACCAGCAGCACTACTTTGTATAATTTAATGTTTTGTTTAATTAAAATGTTTTTTTGTCATGAATTTTCTTTGGGGGGCCCGTGAAGGAATGCACCATACACAAGGGGGGCACACGCTAAAAAAGTTTGAGAACCACTGTTCTAGGCAGATATGGCTAGAAACTATACTCTCATTCTGGTGTATTAATCAAGGACTTTGCTGCTGTAACATGGCTGCAGGAGACGCAATGAAATTTACGCAGTAGCCGAAAATAGTCCTCTTGGTTACTTTCTATTTTTTTTGCCCAGCCAACCCCCAAACAAACCCCCACCCCCCCCACCCCCCCCCGGACTTCGGAGGACAACTTTATTGTTATTCATGAAGGTTTGACAAACACATATATGGATTTAAAAAAAAACACAGGTGAAAAAAAAACCTCTTGGTTACTTTCAATTGCAGGGGACTAATTTCGGCTGCTGCGTAATATCATTGCGCCTCCTGCAGCCATATTATGGCAGCAAAGTCTTTGATTATTACACCACAATGATATATGCCTAGAAAATCGGCACTTTTTATTTTATACTTATACGATGTAACTAGAAGAGTCAAGTTCTAAATAAGAAAAATATTGAAACTCTTTGGTTATTTTTTAGGGCAATGCTAATTATGCTAAGCTATGCTAAAAATGGTACCAACAGACCCGTAGATCAGCTGAATGGATTCCAAAACGGTAAAAATCAAATGTTTAACTATAGGGAAGCTAGAAAATGACCATATTTCCGAAAAAGTGTCCCTTTAAGGAGGCTACTCACAACTCAATATTAGCAATAGTGTTTTGTTATACAGTTTATCAAATTAAAGCTGACAAAACAAATTAAATGAGGGATTTGAAAAAAATATATATAATAAGGTTTATAAAAATATCCAGATTGGGATTTGACACTGAATGTTTTTTTTGTGAGTACAAAAAATCCATACAGATATGAGCAAAAGTGTAAAGGTTTGTATAAAAAATGTATTTCAGACGAGTAAAAAATAAATAATAACAGGTTCCCAAGATTTCCCAAAAGAGAAAATGCAATTAGGCTTGCTCTACAAATCTCAAGCTCTGGTTGTGGTAAGGTGTTGAAAGTTTAATAAAGGTTATGTCAGTTGTCTGTGTTTGCTTGGATATGAACTGGTTCTAAGGGTCTGTGGTGCTGATTACTGAATGACTTCCATTATGCTGTTAGGCGTTAGCTGTTGCCTTAGAAAGAGAAAGGTAGGTGTTATTGGCATACCCAGTGCCCATTTAAATTCCTCTCTTGAAAAGTCAATGTTTGAAATTCATTTTCCATTAGGTATCTATAGGGTTATTTCTGTTCCCATGGTGATAAGGAGATTCAAAGTGGCATTCACATTACGGAAAATGTAACTCCACAGGTCAAATGTAAACATTTTCTGGGTTATTATAACTCAGCGGTCGTCCCTTTTTTTAAAGTGAAATAAAATTTAGAGTGTAAATCAAAAAGGGACAAAACAAACTCATTGGGTTGTAACTTAATCTATTAAAGGTCCTGTTTTTCATGTGTTTTCAAAGCCTTTATTGTGTTATGGTCACAAAATGTACTTATCTCAATAGCGCTGTTTTCACTGTCCTAAAAACGGGCTGATGTCTTCCTTGTCCTATAAAGTCCCTCCTTCAGAAATATGTAGGCTGCGTCCGAAAACTTGGGCAGCTGACTTGTTGCCTCGCTGCCTAACCCCCCAGTCACATTAGCTACAAGCGACAGAGCGGCAGGCTTCCATTCATTTTCAATGGAAGTGGCCGTTTGCCAGCGACAAGCGACGAGCTCGCCGCTGCGCGAGCAAGGCGGGGCCAAAATAGACAAGCAGGCTATTTTATCCAATCGGAGTGAAGGAGCAGCGTGACGTAGGTCTGTGGTCGAGTCTGAGAAAATAATTCAAGATGGCGGAAAATGCGTATTTATGTATATATCTGATAAGTTTGGCATTTTATCTCATATATTTTGTTACTTTTATCGAGAAATAAATACTTTTAAATCCAAAAACACCGTTCTTGTAACTTAACAATACCTCTAAAGTGACTTTTGATACCGCTTTGGGACTAGCCAAGGAACGCCCATCAAGCGAGTGTGTGTCGCTCGGTGTCGTTCACTTTTGTAGCTAATGTGACTGTAGGGTCATGAGTTAATAACTTCAGAAGCATGAAGGCAGCTCAGAGAAACGCTTTCAAACACACATTATAGGCAGCGTGTTTGAAATTTAAACAGAGAGGGCCTTTGTGATAACTTATCACATATTTGAAAACCACAATACTAATTTCTCACTAAATGCAATTAAAAGGTGGAAAAAGTGAAATAAAACCTTTATTTACACTAAATTTGTGCTCCAGCTGCTTTCTTAGCCACCATTTTATTTTTTCGAACTTGTGAGTTTAGTCAAAAACTGTAACATAGATGTCATTAAACCGGAAAGTAGAGGACTGTAGTCCAAACTGGCCATTCGCTGTAGGCTTTTAAAAGCAAATTCTGTCAAATAAAGTATACTTTTGCTCAAAGAAGGTATTACTTTTGCTTCACACCAACTAAAGTTTGAAAAATGGGACCACAAAAATGGGACCTTATAAATAAATAAATAAATAAATAAATAAATATATATATATATATATATATATATATATATATATATATATATATTAAACTGTAAAAAATTACAGATGTAGTAGTGTAATAGAAAAACAATAGACCCATTTGTAATGATATCCACACTACTTGTTCTGAGTTATAGACTTATTTATTGAAAGTGGCATGATCAAAATAATAGCAGTGTGAAGTTGAATTGGAAAATGAGTTTTTGGTGAAAAAACTTCTTCTTTTTATTCTTTATTAGGAAAGAGTGGAAGGAAATGTTTCATATTGTTATAAAATATATCTGCTGCTGAATTTCAAAGTAAAATGGACTGTTCCATCATTGCTCAGATGAACAACGCAATTTGATTAAAAAGTTGATTTGAGAGGGGAAAACATATAAAGAAATGCAGCAAAGTTTAGGTTGCTCAACTAAAATGATCACAAATGCTTTAAAAGGGCAACAAAAACCCAAAGCACGTGGAAGAAAACAAGCAACTACGGTTAATACTGATTGAAGAATAGTCAGGATTGCAAGGATTCAGCCTTTCATCACCTCTAGAAAGATCAAAGATGATTTAAAATGATCTGTAAGTACTGTAACAGTCAGAAGACATCTGATTGAAGCTGTTTGCAAGAAGCCCCCGTAAAGCACCAGTGTTGAAAAAAAAGGCATGAGCAGAATCACATCAACACATAAACTGGCCCAAAGAAAAATGGTGTAACATTTTGTGGCCTGATGAGAGTAAAATTGTTCTTTTTGGGTCAAGTGGTTATCAACAGAACCTCAGGTGACTCCCGGGTACTGAATTCAAGCAACAGTATATGCTGTAAAGACATCATGGTTTGGGATGTTTTTCATACTACCGTGTTGGGCCTATTTATGGTATACAAGGGAACATGGATCAGTTTGAATACATCAGAATACTTGAAGAGATTATGATGCACTTAGCAGCAGTGTTGGTCAAGTTACTTGGAAATACTAATTAGTTACTGATTACTGATTACTTCCCTAAGAAAGTAATCCCGTTACTTTACTGATTACTTATTTTCAAAAGTAACTAGTTACTTTACTAGTTACTTTACTAATTACTTTTCAAAAACATGATGCACGACCTGAATATGCTACAGTATGCAACAGGGCCCGGTTGCATAAAACGCCTTAAGTGTAATTTTCCCTTAAATTCACCCTTATGTTTCATTTCAACTATTCAACCTTAAGCTTTTTCTGTTGCATCTCCATGGCAACAATAGTATTTTATAAACCTAGGTCGCTGTCGTGAAACATTTAACGATTACCCTTACCTAAGAGAACCATTTAAGGGATTATACTGTATGCAACACCCTTAAATTATTCTCTTACTGTAGGTAAGGGGAATTTACCCCTTAAGTGTCATACTTAATGGAAAAACTTAAGGTACTTTATGCAACCGGGCCAAGACCTTTCAGCCTAATTCTATTCTTTCTGCATATTCCATCATCTGAAATTGAATCAAATGAAACATTATCTGTTTTAACCTCTCGACGCGCACTAATTCGTGGGCGTGATGGCGTTGTTTTTTTTTTTAAGTCTGCTAACAATATCTATATAGCATACTGTATACAAACATTACTAATATTAATATCAACATTACTATACATCGTTTAAAAGGTCTACTGGTTTAGCATCAGTGTATGGTGAGGGTCTCTGTTTTGAGATACATGCTCTAGCATCAGAAATGTAGTATTTTGTTACAGAAGTCCAGATGACAAGATGCAAAATATAAACGGGACTTCTTACCTTAACGATCGCGAGTCGAATTCGGTCTGTTTCAGTTGTGTGAATAACCCATGAAATCAGTCTAATAAAATTCATCAAATGACAGTTTTTGTCCACAAATGCGTATAATCCATGAAATATAGTAGTCTGTTGTTTACATCAGATTTCGCGTGAACGTGAGATGGAGCCGCAGCGGTCACGTCAGCTTGTCCACAAATGCGTATAATCCATGAAATATAACTTAGATATATAGTCTGTTGTTTTACATCAGATTTCGCGTGAACGTGTATGAGATGGAGCCGCAGCGGTCATGTCAGCTGGGGGTTCAGGGATTTTTTCAGTAAGTTTCACATTGCTGTCCCGGCTTGCTAGGTGTTTGCTTAGATTTGAGGTGGAATTTTTCGCTGTGGATAAAAGTTTTATTCCCACCCAGAGTGTACAGCGGACGCTGATGTTTTTGTCACCTTTAACTGGGTTAAACTCAAAGTAATGTCTGTACTTCCAAGCATTAAACGCTGCATAGTCTTGTTCTCTTCCGCGCTCCATGTTGTCTTCTCACGTTCAACAATTATTACACTGACTGACGGCGCGGCGCTCATACGTCATTGTCACTCGACTCGCGTCATTTTTTTTTTTTTATGGGACTCGCGTCATGACACGCAAAAAAAAAATAACGCAGTAACGCAGTCTGCTAAAGGGGAAGTAACAGTAATCTAATTACTCGTTTTGCAATTGTAATCCCTTACTTTACTCGTTACTTGAAAAAAGTAATCGGATTACAGTAACGCGTTACTTCTAACGCGTTACTGCCCATCACTGCTTAGCAGAAGAGAAAATGCTCCTAAAATGAGTCTTTCAACAAGACAACAACCCCAGACACAAAAGCAACAGGGCAAAATATTGGTTCCAGAGAAAAAGGATTGAGGTTATGGAGTGGCCAGCTCAATTCCCTAATCTCTACCCGATTAAAAACTTGTGGGGTGACATTAAAAATGCAGTTTCTGATGCAAAACCTAACAATGTACGGGAACTGTGGATCCTGGGCTGTTTCCGGGTGCCAGAAGTTGGTTGACTTGATTGGACACAGATGGGCAGCAGTTATCAACAACAATGGTTATGCAACTAAATCTTAGTAATTCAATAGTTTAAAGTAAAGTTAGATCTTAAAAATTCTTATGTTTTTTCTAGGGCCGGGACTTTAACGCGTTAATTAAGATTAATTAATTACACAAAAAAATAACGCGTTAAACATTTTTAACGCATTTTAATCGCACTTATTTTTGCACCGCGGAACATTTCTCATTGGATCAGTTTTGGCGGACCGATATACTGGAGCACCAACTAGCGTTCATGACTTCAGACAACAACAAACCACAGTGAACATGAACGAAGAAGCTGATGAGATCGTTTTGGTTGGCCCCGTGGATGGGAATTTTTTTTATAAAGAACGAACGGATGGAAGCGTTGATAAGAGCATGGTTGTGTGTAAGCTATGCAACAAGGAATTCACATATCACCGCAGCACATCGAGCCTCAAGTATCATCTTAATGCAAAACATATAGCAGCTAGCGTGGACGTTAGCCCGACTCCGAGTACAATGACTTGGTTGAACAAAAATAAACAATATTTTGTTGCTTAAGCTTATGTATTCAGTCATTATTCATGGTATACTAAAAATCCATGTGAAAAAATAACTTCTCAATGTTCTCAGGTCAAATATTTATATGTGATTAAAATGTGATTAATTTCGATTAATTAATTACAAAGCCTCTAATTAATTAGATTAATTTTTTTAATCGAGTCCCAGCCCTAGTTTAAAGTAAAGTTAAATCTTAAAAAAATTCTTATGTTTTTAAGTGTAAAAGTTTCTGGAAAGTTACAGTTGGTGCTCAGAATATTATATAGTTTATTACTAAAAATTACATTACATTTGTATTTTAGATGCTTACACTCTAAATATGCTGGATTATTTTCAACTCATTGGGTCAAAGCATTGGGTCAAAAAACAGATCTATGTTGGATTGTTTCAAGCCAATTTGTTGGGTTGTTTTAACCCATTATTGATTCAAATCTAAACATTTTCTGTGTTAATTAACCCAACGGCTGGCATTCTTACTTTTTGACACGCTGAGTTGAAACTAACAAATGATTTTTCGCGTGTACATGCAAATCTTTCAATGCATTCCAGGTACATTTCATCAATATGTGTGTTATCTGGAAATGCTTTGCCAACACAATGCTTTACCATCTCAGCTACAAACACTAAAAAGTATACACTCTAAAATATGCTGCCATTAGGTTAAATTACCACAAAAAGTGTATATAATTCATCCAACAATGGGTTAAAACAACCCAGCATTGGTTAAATTACAGGTTTGTCCATTTTTTATCCAACACTTTGTTGAAAATAACCCAACATTTTGTACGTGAATAAATTACTGAAATATTAATTTGCTGTATGTAATTAGAATTGTTTTAAATAAGAATGCTGCACCAAAACATTCTGATATTAAAGCCACTGGACTGGAAAATGAAAAACTTTTTAGAAGACTGTGCTTGTAATTTAAACACAAACAGTTATAAAAGAGCATTCAGGAACAGGAAAACTATTCAATAATGAACATTAGAAATACTTAGAGTATTCAGAACATACAGTACAACAACTGCAACTTTAATATAATGTACAGAGTCCTATATTTAAGAGTCAACTTGACTGATTAGCTGCTTTGTGAAGGTCCATCAAAACCTTCCCATTTGTTACTGATAACGTTGTATATAACTTGTACTCTGGTGGGATCTGGGTAGGCAGCGTTGTGGTATGTTTTGAAACCTCTGAAGATTAACCTCTTAAATGTATTTCCAGTATCTACAGCTCTGTATAATATTGAATCTGTGTTAGAAGCCAGCTCAGTGGGGAGCGAGTCTGAAGAGAATTTAATTCTTTCCTGGATCAATTGCAGGGTTGAAGTTTATCTATCAGGGTTGAAGTCAATCTATCCAACTTTTAAACATCTTCAGAGTCTATAGGGAATCAATTGGGTTAATAAGATGTCCTTACTTCTGTCAAGCTTTTGAAGAAATGGTTGAAGTCATCTGTTTCAGAGAAAGTAATTGGCTTATTTTAACATTCTCTAAGTGCTTTAATTGATTATTTTCAACACATTTAAAGAATTAATGTATAGATCTAAACAATGCTCCAAACTGCTTAACCAGAGTCGACAAATGAATCATATTTTAATACAATCTCAAACGTCTCTCTATAAATTTCTCTAAGATTAAATGATCTGAGCTCTAAAAGACAGCAATGTCATACCTCTACTGTATGCCAACAATTGTCAAAATTTTGCCCGTTTTTCAGACAAACACATTTTCGGATATTTTAGAAAATGTTTTAGATCTTTCAGTTGATTAAGTGTAATGTTACGGGGTCCACGACCTTCAAGCCCAAAAAAAGTGTGTCCATCCTTCACAAATTAAATCCAAACAGCTTCAGGATGATAAACAAAGGTCTTCTGAGGGTAATCCACGCGGTGTTGTTGTAGAAATATCCATATTTAAAACTTTATTAACGAAAATAAATACCTTCCGGTAGCGCCGCTATCTTAGACTCCTCTGTATTCAGGAGAGAGTATAAGCGTAGTGTACGCACTTTTCTTAGTGACGTATGACAAATTTGGAGGGCGGGGGCACAGAGCAGCAGCAGAGTAGCCTCCGTAGGCTGCGTAAGCTCTCATCCTGAATGCGGATGCGACTAAGATAGCGGCGCTACCGGAAGGTATTTATTTTCGTTAATAAAGTTTTAAATATGGATATTTCTACAACAACACCGCGCGGATTACCCTCAAAAGACTTTTGTGTATCATCCTGGAGCCGTTTGGATTTATTTTGTGAAGGATGGACGCACTTTTTTTGGACTTGAAGGTCGTGGACCCCGTAACATTACATTTAATCAACTGAAAGATCTAAAACATTTTCTAAAATATCCGAAAATGTGTTTGTCTGAAAAACGATGGACATATGCAACTCGGACAGCTTGGGGGTGAGTAAATCATGGGTTTAATATCATTTTTGGCCGAACTATCCCTTTAAAGGGGACATTTCACAAAACTTTTAAAAGATGTCAAATTAATCTTTGTTGTCCCCAGAGTGCATAGGTGAAGTTTTAGCTAAAAATAAAACATCTAGATAATTTATTATAGCATGTTAAAATTGCCACTCTGGAGGTGCTGTTTTGGGTGTGTCCTTTAAAAGGCAAATGAGCTGATCTCTGCACTAAATAGCAGTGCCGTGGTTGGATAGTGCAGATTAAGGGGCGGTATTATCCTCTTCTGACATCACAAGGGGAGCCAAATTTCAATGACCTATTTTTTTCACATGCTTGCAGAGAATATTTTACCAAAACTAAGTTATTGGGTTGATTTTTTTCACATTTTCTTGGTTGATAGAAGCACTTGTGACCCAATCATAGCACTTAAACATGGAAAAAGTCAGATGTTTCACATAAAAAATGGTGTTGTTCTTAAGATCTTAAAAATCCCTTCTAGTTACCCATGTGTTTATAGAAATACATGTAAGAAAAAGCTATGAAAAGCAATCACATACAGCGAGTAAAATAAGTAGTATTAAACACGTTATGATTTTTTTTGTAATACTGTATATTTCCAAAGGTCCTATTGAGATTTCACCAGATGTTGGTAACAACTCATGCAATCCAGCCCTGCAAAGAAATCAAACCATCTCCATTATTTAAGTTGTGGGTAATCATGTTAAATGAAAGAGGTAAAAGTATTTTAACAGCTGTATATTGTATTTTTGGGAGGATATCTAAACCTATACACAATAGCAAAGCTTTAAAATGCCTGTCTTTATCTTTCCCAATGTTTTAAACTGCAATGCAGCTACTGTATATTGTGAATCATGTGGCTGAGCAATGAACTTTTTGTTGTCTTGGTAAAAGTAACAGCTTAGTTATCCCAGCTGTAACATTTTCATTAACCTTTTGGCAAGGACACCAACATTTCAACATGTCACTGACACCCAAACAAAGCTGCACATGTGCAGTTTGCACAAAAAAATCCTTTATGCAACATCTCAGAAAAGGGGGTGTCTATGAGTGAAGAGACCAGACACAGATTGTGCCCGCAGTCTTATCTGCATCAACAGACACTGACCTACTGGCTCAGCACGCAACAGTCTTGCACATAGATCTAGTTTAAAAGTCTTTAGTCAGCTCGTGACCTCAATCATAACAAGACTCATAACCATTTAACCAAATGCAATGTTCCCACCCAAATCTAGTTTCATATTTTGATTTAATTAAAACAATGCAAATGAAGCTTTGACTGCATCTGCTGTTATATTAAATGTATGCATATTAAAATGCAAATAACATCCTATCCGGTTATGCAAGCGGAAATCTGGATATAATGAATGTCTTTTAGCTCACAGTCACAGTTTCATT
This sequence comes from Misgurnus mizolepis, assembly GCA_025389145.1. Taxonomy (NCBI): domain Eukaryota; kingdom Metazoa; phylum Chordata; class Actinopteri; order Cypriniformes; family Cobitidae; genus Misgurnus; species Misgurnus mizolepis. The sequence goes on from JAIFKI010000019.1 coordinate 4,955,438, forward strand.
TTCAAATTCTACTGAAATTTCAGTTAGCATGAATCAGGCATGGTTCCTGCTATTTATTTGCAAAAGGACACGGACGAATTAGTGATGTCACAGCAAATTTGAAGTGTAAGGTTTTGCATGATGTTGACATGCTGGTGTGATGAATCCTCTTTACAGAGAGATAGAAAATAATGTATAATATTTGTTTCAATACTTGCTCTCTCTTTTGGGGATATAGGTCACAAATCAAAAATCTTTCAATTTATTTTCATACCATGCAGGCTCATCTTACTGGAAATTGCTGTACTCGACATTGCAACTGCAAGTCAATACTGCCACCTCCGCTGTCAAACGCTTGCGTTGGCTATCAGAAATAAAGGTACAAAAAGCGTCACTCAGATGGAAGTACATCTTTTAAAATGCAGTTAAATACCACAAAAGTAGATGTTGATACCAAATGAGTTCAGATGCAAAACCCTCTAAGTGCGTTTAGCATGTTTTTCTACAGTATAAATGAGCATTTTTATCAGGCTCTTATGCTTGGGTTCAGTAATTTGACTTTAATGGCAATGAAATGGTTATTAGTCAGTAACTAAAATGCCTTTTTTTTAGAAATTTAAAAGTATAGCTCACTAAAAAGAAAACAAAAATGAATGTGACATCAAAGACACAATATTCCCTGAACCCCAGGGTGAAATACAACTGTAATTCATTTTCATTTAAAAACATCTTAGATCTTTTCCTGGTACATTTAACATCCAACCAAGCATCAGACTGAAACGTAATACTATAACTTTTATAATGCCAACAGCTTTAAAGGAGCTAATCTTGCCATCGAATATATAATGTGTTTAAATGAGATACAGCGTGGGAAAATAAGTATTTGTCATTTTACTTTATTTATTATGACTCAACTTGTATACTTAAATGTTATGATTTCTTTGTATGAACAATATTTGGCTTGATGGCTACATCTGATGGAAATTTTGTGTCAATAGCCCACTTAGAAATGCCCTTACTGATAAAAATGCTGATGTGTCAAATACTTATTTTCCCCCCTGTATCAGTTTAAATCATTTTTATCTTTAAAGGAAAACCAGCAAAGTATGCGATTGTCCAAACAGCTTTGAACTTGAACAACCTTTGCCCATACTTCAGGAGAGCCTATGGATGAGTCCATACGGACTTCTGCTAAATATTTAAAGCTGGATGTAACAGTGGCACTTGTGAGTATTGTCTACACAGGTGGGGATTAGTGGATTCATTCATGCACATTAAAATGGATCACAACTGACATCTTGTAAGGTCATTCCTTTGAAAAAAAAAAAAAACCCAATCTGTATAAATTAAACATGAGGCCTGAGGAGATCCCACCTGCACAACATTTACAACAGCTCATACACTGTCAGAAAAAAATTCTAAAAATTGGCCCCAGGTTGCTGTCACCTGGGCAGTGCCCTTTAAAAATGTCATAATATGTACCATTTACACTAATATGAACTTTTTAAGTGCCAGTGTGTACTTTTTAAAAATAGTGACAGCTAGAGATCATTGTTTGGCCATTTGTTCTGACAGTTTACAGAGATTGATGCTGGAAATGCTTTTCTCTAGTTGTACGAATTAACCACATCGTGAACTTCCCAAATGTGCTATGACAGCCAAAAATATATGGACAAAAGTCCTTTCATGATGCAACTTGACACTGGAAGTTGCTTGAGATTTGTACTGTGACCAGCACCATTATGTGTGGGCTACCTTTCGGTTTTACCTAAGGCTATTTGATAAAATGTCAACATTGTGACAGTAATGTGAAATCAAATTTTCTGAGTGAAATTTAAAGCATGGAAAGTATTCTGTTTGATATGAATATGCGACTGGAAGATATTTCTAGTGCGTGATTCTTGCTATTCAGCGAGAGAAAACCTGCGCTTCTGTCATTTGAACAAAATAGCCTGAAAATGTGCGAGTGAAATTAAGCAGCCAGGTTCATTGTTCTTACCAATGGCCGGTGGATAATGAGAAATAGAAAATGAAATACTTTGTATATTCATGCATAAACATAAAAGACTGAAGCATATGCTAAGATCATTGAGGCATTCACAGCTACTTCAATGAAAATATCTCAGCTAAGCTTTTCAATGAGATGAAATATTTCATTCTTATTAATTGGATGCCATCTGGTTTAGAAATGAGAAGAGGCCAAAAATACCCCCAGTACTTTTTGTGACATACCAGTGAAAGGCATCAAATCTTTCTGCGCTGGTACCGAGGGGCAACCTTCCGATCTCTCTGATGAAGCCAATACGGAAGTGACTTAAACTACAATTCATCTATTCATGGCCGCTAGAGGATGGCTCCAAAGGGGAGTCAATTCCCATAGACCTCCATGTTAAAATGCCCAACTTTACAGTAAAAAATTATGTTTACAGTCTGTTACAACAAGTGTTTGGTCTAAAAATAGCTTATTTGTGACAACTGTGAGGGGGTGAATTTTTTTGTAACTCATCCGTTTAAAGGATTAGTCCATTTTCATGTCATCCAAAATGTTGTATTTCTTTGTTCCGTCGAGAAGAAATTATGTTTTTTTTATTTTAGGAAAACATTCCAGGATTTTTCTCATTTTAATGGACCCCAACACTTTACACTTAACTCAACACTTCACATTTTTTTCAACAGAGTTTCTAAGGACTCTAAACAATCCCAAACGAGGCATAAGTGTCTTATCTAGCGAAACGATTGTCATTTTTGACAAGAAAAATAAAAAATATGCACTTTTTTTGCGACAGCACGAACCTGTGATGCGACAGCACGACCTCACATAATACGTCATCACGTCAAGAGGTCACAGATGAAGTATCAAACCTACGCCCCTTTTCAAATGTAGAGAAAGAGGACCGTTCCGACGTTGTTGTATGTGGAATGATACTAATTAATGTCTTTGTGTCAGTTTCTTGTTTAAAATGGTCCGCAAATGTGCGTTTCATATATGTAACACGTGACCTTTCTATGTCATTACGCAATTACATGAGGTCGCGCTTGCGTGTCACAGGACCAGAGATAGATGAGAAGTTGTGGTTTGAAAGTGCATTTTTTTTTTTTCTTGTTAAAAATGACAATCGTTTCGCTAGATAAGACCCTTATGCCTCGTTTGAAATGGTTTAGAGTCCTTAGAGTGTTGGGGTCCATTAAAGTCCATAAAAATTAGAAAAATCCTGGAATGTTTTCATCAAAAAACATAATTTCTTCTCGACTGAACAAAGAAATACATCAACATTTTGGATGACATGGTGGTGAGTAAATTATCTGGATTTAAATGGACTAATCCTTTAAATTTAAACCTTAAAGTTTTGCATAATTAAGGGCGTGGCCACTTGAGTGACATGTGAACTGCCACTGCTGTCACTAAAGTCGAGCTAGGTGGGCGTGGTTTCTGCAACAGCTACCTCAGCTTCACCCACGTCCCTCCTCTTTACCCATTTTTGGTTATCCGCGAGTGATGTGCCTACTTTAAGCTTTAAAATTGCTCTTCACAAACCTATGGGTTACTACGTCCATATTTTTTTACAGTCTATGGCTGGTATGAATCAAATTGAAAATTCATTAATAAAAAAAGTAACGCATTACAAAACTGTTACATTCAATCAGACCATTTTTGAATGGAGTGAAATGCCTCTAACATCTTTATTGGGTATCATGTAAATACGGAAAGCTCCGACGCCATCAATTTGAAGGCAATTCAGACGTCAATTTGACAGGAAATGAAATTCACAATGGATTATGACATAAAATGATAACACATCACAGGATGTTTGGAGCTGTTGTGCATTACATTTTCACCTTCTCAAAAACAAGTATGTGTTTTTTTTAGATTTCAGTGACGCATGATGTATGCAGTACACTTGTTAGTGTGTCTAATACAGAGGCCAACCGGCACATCCAAACTCATTATACAGTTCAGCTTCTGTCAAAAAAATAATGAATTATTACATAAACAAACAATCTCGAGGCTCCAATGTGCAGTGAACAAAAAACTTTAATTTGTTGGTATTAACAAATCTTTTCGCTGGAAAATGCACCCTGTTTTTTATCTGTGAGGTCATATTTGAATGGTGAAGCTTACGCTGTATATCGTGTTTGTCAAAACAGTATTAGATATTCTGCTGTAGTCTGGACTGCTTGTAAAGTGATTATTACTGCAGCTCTGTCTGATGAGAATTCTGCAGTAAAACTGAAGAAAAATGATTGTCATGCCGATACAGCAACAGGGACTTATACTATTATCAACCATAAATCCAAGAAAGGTCACAGCTCTCATACAGAGAGACACAAGCCTTCATCTTAAAGTAAGTGTAGATAAAGGAGATTTTCATTGCACTAAGAACCATTTTGTTCATAGTAATGACTCAAGAATATTCCAGTACTATCTACGAAGAGGTTGGAAAAAGCCCTTAGAGATTAATAGATTTGAATACATACAGCATGCAGGTATTCAATCATAAAAATAAGCATTTAAACACCCTACATCTCGACCAGAATAGATAGTCTTTGTGCCATTCATGATCAGTGATCTTCATAAACTGAAAGCTCAGGTTCGAGTAGATGTTTTATCCATATCACCATACAACTGTTAAAATGATTTTGTAATGATTTTAGTAAATGTAACTAAATAAAATTAGTAAATTCTATATAAAAATAATTCTTGTTTTTTTTAATCAAATTTTAGTAAAAAATAACACAAAAATGTAATTCTAAATGAACACATTTAGTCAATTCAACTAAATTTTATAATGTAAAATTGGTAGGAGGGATTTAAATTAATATTTTTATTGAAACTACTTGAATTATTTTAGTAAACATAACTAACTAGGCAGTGGACTAAAATAACTGTATTTACTTAAAATATATTGCATCATTTTTGCAATGCATTGCTTAAATTGCTTAAAATTCCATGTAAAACTTGAAAAAAGTGGATGCAAAAATGATGCACTGTATTTTAATTGTTTATAGCAAATACAGCATATAATTTTTGTGTTAAATGAAAATGTATTACACTGCAAATACTTTAAAATAATAATTTATAATAATTAAACTAAATTATTTTAGTTGAATTATTAAACTAAGCCACAAAACAAGAGGATAAGTAGTTCAATTTACTCAATTATATTTATTTAAATGCAAACTAGGCTAACAATAATAGCTAAGGAAGCAGTTCAACATGTTTAATATACGGTCAATTAGTTTTAATTCAGCTTTTGTTTCTGATGGTTGTGGTATTCAACTCTTCTGTGATCCAATAGTGTTTACCTTAAACACAAATATGGTTTGCAGTTTTTGTATGTTATTTTTTGGGGGGTATTTTCATCTTTAATTGAAAGATATAGATAGGACAGGGTGAAGAGAGGGGAACAGACCGGCAAAAGATTGCCGAATGTCTGTCTGCGCTAAGTGTGGGAGCACTTCACTAAACCAGCGGCTCTGAGTGGTTTCCATGTTTTATACACTCTCAGAAAAAGGGTACAAGAAGGTACAAACGTTGTCACTGGGGCAATACCTTTTCAAAAAGTACTTTTGTATCTAAAAGGTGCATATTGGTATCTCAAATGAACACATTGTTAGCTTAGAGGTGGTACATCAAAGGTACATACTGTATCTGTACTAAAATTTAACATATTATGTGACTACAACTTTTGTACCTTTGTGTGTAGGGACTTCTATAGACATAATGATATTTGTGTATATATTTTTCTAACGTACAAACTGTATATGCTATCCCTTAACCCAAACCCCTGAACCTAAACCTTCACAGAAAACTTTCTGCTATTTCTGCTATAGATTTTCAGAAATCAATCAGTATGATTTATAAACTTGTTTCCTTATGGGGACCAAAATATTTTCCCAAAAGGTAAAAAAATACTGGTATTATTATCTTTGTGGTGCCATTTGAAACAAAATTATATTTCATTAAAATAATGACAAGGGAATTAAAAACTGCTCGATTAAAAGAGAACAGTGCTTTTTCTAGCTTTATTTCCATTATAAAACTTGGTCTTGAGATAGATTATACCTGTCTAAGTGGGTATTGGATTGAGAAAGATTGGAAACCGCTGGCATACAGTGACAAAACCAATTTTTGCCTTGACTGCTTTGGATTTGCCTGACTTGTTTTCAATGTGACACCAATAAAAGCAGAACATTACATTTAATCTTTTTATAATAACTTACAACTGCAATTTAAGTATTCCCAATTATTAAACTTTCATAAAAGCAATTTCTCTAACATCATGTGCACATCAGATTTAAACTACAGTAACTCACTCCAAAATAAGTGGCATGTCACATCACACTGTGATTTTCTGCCGTTATCACCTTTAGTGTTTTTGTCCAGTAAATTGAATCGAAAAAGGAAAACAAATCTATTTATCTCACCCCACTGGCAAGTGTGATTTTCTTGTCTGAATTTTATTAGATTTTTCTGAAAACAAGCCCAAACAAGTTATTTTGTTTCTCGTGTACATATATCTTGTTTTTGAGGATGCTTCGATATTTTTTTACTAGAGAACAAGACTAAAATACTGAGTGAAATGTTTGCAGCATTGCATCAGTCACTTTGCTGTTTCATAATGGAGTAAACATGTGTATATTAAAGGTTAAACCTTTAATTGTTTAATAAAGGTAAGTATATCAGAAAAAATGCCTGTACTAAGTCTGTTCGAACAGCATTTAGGAGCTTGTTTCACTCTTAAAGTGAAATGATGGAGCAATTTCATATCTAGCCAGGCAGGCATATTTCACGTGGCGAGACAGCGAATCAGACAGCTGGAGGTGACAGCCGGGCTGGGGTGTATGGTTTGATAATGCAATGGAGATAATGGGGGCGCAGGGATGGCATGGAAAGCACACAACTACCTGAAGGCTAAATTTAGGTCAAGCTGCAAGGTTTCAGAAATGAAAAACTACACGCATACACTTCTGGCATTAAAAAACGTAAGGGAAAGAGCTTCATATGCTAGACAAATGGTTTGGTGGCTCACAGCTTTTATCTATTCGAGAGTTGAAGACTTTATTGAATTAAATTCTCATTACACACAAAAAATGAATAGACAAGTTTTGCCGCTGACCCTCATGTAATATCAGGGTTAGATATGCAGCCAGAAAAGCATTGAATCGTTTAAAACCTTTCAACATATAAAGCTTTTGTTTGAAATCAAATTAAAGTAGAGGGGTTTGATATTGATTCTGAGATTTTGAAAGATACGATTCTGAAAAAACTTATCGATTGGTCGCGTGTTTTATTTGCCGGATGGAAAAATACGGCAACTTTCAAGGTAGCTCTCTCTGTCAGACTCAATACAAAAGCAGGTAATGGTTTCTTGCTAAACTCAATCAGTGTTAAGGACATCAGAGCGAAAACAATTTTCCCAGCTCCTGGGTTTGTCATGTGAAATTTGTGAAATCTGTTTAACCCCGTGACCCTGCTCCTCACTGCTCATGGGCATGAATATTGGGATTGTTTTAGGGCTTCAAAAATCTGTCATGAATAATGTATGCAAGATATCCCATGATGCTTTATCAGACTTCATTAAGCTCTATGATGGACGGCACCAGGTTAGATTTTTAGATTTTGACAGCAGGTAATCTCACAAACTGTCAAAGTTCTTAAAGAAATGAGAGGAAGGTGAAGTAAGAGCGTCACGGATGGCTTCAGTAGTCACAGAGCGATGAATCTGTGCAAATGACTTCTTAAAGGCCTAGTTCACCAAAAATAAAAGCGCTCTCATCATTTACTTGCACTTATGTCTTTGTAAACCTTTATTGATTTCTTTTTTGTGTGGAAAGCAAAATGAGTTTGTAGCAGAATATCACTGTTGCATATAATAATGGTGGCCATGTCTGCCTCCGGGCCCCATTCACTTAAAGCTTAGCAGCCTTTATACTTCTGCATCGATCACACAGTGTAGCCTACGCAGAGACGCGAACCCTACACATTAGCCTACGGCAAAGCCTGACATGCACCTCTCCCAAAATTAACAGCATGTCAATGCTACGCGAACCACAAACACTGTGATTGGACCCCTTCTGTCAGGTCAAAAAGATCTGCGTCACATTTCCTCATATGGATTTCTGCTCACGACGGTAAAACAAAGATGGGCCAAGTTGAGCTGTGATATTTAACTTAAACTGCAACTGCAATATTCGCATTTAAATAACATACATTGCTGCGTCTTTTTCATTTGTGGTACCGGGCAAGTTGCTTCTTCTTCAGCTGTTGCACTGCTATTGTGGGTTACACGCGTGGATAGTGCCTAATAGCGGTCTGCTTGCCGTAGACTGTAAAAAAAGATGGACGACACGACGTCGCCTCCCACTATTGTAATGAATTGAAGCCAAAAATGTCCGACCACGGTCGCCACCATGTTACGTAAAAACGTCAGTTAAGAGCCAAGGCATGCGCAGAAAGAATCGTCCGTGGAGCCTGAGGCGGAGCCGCGGTATCAAACTTCCGCCCAAACCCTAGCGCGACCACTTCAACCACGCCAATCATAACGACACGCCCCGTTTCTATAGCATCAAATTACAAGCTAAAATGAAACTTACTACAATAATGAACACTTGAACAAATATCAGCGTCATAACAAAGGACCAAAAAAATCTTTTGGAAACTTTTATTGGAAGTGTAAATATTGTTTTTTATTTAGAGCAGAGTCCCATTCGTTTGAATGGAGAGGGCGGGGTTTATCACCAGAGCCAGAGGCTTCACTTTTCAAGGCTTATGAGGCACACCCGGTAATTGCACACAGAAGTATGAATGAAATCCGACGTGTAGCATATGGGTCAAGGCTATGCCATAGGATCTACACAGAATTATGATGAGTCATTAAGTGTATAGGTTGAAAATTATGCTGTATCGCCTTATGGGTAATATAGGTTTGTAATGTCATGAGGGTAAAGAAATATTCAGAAGATTCATTTTTGTTGTTTTAAAGGGGCCATGGCAGTGCTGTGGTTGGATAGTGCAGATTAAAGGGTGGTATTATTATAATAAGAGCTCCTTATGACATCATAAGGACAGCCAAATTTCAACGACCTATTTTTCATTTGCTTGTAGAGAATGGTTTACCAAAACTACGTGACTGTGTTGATCTTTTTCACATTTTCTAGGTTGATGGGACCCAATTATAGCACTTAAACATGAAAAAAGTCAGATTTTCATGCTGTGGCCCCTTTAACTCTTTCGCAGCCATTGACGAGATATCTCATCAATCAAGAGAAAACGCTTCCCTGCCAATGACGAGTATTTCCGGCTTTCCGCAATTCCGCTATTAATACCTTATCCACCAGGTGGCGCCCTTTCGCAACTTTTTAAACCCGGAAGTATTGCCCTATGGCAAGCGGCTGCATGTCTGTGTCTGTTTTAAAGATCGCTCTGAATGGGATCTCTATGAAAAGTCCATCACAAAAATGGAATTATCTCTGCTTTTTGCTCAAAATGTGGTGTTTTTGCAGAAACCTACCCATATTCAAAAGCTGATTACAAAAGAACTACTGAAGGTAGGATGAAACGGGTTTTTTTTGTTTGAAAGCAGATGGTCTGTTCTTTCATTTGATATATTGTATGTTTATATATTTAAAGAAGAAAACTTTAAATATTTAAATATACAACTTTTTTTTAAAAACGCTGGCGGCGAAAGAGTTAATAAAGAAAAGGATTTAAGTTTATGTCAGAAGCGTATATTGCTTTACCATTGTGGAGCAATGAATAAATATTTCAATTCATTATATATTTTTCTTCTCTGATCACAGAAAACATCACAACACTCTTACATCCTTTAATACAGAAAGAAAACAATCCACAATCTCAAGTTATTTCATGTAATAAAGCTTGCTGTATTATATTACCTACACTTCATATCAAATCTTATTCAGTTTGCTACAAAAATAACCCAATATTTGAGTGAGTTTATTTCCATCACCAATTTCAAGTGTCACAAGAAAGTTCAAATGTTTCAGATGAACATGAAGAACCTTAAAAACCTTCCTGGGTCCAGAATTTGTACAGCAAATTTAAAGAGGTTATTTTAATATTGGCTTGAATGAAGCATTTAAATATAATCTCTATAAATCCTACTTTATTATTTGCTGAAGGTGGAGGATTTTCAACATCCCTCTTGCACAGTTAGTTTGAAGACACATCTTGTTATTCTCAAGGTTGTCACAGGTCCGGTATTTACATGAGACATTCAAATAAAACCACTGAATGACGATTATTTTAAATAGGAGAGTGGAATTTGTTGTTCAGACAGATAATTGAGTTTGAATGCATTTTAGTTACTATTTCATTTACAAAGTGCATTAAAAAAATGTGTGTGTGTTGTGCATGCGTGTGTGTATAGTTTTTGAAGTGCATTTGATGAAAATGCAATGCTTATTTGAGATGATTAAAGTCTAAACAAAAATATGATGTGTACGTGATGAAATCTTATGTAACTGATAAAATGTTATCTACACTGTAAAAATGCAGCATTTTTGTCATATTATCAACATATATTTTTTAACAAATTAAGTTAAACATTTACAACATTTGCTTATAAGTTATTACGGAGCCCCTAAGGGGACATGGAGCAAAAATTATATAGCCTAAAGTTTAGTTTCGCGTGCTCACGTGAAACTACTGCGTTTAGTTTCACGCGCTCACGTGAAAGTTTCACATGCGCACGCAATAGTTTCGCGTGAACACAAGAAAGTTTCATGTGAGCACAAGAAAGTTTCATGTGAGTACATGAAACTAAACTTTTGATTTTTTTTACTCCAATGTCATGACTTAGGGGCTCCGTAATTTATATCAACTTATCACAGGTAAAATTTAAAATAGTACTGTTAAACTTAAATTGTAAAACCAAATTGTTTTAACTTTACACTGAAAAAAATATTAATTCAGTTTACTAAATTTTTTATAGGTAAGTGGTTGCAATCAATTTATTTAAGCTACATTTAAACAAAAAATTAGAAAATAAAAAGTAGCTTTTGTGTATATGTAGCTTAAATATATTGAGTGTAACCACTTATCTTAAAAAAATGTAGTTAATTGAATGAATATTTTTTTTAGTGTAGAGTAAACAATACTTTACAATATGGTGATTTAACATGATACATTTTGCATTACATTCCCCTATTATGAGTCCTTACGGAAAATCTCACAGAAAAACCAGAAAAGCTTGACTCCTTTTAAAACAGCATTTAAACACGGCTTATTTATTGTTTTCACAAGATTATACATTTTCACTGTACAAGGTACAAAAGCTGTCACTGGAGCTGTAAAAGTACACCTTTGTAGCTAAAGAGTGCATATTAGTATGTCAAAGGTACATATAAGTACCAAATGTATACATATGTGCACTTAAATGATACAAATTAGGACCTTTTTAAAAGGTCAGTGAATATCGGTTGACTGTTTTTGTCCCAATTGAAAGGCATTTCAGGGAAATGTACAGTCTAAAACGCTATGGTTGGGTAAAATATGGATAAATCCAACCATTAAATCAGGGTTCCCACTCTTAAGCCAAATGTCAAATTCCCTGACTTTCACTGAATAAAAAGCTGAATTTTCATGATATATAGATGCCGTGAGCCTAATAATGTAGTATACACTGAGAGTTTATAAAAAATGTAGCTTAAATGCGTGAAATGAAAAACAATGCAAATTTACAGCTGTTTAGATTGTTTTTGGAAACGGCATTCCTTAAGTCACAATTTAACAAGTAGATTACATTTTCATAAATGCACAAAAACTAAAGCATAAAACAAAATCCCTGATATTCCATGACTTGGACAAAAATATAAAATTCCCAATTTTTCAATGTCTGGAAAAAACCTTTAAAAAATCCACAATATTCCAGAAATTCCATGACCCATGGAATCAACTTACTTAAAAAATGTCCATATTTGACCGAAGCATGGGTTAAAACAACCCAGATTATTATGTGTTTACACCAGGGTTGTTCACTGTGATATGAATTTCAGTCAATAAATAATATTTTTAGATGGTAAACATGTCTACACCCATGACTTAAATAAGCCTGTCTGTGAAATAAGACTGTGACCTTTTTGTAATGAGTTAAATCAGGATCTGACTAATTAGACCATATTACTTTTTTATTGCTTGGTTCTTTTGCCCTTTACACAGATTGTACATTACTGTGTTTTGGCACGGAATGAACGAGCTGTAAAAATATGAATATCTGAGCATAAATTTAGCTTTTTAAAGATTCAGCTTCCGTTTGGTACTGTAGTAGTCTGGAGGCAGTAAGCTACTTCTGAATTTAACAACTATGAACTGTCTGTCTGACTACACTTAAAGGACAACACCACCGTTTTCCAATATTTTACTACGTTCTTACCTCAACTTAGACAAATTAATACATCCCAATCTTTTTTCAATGCGTGCACTTAATCTTTGTACAGCACCTTATAAATGTGTTAGCATTTAGCCTAGCCCCATTCATTCTTTAGGATCCAAACAGTGATGAATTTAGAAGCCACCAAACACTTCTATGTTACCCTATTTAAAGACTGTTACATGAGTAGTTACACGAGTAAGTATGCTAGCACAAAATAAAATGTGATGATTTTTTTAAGCAAATAAAAAATGAGAACTATATTGTATGGCAAAAGAGCACTAGGTTTGAAGCACTTCGACCTCTGGTGCAGTAACATCATCACTCAGTCAATATTAAATATATCAAGGTATTTTTTTACAGAATGTTCTTTACATTATGTACATCATAATAATCCTTATGTAAGTCACAAGAAGTTACTTTACCTGGGTTATCGCACATACTTTTTAAACCTAAAAAATATCCATCACAACCTATATAATACAATCTAAGACTCACAGTGATGTATTTACTTTAAAGTTAAACTCCTATTCTATGTTTGCAATTCTGTGGTTTTGTCCAACTACTGTATAAAAGAAGGGTATTTGTAAGCAACTTGTAAGATGTTACACATTTGTTGTGTTAGATTTATGATCAAATACAAAAGATGATGGACTTTTAAAAGCAATATCCTGTCTCAGAAATGGATGAAGCTTTCATGTATGGTCTCATGATCAAAGGCCATTGTGTCCAGCCAGACACACATTCGTGCACTTAGCTTGCGAAACCTAACCATTTGCGTCCGGAGACACGATGGCCTGAGCTTAGCAATTCAACAAAGCCACAGAGGACCTCATAGAGGCACAGAGATGAGGTCAGGAGGGTTAACGTCACTTACAATGTCATGATGATGCATGTCTGCTCTGACTGACAAGCCGACATCACTCACAGACCCTTTTCCCACGTAACCTTATCTACTCCTGAAGCACTGCATGCTCTTCATTCCAACCAACAACGTAAGTAACTATGTTGCCTATCTCAATACAGCATAAAAAGGATTGTAAGCCCAGATTCAGTTAAAATGTGTCATTTCATGAAGTTTATTTAACAAAGTTCGGGAGGAGCATGGTCATGTGATCCATCCAATCAGCGGGAAGAGGTGCCTATAAATAGCAGTCCCTCTCGTATGTCCCGTGACAGTTTCACAGCATCCCTCCTCCACCCCATCTCCTCACTCGCCTAGTTGCATTTATTCCAGTTAAAGAGGGGGGAGTACTCTGGGTTCGGGCTAAAATCCGAGCTCGGAGCCCTCTCCTCGGACAGCACGCCAAATATGCTCATCTCATTATACTTATCGATTACATGTTAATGCGAACTCGTGAACTCTATTTCAATATGTGTTGAAAATAAGCTGAGGCATTGTCCTTTACCGTATAACAAAGGTTAAAAGCTTTACAAATCAAGCAATAATCAATCACAACCGAGTATGATGGCAACCAATATATCCATCAATGTGTCATAAATGCATATTTAAATGTAGATTACATATGCATTCTTGTCTGTACTTGTGGACTTGTCATCAGTCAGTCATCATCAAGTACTGTTCCAAATCCAAGTTTGCATCAAGCCAAGTTCACATAACATCCCCGACCCCGGATGTGTTCTTGATCCGCCCATTTTATCGACGATGCATCATGAGGTGACTTGTGCGGGCAATATATTTTTGACAGGCCCAACATACAGGGCACTACAGTAATCTAGGTGGGAAAAGATAAACAACTTTTTCCATGTCGCTGGCTGACAGAATTGGTTTTAGTTTTGCTATTGGTCATAAATAAAAGAAACAATTGCATACTACTATCTTTATCTGCCAGTCAAAAATGTATGATGAATAAAAAATGACTCCTAGATTCTTTACCTGGTTCTGCAAGTGCCCCTTCCATGGACCTAAGTGATCAATTAACAAATGACTACCAGCTGAACAACCAAAGATAATGATTTCTGTTTTATTTTCATTTAAATGGACAAGATTTTCTGCCATTCACAGCTTTCCTTCCTCCAGACATTTAAGAAGAGTGACATTTGAATCCTCACCACCAGATCTCAAAAGCACATAGACCTAAGTGTCATCTGCATACAGATGATACAAAATGCCATACTTCCTAAAGATCATGCCCAGGGGGAACATGTACAAAGAAAACAGAGTGGGGCCTAAAATTGACCCTTGTGGGACCCCACAACAGATGGGTGACGATGCGGAGTAGTTATTACCAATCTTCACTGAAAAGGTGTCTACAATCCAAATAAGAGGCAAACCACTTTAAAGCCGTCCCCTGAATACTAACAAACTGCTTTAAGCGGGTCAGAAGGAACCGGTGATCAATGGTTTTGAAAACAGCTTATAGATCCAATAAAATAAATGCTGCATGATTACCTGCATCCGTGATGAAATGAAAAAGATCATTTACAACCCTTAAAAGGGCTGTTTCCATACTATGATCACCCATAAAACTAGAATGAAATTTATCCAGAATTTTAATTTTTGGCTAAGAAGTACCTTAGACAGGCAGGGCAATTTGGAAAGCGGACGATAGTTCTTTAGATCATAAGGATCCAGGTTTGTTTTTTAAGATAGGGTTCAACAATGGTTTGCTTAAAGCAAAGGGGTACGATGCCATTTTGTAGACTACTATTAATAATAGATAGGATACTTTGGCCAACTATATCGACCCCTTCCTTAAGAGTGGACAACGCAGCTGCATCAGAGGGAAAAAAAATTGCTTCAGGTGAAGGATGACATTTCTAATATCAGAGATTGACACCAAATCAAACTAACTAAAAGAAACCATCTCCATTAAACGTGTTAACACTGAGGTTGCAACCCCAGATAAAAAACAATCCCCTAATGCCATTTATTTTCTCACCAAAAAAATTCAAGAAAGAGTCGCATGTCACCGATGCTACAACAAGGCTAGGTTTTATGCTTGGACAGATCAACCTATTAACAGCAGCAAAAAGTTCACGAGGTGGATTATTAGCAATCACACCAGACAAATAACATGCTCTAGTGTCTTTCACCGATTTTTGGTAGTTTGTCAGACTTTCCCTTAACATTAGTAGGGAGACCTGCAACCTATCTTTCCTCCATCTCCTTCCTATTTTTCTACATTCCTGCCTAAGAGCCCGGGTCTGTGTGTTTAGCCACAGTTTGTTTAGCCACGAACTTTGCATATTTTTGAGAATCTAATGTTAAGCTGATCATGATTACTCCACTTTTGGGAGTACTTCATCTCGGCGCAGTAAAAAGTCACGCCTGAAAAATCTGCTCCCCTTCTTCCTCTCATAATGAGAGGGAGAGGGGGAGTTTTACTGCGCCAAGTCGAAGTACTCCCAAAAGTGTTTGGTCATTTCTAACTTCATCTCTGTTTGGTACCATTGAATGAACTGGGCTAAGCTAAGTGCTATCAAAGTGTTGCCGCGTGCCACAGCGACTAAGTGCACAAACTAAGATGATAGATGTATGGATCAACTCTTCTTAGTTAAGGTAATAACATAGTTTAATGTGACAAAACGATGGAGTATCCCTTTAACCTTAGTTTATGTTACAGTAAGTTCAGCTTTTTCTAATACACTTTTAATATAATATATAAGAGAATAGTGGCATGAGCATAAACAAAGATTATTAAATGCTTTCTTTAAATATTAAAAAGCATTTCCCTTTTAAAACCATAAGGTGTCACAGTTTTTATTATTTCCAGTCAGTAGGGTTCCTGCAATATTTAGCACATACGCCACTTAGTTAATTAACTTTTGTAGTTCAAACGTTCACTGTTAAAGGTGCTGAGGAAAACAAGTGACCCAAGGCCAGTATTACTGCTAATACACTCATTACACATACTGTACAGTACACACCTAAATTTCAAAAAACCTGCAGGGTCAGGAAACCTACAGTACATTTATACACAGAATCATTACAGCCTGTATAGATAGATAAGTAAGAGCATTATTCCTACAAAACCAATGAAACTCCAAAACAAATCATTTCATTAGATGATCATGGGCTTTTGCAAGGCCACCATGTTGGCATACAGAGTACATTAGTATGCCTGCAAACTAGCAGATTTTCAAATTAAGACATAACAGCCAAAATTGACACCTTTATCAGCCAGCTTTTCACTGTTGTGAATTCATCCCTCATCCATTAATATGAATGCGAGTACACACAAAGCTTTGAAAAGGTCTGACACATAACAGGAGATTTGTTTCTTTGAATGTGGAACTATAGGGGGTTGTACACACAGCTGCGTTTTATGTCCGATGACTCAGCCGAGACCATCAACGTAGCGCACTTAAATGGCTGGGTTAAGAAAGCAACCCATTTATATTCGATAAACTCTGCCTTGGGGCAAAAGCAGGGTGTTCACCAGCAGGTGCACAACATTATTCAAAATATGTTTCATGAAATTAATCATTTATTCTTATTTTGAAGCAATTTAGACGGTAAAAGTTGTTAGTCCATCTTAAGTAAAGTGCAAAATAGCAAACTTAAAAAAGAAGAAAATTTAAGATGATAGTATGGTGTTCTCGTCATTCTTTTTTCCAGCGTAACCACCAAGACGTCCTCTAATGTAACATGAAATGGTCTGATGGTTGTGTGGGCAAATATAAGCGGCACCCTGGGAAATGGTGCATGGAAAATGATGCGTACAAGCAGGGTTGAATAATTGCCAGAAACACCTGCTGCTATCGAGTCATTGATAGAGAGAATACATCAACATTCATGTCAGGTGTGCATCGTATAACTCTCTTCAGCAGTGGCGGCTCGTGACTGCTCATCCGAGGGGCGCAAATTCAAAAAAAGTGTTCGGAGTGTCGTGTGTTGCTTGCTTTTCAAATTATGTGTTTGTTGCGTCATGTGCATCACGTGTTTTGTCAAAATAAGTGCCTGCTGCACATGCGACAAAACCATTTATAAAACAGACGCTCACGTTCACAAAATACACACAAGGCACTCCCTTAACAGTAAACTTTGATAACTCTGAGATTATGCGAGTATCTGGCAACCGTGAGCATCTCTTTTATCATAAACCCTTTAGACGCATCTTCGCATCGAGCGCCCTCAAAAAAAGAAGTCACCGGCTGCCACTGCTTTTTAGACTGAGCTGTCCATATTTTTGAGACTCGTAAATACCTAGAAAATGTTATGATGCCTCATTCTTCTTATGACATTTTAAACTGCGGTATAATGCGTAAATAAAGAATGCATAGTCATTTTATTTATCTAGCTTGAATTTAACAAGCAAATTAAATTTTTCCGCATTTTGGAAGGAATTCTGTAAAGCTTTTGTAATATAGTTTCTCTTCCTTTTTCATAGGTTACCAAGCAACAGCAGAGTACATTTTATAAACTACAACAGAAAAAAGACTACATCCTATAAGTTGCAATCAAGCTGCAACTTCAAAAAAGATGATGGTGAAAGAGCAATAGTTAAAATCATTTCGGTGGATGCTATCAAACGCCTCTCGATCATTGTCAGTTGCCTCATATAAACTGATCGTCCACTAAGATGCATTTCTATAAAATTCCTGAAAGAAATAATCACCGTCAGAGTTAATAGTGTGAATAACAGGAACAAAATGCATATGTCAGCATAAGAGCAAAAGCATTTTACAGCAGTGTACTTCAGTTAAATTCTCTATTATCTTCAATAAAACACACACACATACGCACACACATAAAGAGTTTTACTGAGAAAGCATCGGCCAAGAAAATGAATGTAAATGCAATGCTTAAACCAAGCCATTATTCTAAGAATGTCGTAGCGTTCTGGTGTAGGCCATGGTTAGCCATGTGAAAATAAGTATTTGCACAATTCCCTATAGTTATCTTAGTCTAACTGAAGCGAGTCAGGGTGAGAAATGACAAGACAAGAACTTTATTTAAACCTCTTATAGCAAATTATAATGATTTGCACATTTCATTAGAATACTCTGTACACCTAAATAAATCCCTGAGTGAAATAAAGGATTTTAAAATGTTAAAATGTGTAAGTACTTTTTTCAACACAATATTATTCACATAATAATGCATCCTGCCATAATTTAGAGTTTAGGCACATAATATTCAAGAGATCTAATAAAACACTTCACAGACATAAGAAATGACTGATGTGATATATTCAATAATACTAAAAAAATGCATTTGATGGCTATGATATTTAAAGCATCCATAGCATGTTCCTGTAAGTTACATTTCTTAAAATAATTAAAGGTGCTCTAAGCGAATTGAAGCGTTTTAGACCATAAAACATTTTTTGTTACATACCGGAAACATCTCCTCACTATCTGCTTGCTGCCTGTCCGCTGATCAAACTGTAAAAAAACGCGATCTCTGTAGACAGCCCAGGCTTCACAAACGGCAATATCAACAAATGGCCAAACCTAGCAGCACAAAACGAAACAAAGTATTCCAGCCAATAAACGACAAGAAGGATTTGGGGGTGGGGGTTGGGCGCGTTCATGAAAGCACGGAAGGGAGGGGGAGGGGGAGGAGTTAGCTACGCTCTGTCTGTTTGAAAACAGTTCAAACATCAACAGGAAGTGACGTCGCACATTATTCGCTTAGAGCGCCTTTAAATGTATTAGATCTGACCTACAGTGCATTCAAGTGTGTGCAATGACATTTATCTTACAAGAGGCGCAAATTCAAAATGTGTCTTCAGAGTGTCATGTGAACCATGTGCACCGTGCCTCCTGTCAAAATACATGCCTGCTGCACATGCGTCAAAAGGGTTTATAATAAAAGAGACACATTCACAAAATACTTGCAAGACAGTAACTTTATCATAAACCCCTTTGAAGTGTCTGCACCAGATATTTTGAAATGACACGTGATGCACGCCAAAGTGGAACACATATTTTGATATGACGATCTACGCACATGATCGGTTAAATTCATGTTATGACGAGCCTCGCATCGTGCGCCCCCGAAAAAGTAAAAAGTAGTAATTGGCCACCATTGCATTCAGAAAGTATTCAAACCCCCTTCACGTTTTTCAATTTTGTTATGCTGCAGCCTGATACAAGTCATTTTTTCTCATTATCAACACTCAGTACCACATAATGACAAAACGAAAACATCATTTTAAAAATCCTCAGTAAATGTATTAATAAGAAAAAAAATTAAATATCACATTTACATAAGAATATAGACCCTTTGCTCAGTCCTTTGTTGAAGCATATTTGGCAGCAATTATAACCTTGAGTCTTTTTGGGCTTTGCACACCTGTATTGGGGATTTTCTGCCATTCTTCAAGTCGATTGTAGTATCAGGCTGCAACATAACAAGATTGAAAAAGGTCTGAAGGGGGGTCTAAATACTTTCTGAATGCACTGTATACAGACCCGGAGCATTATATTGTGTGTTTTACAGTTATATAGTGTACATATATATTTAAATGCACTTATGTGTGTATAATGTTCAGTTTATATGCCTTTTTTAATTTGTTTATACATTGTAAAAAAATCTTTGATGCCTTACATTTTTTTGTTGAATCAACTCAGATTTACAAGTAATTCAACTTATCTTCACGAGAGATGAGTTGCTACAACTTTTAAAATGAAGTTGAAAAAAGTTTACTTCTTTTTATAAGTTATGTTATGGATGGTTTCTTCGGACACACGTGCATTGAGTCTGGTCAGAACTTTACTTCCTGTTTCAGTTTTAATGGTCTTCTATTTGCTAAACTGAACTCTTGAACAAATACCTTGTTGAAAATACCAAATGTTTTGGTTTCCTAAGTAATCTACATGTTGTTATTTTGTTTTAAATAAACTAATTTAAAAGGACTTTGCTGTTATTCCCTACTGAAAAATCCAGCTAAGACCAGCTGGTTTTAGCTGATCACCCAGCTTGGTTTTAGCTGGTATTGCTGGTGTAGCAAGCTGGTCTACCTGTGTTTTGGTCACTTTTAAAGCTGGTCTAGTTGTGCTTAGACCAGCTACTGCCACCTTAAACCAGCTAAAACCAGCTATCAGCTTATGCTGGCCTTTGCTGGATTTTTCAATAGGGTATTCGTAGCGGAGTTTACCGGAAGTTACGGGTTGACCACGAAAGCTGCTTGTTTATGCTGTTACTGCTGAAACCGTCTATAACAACTCAACTAGTCAAGATAAATAAGTTGAAATTACTTGTAAATCTAAGTTGATTCAACAAAAAATTAAGGCAGCAAAGAATTTTTTACAATGCATATTTGTCAAAAGTAGCACAGGTATAATTGTAGCAATAGCCAGAAAAACATTGTACGGGTCAAAATTGTTGATTTTTTATGCCAAAATTATTGGGATATTAAGTAAAGATCATGAATGTAATTACAGTAATACAGTCATTTTTACATTTCCAACAGTAAAGGACTTCATTTGGACAACTTTCAGATTCCAGATTTTCAAATAGTTGTATCTCGGCCAAATATTGTATCCTAACAAACCATAAACAGGTTTCATGTGTTTGCCACTTATAAAATTAACCCTTATGACTGGTTTTGTGGTCACATTTGTTTTGTTGTTCTGGTGTCATTGTTTATGGTGTATAGTCAAGCCAATGAAAATGTCTACTTTGTAGACTGTAAAAGTAACTAAACTAAAACTAAACTACGCAGCACCAGTCTTCTGGAAATGGTTTAAAATGTGAAATAAACAACAGGAGAAAAGGAGAAAGGTGAAGTCCGCACACTGATTAAAAATGCTCCAAATATTTTATTGATAGCCCAAAGTTTCGACCTTCAGGCGCCCTTCATTGGGACTCATGAAGACCTCGAAATGTTGCGCTATCAATAAAATATTTGGAGCATTTTAATCAGTGTGCGGACTTCACCTTTCTTCTTTCGTAATTTATATTTTAGTATCCAGCACCTGGACCCAACCTGGGTACTTTGGATGTGCAGACCTTTTGCCGTTTGTTCACTTGATAAACAACAATTGACCACATTAAGACTTACATCAAATGCATTTTATCTGAAACATTAATTGTTAGTTTATCTACAAAATCAAGACATTAATGTATGGCTAACAGTATCACATTAATTAGTTCCATACTTTACCAACAGAGGTCTCTGCACGGCTCATCATGACTATAGTTTTAATGTAAACTGTTGAACTAGTTACCCAGATTAGTGATATTTTAACTACTTTGCAGTGTCTGTGCTGTGCTTTCTCACATTTCTACTTTATTTCCTCTCTGTAACAAATATTTATTTTGGGCTGTACTTTAGTTTGTTACCAAATATATCATTATCATATTTCTACCAGTTGCAGTGCACATGGCTCCTAATCCTTATGTTGTGTTCTGTACATTACAAACTATTAAACCACAAAAACTATATGCACTTGTAACTATATGCAATATTGATAAAGTATTGAGTTCTTAGCATGCATTGCATGGGACTGGGTAGAGCAAGTATGTCAAAAGAAAGTGTTATTTCATGCCTTTTAATCAAGATAAGAACTACTCACTATCTCACTAAAATCAAAATATGGACCCATAGCTGCCACTGTTGGTGTACCCTATTCAAGTACACCTTTGTACCAGCTTATATTAGTGTGCAAGGGAGCATAAAAGCACCTCAGATATACATATTAATATCTCAAAGGTACATATTGCTACAAAATGTTTACATTTATATACCTAATGGTCCATATTGGGACCTTTTTTATGGGGTACTACCGTAGTAACAGCTGGGGTGCATATTTTGAGTATCAGTAATGTTGAGTATCTTGTTCTGATTTGTTGTGTTGACTCAATTAAACTAATTGAATTCGAATGAACTCAATTAAATTGTATTAAGAACCTTCTTCAAGTAAATTAACTAACGGTAATGAATTAATTTTCTCAGTGTAATGAGTAACATAACACACATACTTTAAAGTCTCTCTCATGACAGCCAACAGTGACATGCTTTATATGCTACATCCACTGTACAATGACACAATACTGTCATCCTAAAATGCCTCCAATCTTAAGAAATTTAATTCATTTCAACATCTTACCTCTTCTTGGTAAAGATAAAGGGTGCAATCTTGCATACAATAGGATTTATCTTTGTAATACACATTGCTATCCAAACCAAGATATCCAGATTCACATACATCATGCATACATCACAAGCACTCACATCCAAATTGATTGCATATTCTGCATTGCAAAGGAATAATCAAAGACGTTTCATTTCATCACGGATCAGACATTTTCATCTAGCTGTTTAGAACTGATCCAGGGTCAGTCTGCAGTATTCTGTCCTGCTGCATTTGAGTAATAAGTAAACAACATTTTCTCTTGATGGTTGACAACATGAATTGATATCCTAATGGTTGTAAATATCTGAATGTACACTATTCAAGAGACCCATCAGCAAAGTCTTCTGCTGTAATGCACTGGACTAAAAGCAAACTGAATAAATCTTTTTGCACTGCCTGGCATTGTCAAAAGTACATGTGCACTTTTTTAAGAACTGTCACTGTTACTTTTTAAGATGGGTTTGATAGAGAGCTTTAAGAAAGCAAATGTCAAGTGCACTACATCAAAAATGTTAAGACTGCATAATTGAGACTAACTTAGATTCAGCCTAACTACTACTGTACATGTTTAACAAAATAAGGTGCTGTTACTGATATATACTAAACTATAGAGTATACTGATATTGTGTTTCTTTGGGAGTATGTATACAATGTATTGTTGGCTATTGTTGACGAGTTATCTCGTCAATTAAGAAAAAATATTTGCATAAAAACCTGTTCCTGGTGAGGTTTTATGTTAATTTGTAATACCGTGATTATCCACTAAATAAATAAAAAAACTGAAGCAAAAAAATATTTACTAATTTTAAACTCTGTGTATGTTTTAATAATCATTCTAAATCTGATCTCTTAAGAAATTCCTTCACAAAAATGCATTTTTTTTTTAAAGAAAAAATACCCATATTTAAGAGTTTATTAAGCAGAGAAAAAATATAGATTTGATGAATTGTTTTTTTTCCTGTTTTGTTTGTTGTTTGTTTGAAAGCAGAGGGTCTATTCTTTCATTTGATATATTTGTATGTTTATATATTTTTAGAATACATGTTTTTGGAAGGCATTTTGTGAAACTTTTTTGAAAATCACAAAAAATGCTTGCGGGGAATGAGTTAAACAATAAAACTTGTTTTTATAAATTGTACCAACTCATAAGTCAAAATGTTAAATATTAAGTCAAAATGATTTGCACAACAAATTTAATTTGACTTAAAGATTTAAGGCAGGAACCTTTCTTTTTTTACAAAATGTGTGTATACACTTACCTAAAGGATTATTAGGAACACCTGTTCAATTTCTCATTAATGCTGAGTAACTGAATGTCAGAATGGGAAAGAAAGGTGATTGAAGCAATTTTGAGCATGGCATGGTTGTTGATGCCAGACGGGCCGGTCTGAGTATTTCACAATCTGCTCAGTTACTGGGATTTTCACGCACATACAAAGAATGGTAAAAACATCCAGTATGCGGAAATGCCTTGTTGATGCTAGAGGTAAGATGAGAATGGGTCGACTGATTCAAGCTGATAGAAGAGCAACTTTGACTGAAATAACCACTCGTTACAACCGAGGTATGCAGCAAAGCATTTGTGAAGCCACAACACGCACAACCTTGAGGCGGATGGGCTATAACAGCAGACGACCCCACCGGGTATCACTCATCTCTACTACAAGTAGGAAAAGAGGCTACAATTTGCACAAGCTCACCAAAATTGGACAGTTGATGACTGGAAAAATGTTGCCTGGTCTGATGAGTCTTTATTTCTGTTTAGACATTCAGATGGTAGAGTCAGAATTTATCGTAAACAGAATGAGAACATGGATTCATCATGCCTTGTTACCACTGTGCAGGCTGGTGGTGGTGTAATGGTGTGGGGGATGTTTTCTTGGCACACTTTAGCCCCCTTCAATATGGGCCAACATTTCTAAAGAATGCTTTCAGCACCTTGTTGAATCAATGCCACGTAGAATTAAGGCAGTTCTGAAGGCGAAAGGGGGTCAAACACAGTATTAGTATGGTGTTCCTAATAATCCTTTAGGTGAGTGTATACAAAATATACACACATTAAAAATGTATCAGTTACTGTAGCTTAAGAGTAGTTTAAGAAATTTGACAAATACAAGAAATGCAAGATTTTTGTATTAAACTGTATTACACCAACTAGCAGCAAAGTTTAAATATTTTATAACAGAATTGTAGAGTGCCACTTTTCACTTTCCGACATGTCTGTGCTGTCACGAAAAACTCAACATTGAAAATTTAGAGTGGTCTATAATTGTGGACCAAAAAAACTAAATGATAAACCCCCATTTTTCAATTAAACACTGACTCATGAGTGAAAGGGAAAAGGCTGTGACAATTTCGAGCACAATTCTGGTCTCTTGTGAATGACAAGTCCTTTGTACATTGAAACTATCAGACTCTATTACAGCTCTCTGCCCACGACAGCTTCTCCTACTACTATAAATATTCAATAAACTTTTCCATTTTCCTCTTTTTCGATGTTGCATCTGTTCGGTAGCAAATGTCGTGTTTGGCATACTCACTCAAGAAATGACATGAATCCAGCTTCATCCCCTCATGGGCCTCAAGGTGTCTTTCCCAGGCCAGGAAGCAATCAAATCCCCCTCTGAAAGCAGATCATGTAATACACGAAGGCCTTCGAGATCACTCTCATCACAGGCAATGTGGCCTCCAAACAGCTTGTCGTGTATCTCCCTGTAAGAAAATGTAATGCTGAGTTGGGAAATAACATCCTGCGGCACGATTTGAGTTTCAGAAATGGTGAAGAAGTCCACCCTCGACTTTAAGAGGCTATCTTACCAGATGTTACCAAGCTGAGAGGACCGCTTATAAGCAGGGCTGTTTCACAAATAACAAACACTGAGAAATATACATACTGTGTGGACTGAAGGAAATGAAAGTCATTTCAGTTAAATTGCACAAAGGGACAATTATGAACTCTGAGGCTATTTTGGGGATTTCCGCCTGGATTTGGCCTACCCAATTTCAAAAGCTTCTCATACCCACAAGCAGAGGTGCACATACAAACGTTTGGTATCATTTTACAGAAAACCCTTTGAAATTACATAAAACACTGTTAAAAGTGCTCAACATGTTTTTTTTTTTTTAAGTCTGTATTTAAAATTGTATAACTCTGGCTCTGAGTGGTAACGAAACCTGCAGATAGTTTTGTTTGATTCCAGCAATTGCCAGCTTACAGAGGAAAAATGAATTTTTTTCTCTATCGTAATAAATGCAAAAGTTATTTTACTCCACCTAAAAATATTTGAAGTGCTCCCATAACCACATACAGTGGTATAAATGCAATATCTTTATTTCATTTAGCAAAAAAAACCATTTGAAGTTACATAAAAAGCTGCTGTTTGTGACAAATTTTGTTATTTATGTTGTTTATCATATGATGAAACACCAAATTGTCATTTTTTATGTTGTAAACACTGTCTTTGATAGTGTATAACTCTGGTTCTGTGTGCTCTAGCAGACTGCAGACAGTTCTGGTTGTTACCAGCAGCAGACAGTAAACACCCAAAAAAAGAATGAACTCTTTATCATGTCGCATTCAAAAGTTATTCTCATTTTACTAAAGCGTGTGAAAATACATTTTTCATATAAATATTAATTTTTTGTTTTGCACATATAATAAATAGCAAGGGACTAATTATGCACACAACCAAAGAAAATGCTGTGAATGGACTCATTGTTTAGAGTAGATGTATCATTTGTGGCTATATGTGCTATCTGAGGCAGATCACACTCAAGTTTCCCATATGTTTACAAAAGACAATTTTTTTTTACCTCATTATTCATTCGACGATTGTTGGATATGTGATGAAAATAGAACAAAAATAACGATGCAGCCTTATTCCTGAGAATGAGAGCTTTCATTTGATATAAGACTTGCCCATGTTTGTCATACTTGAAAAATATGAAATATGTGAATATTAAATCATATAAAAAATTGTGTGGGGGGTGATAGTGTAAATTAAGTGTAAATAACTTTCTTACAGTTAGAGATATCTCAAAGTGATGCATATCTGCAGGAAGTAGAGAGTCTCTGCTTTCAAACAGTATCTCATATGTGATACTTGATCCATGACAGACCCTTAAAAATTAAAGAAATATTTTATATTAAGTCAAAATAAGATAATTCTGGACACGGTACAGGGTCCACAGAGTCAAACAAGTTAAACAATATTGGATATATGTAGTCATTTAATATTACATTTAAACCACACAGGTCGGAGGAGCCAGTTGTGGTCCAGCCTGATCTCATGGGAATCTGTACATATTTGACTCATTCGTATGAATTCGTACAACATGAATCTTTAAACAATGTATGATTATCATAAAAAACACAAATGAAAACCCCAAAAAAAAGCAAATCGAGTGTGGAAGTAGAAATAATCGGCCTGGTTTCACTGTTAATACGTAGTATTAATATGTAACTTTCAAAAACAATAAACATACTTTTTTTGTTTATTTAAATAGATGCTGAAGCGTACAATGAAGACATATTTGCATATTAATCATTGCATTATTAAGTTTTTACAGCTACATAACATAAAAACTTTTACAAATCTTTATCACAAATCTTTATACTAAAGACGGCTGTATAATTTCCCTTTACCCATTTTATCGATAATGTTATTACCCTTTATCTACTCCAAACCTTCCCCTAAACCCTTTTTATACATAAATTAAAAAATAAGTAATCTATTTTTTTCTATTCTGCATTTCTATTGCATTTTCTGTGAAGGAATTTTGTTAGAAATCAGATTCAGAATGATTATTAAAACAGGGTTGCCCGCAGCACTTTTCAGTTTGGGCGGCCCACCTAAGCTGGGATACCCTACCACCTTAACTAGGTTGTCCAAAAAAATAATTCCACCAAACGCCACATGGCCGAAATAAGAGAAATACATGGTCCGTCACTGTCTGAGGGATAACTAGCCTGTTGATAAAACATTTAATTCATTAATAATCTAGTATGTGTTCATTTTCTGTCATAGTTTCGTCAAAATTGAGTTTTATTTGAGTGTTTTAAATAAAAATATTTTTATCATGACGCCCCTTTGATTGCCACGCCCCCGGCCCGCCGACCTGCACAACCCTACCACGTTAACTAACAAATTTTCTGCGGGAAACCCTGTAAAACAAACACAAAGTTTAAAATTAATAAATAATATTTTGCTCCAGTTTTTTTATAAATTGGGTAAGTGCGCCATCTAGTGGATAATCACGGTATTACAAATAACCATAAAAACTCATCAGGTTTTTCATCAGAGTTTTTAAAGTTATTAATCCAAGAGAAAAGCAAATTTCAAAACTACATCGACTGAAAGACGACAATGTTACAAATCTCTAACGTGGCACCCAAGAGCAATGAGCGTTTGATATCATAATGAAAGCGAGATTGGATGTTTACGGTCGCAGATGAGAACTGGGATTAAGATTGCCGGATAAAGGTTTGAATTTGGATTGCATTTTAAAGATGTGGATTACCGCGAATTAATGTTGTGTTTTGGTGTAATTATTATTGCACTGAAGAAAACACGTGTCATGGCAAACTAACTAAATAGTACAAAATAGTTAAAGGTGACATAGAATGATTGAACGGGGTATTTTTCCTTGTTCTGTGATGTGACATGTAGACAAAAATGTTTTGTTTGTGTTTGTAATGCCTTAGAAGCTTCCTAAAAACCTCTCTCAGATAACTCTATTAGGGTGGTTTTGCATCTATTTGGCTCCCCCTGCTGGCTTAAATTGCAATCTCATTACTGATTGGCTTACTTTGCGGTCACTCTAAAAATGTAGCCAATTATTTTAAAGTGGAGGGGCAGTGAGATGCCTGTGATGTCATAAGCATCAGTTTTTCAGATTGGGCCGTTTTTTGGCTGACATTTCTAAAAGAGGAATTTCTATGAGACTGAGACGTTTAGCATGTCTAGCACTTTTTGTATGTTCGTGAATGCGGGTAGACTACCATTATTCAACAAAGACAAGGTAAAAATGGTTTTCTCTGTCCCCTTTAAATGATAACAAAAATGTTATTCATTTTAAAGTTTCAAAGTGTACTCTTGTTTAACGTTAATTTTCTGAAAGACATGAACATTTCATTAGGTAAATGCGTAAACTGTCTTAAATAAATCAGAAAATATGCCTGAAAACATGTCAGTAATATGAGTAAGAAACGCTAATTCCCATTCCCATTTCATTTTTTATGAATAGGAATATGTACAAATTTGTACGTCTGTAAAGCTGTTAATTATATAAATAATTAACGTATTAGTCCTGTCAACATTATACGTTTCAGTGTGTATTAAAACGTATATAAAGCTTGACCAATAAAGCAACCACACTTTAGGTTAAAATACACACATATTCTTGTATACGTATTCACATATATGAGATCACGTAGAATTAATATGAATCAACCAAACGAATTGCCATGAGATTGTGTTAGGTGGTCTTGATTTCCTCAACTAGAGATTAGACTGCATGTGCTAAAAATTAAAAATGTATTTACATAATTGGCATAAGAGAAATATTAAACGATGCTGTCTCCCAAGGATACGCTGGAACTCTTGAATTTTTATCTCTGAACTGCAGACACAAATTGAAAACCCACAGCGATGCAACACTGTGTTGTAATAAAAGTAGGTTCTCGCAGGATTTAAGTTTTACTGAGGTTATTAATGATATGAACAGAGGTGCTTCCAGACCAGATACATGGATGATTTATTCATCAAATTCAGAAAAATCGACTCAAATTTGGTATTATTACTTGATAAATGGCTCTTAGAATAAATCTCACGTCTCATTATAAAGAACAGCACGGAAAAATTATGTGACATTTATTGTCCTATTCATTACACATTCATACCAAATTATAAGGGTAGCTGCGTTTTAGTGACGGAAATGTAGTATAAAGATGTAGTAAGTGACAAGCTTAATAATTCATACTGTATTTGTTAACCAATGTAGACATAAAAATAAGACTTAAAATAGACACAGAGTCAGCTTTTGTCAAGGTAAGAAGGTTTGAATCAGGCTTGTAACCCAAAGGTCTCCGGTTTGATTCTCATGCTGGCAGGTATGATTGAGATGTACTTAAAGCAAGGCATGTTTCCCCCATTTGCTCCCCGGATAGCTGACCACTGCTTGGTGTTTGTGTGTTCACTACTCAATGGATGGGTTATCTTTCAAGGTTACCATACATTGCTCATTATGTCACTTTCACTTAATTTCCTCAGTTATGAGTCAAGATCAGCATAATCTATTTCTCAAGAAACCAACAAGAACAATACCACCGAATCACTTACAAACTCTTTTCATTTTACAAGAACATGTTGAAGTAGCCTTCGGGGATCAGCTGTATTATAAAAGGCTGATGAAGACCTATGTGTATAGCCGCGGATTCTTCTGCCAAAGACATCCACAGAATTTAAAGTCCTGTCATTTATAAAGTTTCACAAATCTCCATGTCATTGTCAGAAAAAAGTACAAAAAAGGTAAACTTTGTATACTAAACGTAATACAATGTTGTACCTTTTTGGGTACATTACTGTACATTAATTGCAAAGGTACAGTAAAATTTAACTGGTACAAAATTGTTCCTTACGGTATACTGTAATATCGTACCCCAAAAGGTACATTTCAATGTGTTGTATACCCAGAAAGGTACAAAAATGAACCTTTGAGGGTACCACCCCAGTGACATTTAAGTTTTTACCGCATTGTGGTTTCAATCATTATTCCTGAGGAAAGTTTCAAACACGCTATACTATATATTATCTGAATTAAAAAATCACCCATTTGTATGGACTTCAGTCTAACATTTATTACTCGAGGGTTTAATATCTATTAAAATCGAGACAGAATTAAATTCCCCATAAGGCTACAAAGTGTAAAGTCTAACAGTTCCCTTCAGTCACATTCAAATATGATAATAAAGTGATGTGCATTATCACAGTAGACCACATGCTGTGTGCACGCTGTCAAAGCTGTTTAGTGTCTCTTTGCAGTTGAGATGACGACCTGTCCACCTGGGAAGGTACAGAAAAAAAACACAAAGCCTTCAGTTTCGAAACATGTCAATCTACCCGATTGCAAAATCTATTTCTGTCCCACTTTGGACATCTATAGTTCTGTAGAGTTTGTGTGGGCCCAAAGATGAACAAATTATTTAGGTTGGTTAACAAATGAAGATCCCAAGACATGGTCCTTCTGAAATGTGTTTGCCTTTGAAGCATTCACCGATGGATTACACCTTTCACTTGTGCAAAACTTTCAAAATACTATATCTTGACACATATGATCAATATAACACAGAGTCAAAGGTCATACTGTACAAGCATAGGAACCAAGTCGAATGTTTGTGGTACACAACTGTACAGTATAAAACAAAGACATCGTGTAGACATGACTGAGTACTGTATGTGTACCGTGGTATACAGTAAAAGCAAATATCACACTCTTAAACATGCTGTTGTAATGTATCAGACATTTACATACATACTGCTTATCTGATAACAATTTAATGTAAGTAAGCTGTTAAAAGCTAAATGAAGATTTTGTTTCACATAATGTAGTGTTGAAGTCAAGCCCACCATTTGAATAGAGTATCATTACCGCTTTCAGGCATCTGTTGGTTCTTGTCACATGACCTGCAGTGGGCTTGCGGCATTCTAGAAAATGTAAATGTTTTTAACTCGATGCGGTGCGGACGCGCCTGGAAAAAACGATGACATCGTTGAAATGAATAAATCGATTCCATTATGAGCGCGCATACTGCACGCCTACATTTGAAATAACGAACTTGAGCGTGCAAAAGACGCAAAATATGAATCGGCCCTTACTTCAGGTTCACCCCAGACGCGTTTGAGGTGTCAAATTTGCGTGTACCGTGCGTAGTTGGACGCTTGAACATTTTTACTGTGGGTTCACACCAGACGCGAGTTCAATGATTTGCGCGAGTAGATTACATACAAAGTCAACACAAAGATGCGATCAGACGTGTCCTCGCGTGGGGCGATGCTAATGATGCAAGTGGCGTGTTTGCCACGAAAACACGCGCTATTCGCCTCAAACGCGTCTTCGCCCAAGTTGAAAATATTCAACTCGAGCGATAAATTCACATGACACAAAGTTAAATCCCGCGAGTAATCCAAAGCGAGTAACGCGATGCCCCGCGTTTGGTGTGTATGTAGCATAAGTTTACTCGCTTCATTCGTTCATGAAAGCCGCGCGTGAAATTCTAGTCATCGAGATATTCAAACGGAATTCGCGACATGGAAGGGGTTTCTGTGACTCCTGTAATCACGTCACTACTAAAGCAAGCTCCTGATTGGTCAACGTGGTACGTTTTTCTGCCAAAGTTCAGATTTTCCAACTTGCGCGTTTCCCGTGGCTACACTCAGTTCGCGTCATTGAGGTGGAAACACGTCTACCGCATCGCGCTAAACGCCTCATGCACTAGACTTCCAGACGGGCGTCAACGAGTCTTTACATTGACTTAACATTGAAATCACTCGCTTGACGCCTCTACTGCGGCTGGTTTAAATGCATTAGATGGGAACGCTATGGTAGAGTGTTTTTAAGATTTCCACTATGGAGGGTGGTTTCACTTTTTTGCGTTTTTAAGCTCCAAAAATGCAGTCGCCATGTAAATGAAAGGCACTTAAGATAAAATATTTTTACGTTTTTACCCTGGAGCGTTCTCGTGTAAACGGCCCAAGACTTGGAAAAAGTCATGTTTATATTTATAGGAAAAACTCTCTTGCTCGTGTGAAATTGATTTAAATGTTATAATATAAAAATAATCTCATGCAATTTTTTTTGTAATCGTATCTTAAACTTTTTGGGCATTTTTTAATACAATCCCTTATACACTTCTGACCCAGCACAAACAATAATAAAATAAACTAAAAACAGAAATAAGTTATTGATTGCATTTGAAGCAGGAAGTTTTAGATGCCATCATTTCAGTTATACAAATAAATGGCACAGTGCACTGGCAATTTAGTGATACACATGCTTTTATGTTCTTGACCCGTCTTAAAATAAAATCCAAACTCTTCTTAGTCTGAGACAAGACCTTCAAAAAAAAAAGTCTGAAGACCGGTCTTGAGTAGTTGAACACTGCATATAAATAGCGAGACAAAAATAACCTCTCCTGACATCAGAAAGATACGTATGTAAGACTGTCCACAGCATCAGCAGCAGTCCTGACAGCTACACACAAATTCATTGTTATTGCCTGCCATGTTCACACTGTCACAATGCTGTTACAAGCTATAATACTATGCCGCGCTTGCTGCAAAAGCAAAACCGAGCCCAAGGTAGTATAAACTTATTTCAGACCCATAGGCTGTCAGTAAGGGCTTGAGTTTTTATATTTGTCCAGTGAAATAAATTAACTTTCTGCCCCACATTTTCCAGTAGCTCTTGGCTATATTATGAGTTAAATACTTTTAAATACTGTACATTTTTAACTGTGTGAGCATTACAGGTAAACAATAACACTGTTGGTAGTTTGTAGTACTGTATGCATGCAGTAAGGTTTTCATTTGATAAATATATGTACTCCAGTTTTTGAAAACCAAGCTAAGATTTATCTTCTACATCAAATCATCAAATCAACATTCTGTGAAAATATAACCTTGATATCTTTAATATTGACTCAGTAAGGTCATCTCAAAGATTGAAATCAAACTTTGATGCTTCTAATCTCATAATTAGATTGTGAGCCTGGATTTCACAAAGACATTTTGGCTAGGAACTGCTTGTGTAAGGACTGAAGGACATGAATAATGACAAGAAAAGTTTTCTGTCACTGCTCAACTCTTTCCCCTTATAATTTTTGCCAAAGTAGCACTGTCAATAACAGGGTGAAGGTCATTATATTTTTTATATACAATGTGTTTTCTGCGGTTGGTACATGAAATAGTCATCACTCAGTCCTTAAATAGAACGCTAGTGAACTCGTCACCGTGTCCCGACGGAGCGCCCTTCAGGGCTTTGTAATTGCTTTGCCTCACAGAGCTCTCATTTGTCCTTCTTCAAGCTATGTTAAGCCACCCAAGTGATCATGCATCCTCATGTAAACACCTGCTTCTGTGCTCGAAGGAATTAACTTAGTGTTCTCTCCAAACACAGCATGTTTAATTTATTAATTAATTTGGTTAATCTCTTAATACACCCGCAATTTTATATGTGTTTCATACGTCTGCAGTGTCCACCCGGCTAAAGAAATTTTGTGATTTACTGTTTTCTACATAAAGTCATCCTACATAGCGATTAAAATCAAACTTTGATGCAAATCTCATACAGTAATTCAATTATGAGATTTAGCCTGGATTTTCACAATACATTTATATGAAGTGTCTATATTGGCCACTAAGACATATTTGGATAATAATTGGTAATACTTTAACATTTTAACATATTTGATACGTAACCCTTATAATACTTACATTTACACATCGAGCAATGGGACCTAATTATTTTTCAATTTAAAAATTGCTCTAAACCACACATTTAATAATTAGATTCTGAACTATTTCACACCATTATGAGCCTTTTATCTGTATTAGAAATTTCCGCTCTTAGCCAATTCTATTTTTGGTAAATTCAACATCCCAGAAGCACTGAATCTAACTACTGTGTATATCTATTAAAAGAGCTGTGAAGATGATAAATTCATTAAGATCTAATTTAGCTGGTTGCTCATACTGTAAAGGTGCCAGGAATCCTCCTACATCAGAAAAAGTCGCACTGAGCATATTTTAAATATTTAAAGCTGGTCAGACAGATTTCTATGACAGACTTTACAATGAAGATATAATGGATGATTGCTGAGATACAACTTTTAAACTCTATTACTTACGCTTCTGCTGAGTTGAGAATCCATCCCAAACTCCATAAAAACGAGACCAGAATGTATAAAAAATATATTATATATTGTATTATATTATATTAGATTGTATTATATTGTTTTTATAGATTATTTTAAGGTGTGCCAATTATGTATGGCATCCCATTTACAAATGCAGAATTTGTAAATATCCTAAATATATCAAAAATGTATACGCTAACAGGGCCGGCCCGAGGCATAAGCAAGCTAAGCGGCTGCTTGGGGCACCGTGGCCACCAGGGGCCCCCCAATCCTTTTCTTTTTACAATTAAATAACTTAAACAAGTAATACGAATGACTAAATTTATAATTCAAGACAAAAAAAACTGCTGTGTGTCTGCAGTGCTAGCATTTGAGTCATACGCAGACACCTCGCGTGCATGGACAATTTGAATCCTGCCGCGTGCAAGTGCGCGTAACTGTAATAAATGATAAGCCATTTCACAAAAAAAGTATGTATCCCTCTGGTGCCGAAAAGAGAAAGAAGAAAAGGACAGAGGAGGAGAAAAAAAAGAGCAAGATAAAGGTATGTTTGCATGATTATTTACAGTACATTTAAGTTGTGCAGCAGGAGCTAGTGGTGTGACAGATCGCAGTTGATCCGTGATAGACCCACGGTTCGGCTCGCATGCGATTTGCGGATTAATACCCAAATTTAAATAGGGAAAGTTTATCATTACACGCATTTCAAAGGCTTGCAGATGTTAACATTTCAAGTGATTTTAAACCATTTAACCCCAAAAAGGCACTAAAGTGAGTAGGTTTCTGGACGCACATGCGGTTGAATGTGATCCTCACTATGCCCTTCAGAAATCAGAACACTTAATGTTTAAACTTTAGAGAGAGTCACGCTACTGTGTGTCATACTGTAGTAGTGCATGCGGAGAGACGTGTTTCAGAAAGCCAACGAAAATTTTATTTTTCTGTTCTTGACAGGGCACATACAAACAAAATGATCTCCACAGTATTCTTTTTCCAGTAAAAACATTTGTTTATGTCTTAGGTATAGATTAGCCAGAAACCAGGTCCGTGCTTCTCTTAAAGAGACAGTAACCTCAATTAACTCTTTCGCCACCAGCATTTTTCATGATTTTCACAAAAGTTTAATGCCTTTCAGAAAATGCTCCTTTTTAAATATATAAACATACAATATATGAAATAAAAGAACAGACCCTCTGCTTGAAATAAAAAAAATCCGTTTCATCCTACCTTCATGTGTTCTGTTTTTATCACCTCTCAAATATGGGGACCCTTGCTTTAGACCAAGATGGCGCCGGTGTGTCTGGCTCGCCGTCTTTCTCTGGTAGCTTTTGTACTGTTTGCATGGTTTGTGCTGTTTGTCCCAAAGACCATTCATTCTTTATTGGTGTATGATCGTCATGAGCTACTTCAAATTAAAAGTACGGTGGATTTTACAGCAAAATACTCCCAGGGTGGTTCAAAAACATTTTCTCCTCCACTTTTGATGGATGTCCCAGCTCATCTAATTTGTATTGAGCGTTTACCTTCCCGGAGACGAAGACGCAGAGGGACGCGTAGTGGCTGGCTTGTCCGGATTAAGGCATGGCTGGCTTCGCCCACGGAGTTGTTGCCGGTGACACCGGAATGTCACCGATGTTTTCAACGCCTTGTCGCTCGTCGCGGCCTTTCTCCAACTAGCAGCTGGTTGATACCGGTTGTCGGCTCGTATGAGGAGCGACATGGTTTGCGCATTTGCGCTTCGCGTTCTCGAAGTCCTGGCGGAATGAATTATATCAACCTTCGGCCGCTCTGCCGGTCAGCTCCTGCGGCTGACGTTGTGACTTTACCGACCAAATGTGCACTGATAAATGCGAGGTCGGTAATGAACAAAACTTTCATCCTTAAGGACTTTTTTATTACTCAAGCTGTGGATGTACTGTTTTTAACGGAATCATGGATAGCTGCCGGTGAGTCATATGTCTTTACTGACCTCTTACCTTCTGACTGTACTTTTTTTAATTCACCTAGAACCACTGGACGTGGAGGAGGAATAGTGACTGTTTTAAAGAGCAGCTTACATTGTAAGCTTTTGGCTCCATCTGTTTTTTCTTCATTTGAATTGAGTTCGTTTGTTTTGGGCCAAGCGGATCCTGTACTGTGTGTGGTGATATATCGCCCACCGAAATACAACAAACATTTTATAAAAGACTTCACTGATTTTCTGGCCAGTATTATGACAGACTATGATAGAGTTTTAATTGTTGGTGATTTTAATATACATGTTTGTTGTCCCTCTAAACCACTTACAAAAGATTTTTTAGATGTGATTGATACTTTTAACTTGTTTCAATATGTTAGTGGACCCACACAGGAACAGGGGCACACGTTAGATCTGGTGTTATCGTGTGGCTTGCCGATTTTAAATATTCAGATACAGGATGCTGTATTTTCGGATCACATGCCAGTTTTATTTGATTTTAATCTGTCTTGTCATAAATTAGGAAAAAATGCTCCTGCACACCTCGGCCGTGTGCTTAAGCCGACCACTGCTGCCCAGTTCTCTTGTGCTTTTCAAAATTCAATTCAGTTAGATACTGGTCTGGTTGCGGACACAGAGGAACTAACTACTTCATTTCTCTCTACATGTGCTAGCATCCTTGACATGGTCTCTCCTTTAAAAATTGTGCGACCAAAAATTAAATCTGAGCCATGGCTTAATGACACTACCCGTGCAGCTAGGAAAGAGTGCAGAAGAGCAGAGCGACGTTGGAAGAAAGACAAGCTTCATGTTTTTTATGAAATCTTAAAGGAAAGCTGGAGAACGTATCAAAGAATAGTAAAAGCCGAAAAAAATAGGTATCTAAAAGAACAAATTGCCCAAAATCTACACAAACCACGTGCCCTTTTTAAAAGTATTGATTCTATTTTAAATTTTCCCCAATCCTCTTGTTCAGAAGCGTCTTCTGAAGTCTGTGAAAATTTTTTAAATTACTTTTTAGATAAGATCAATTAGAGCTTTTATTTCCCCATCTATATCTGAACCCTTTGAAATGCCGACAAGTTTAACAGTGTTTGATCAGTTCGAGCCCGTGTCACTTTTTGATCTTAATAAATTAATTTTACAGCTGAAACCTTCAGTATGTCCTACTGATATTATCCCCACTCGTCTTTTTAAAGAGGTCTGGACCACTATAGGGCCAACTATCCAAAAAATTATTAACAGCAGTCTGACTTCAGGTACTGTTCCGGCCTATTTCAAGAATGCAACTGTTGTTCCCCTAATTAAAAAGAGAAAATTGGACATTTCAATCTTAGCAAATTACCGACCAGTATCTAAGCTTCCGTTTATTTCGAAAATCTTAGAAAAAATAGTTTTTGCTCAGTTACAATCCTATTTAAACGCAAATGGTATTTTAGAAATGTTTCAATCTGGTTTTAAAGCTTTTCATAGTACCGAGACTGCACTTCTACGAGTTTTTAATGATCTTTTTTTAATTACTGACCGAGGGGACTCTGCGATTCTTGTGCTCTTAGATCTGACCGCCGCCTTTGACACAATTGATCACGCCATTCTTATTTCTCGTTTAGAGCGTTATGTAGGCATTCGTGATACTGCTCTTCAGTGGTTCAGATCATATCTATCGGACCGATTTTTTTCTGTGAAGCTTGGTGACTCTACATCATCGATCGCCCCCCTTCTCTATGGAGTCCCTCAAGGCTCTGTTCTTGGACCACTACTGTTCTCTTTGTACCTTCTCCCGCTTGGTAATATTTTAAAAAAACATGGCGTTTCCTACCATTTTTATGCGGATGATTCGCAAATTTATTTACCATTGAAAAAAGATGTAAATGGTTCCTTGACTCCTTTACTTGATTGTTTAAAGGACATTAAAACCTGGATGTCTTTTAATTTTTTAAATTTAAATGAAGAAAAAACGGAGATCATAGTGTTTGAACCAAGCAGGGGGTGTGATTACACTCCTGTACATCTTGGTTCTTTGCAGCAATATGTTAAACCAGTAGTTACCAATCTCGGTATTAAAATTGATAGTGATTTTAGGCTGGATAAGCAGATAAATATGGTGGTTAAATCTAGTTTTTATCAGTTGAGGCTTTTAGCGAAAATTAAACCTGTTTTATCTTTTAAAACTTTTGAACAAGTGATTCATGCTTTTATTTCGACACGTTTGGACTACTGTAATGCACTTTACATTGGCGTGAATCAAACTTCTCTTTCACGCTTACAGTTAGTCCAAAATGCAGCTGCTCGTATGTTAACAGGATCCCATAAACAAGAACATATTACTCCCATTTTGGCTTCACTTCACTGGCTTCCTGTGTATTTTAGAATACAATTTAAGATTTTAATGTTTGTTTTTAAGTCATTGAATGGGTTGGCACCTCAGTATATTTCGGAACTCCTTCATAGTTATACCCCGTCAAGGTCACTGAGGTCTGGCGATCAGCTTCGACTGATTGTGCCGAGGACCAGATTGAAGACCAGAGGTGATCGCTCTTTTACAGCAGTGGCTCCCAAATTATGGAATGAGCTACCACCGCACATTAAAGCTGCCCCTACTCTCCACACTTTTAAATCTCGTTTAAAAACGTATTTTTATTCTCTGGCATTCCCTGCACTATGAAAGCTATTGTGGTCTTTGTTGTCATTGTCCTTGTTGGTGTTATTTTATTATTTTAGTTGTATTTTTAATTGTAAAGCACTTTGGTACCCTTGTGGTTGTTTAAACTGTGCTCTATAAATAAAGTTGGATTGGATTGGATTGGATATGTGTAGGTTTAATCAAAAACACCAAATTTTGACCAAAAAGCTGAGATAATTCAATTTTTGTGAAGGACTTTTGATAGAGATCAGTTGCAGAGCGATCTTTAAAACATACACGGACATACAGCTGTTTGCCCTAGGGCAATACTTCCGGGTTTTATAAGTTGCGGAAAAGCGCCACCTGGTGGATAATAGCGGTATTGCAGATTGACGAGATAACTTGTCTATGGCGGGGAAAGAGTTAATTAATGTTGTCTGTGTCATTAATGTTAAAGGGGCCATGGCATGAAAATCTGACTTTTTCCATGTTTAAGTGCTATTATTGGGTCCCTAGTGCTGCTATCAACCTAGAAAATATGAAAAAGATCAACCCAGTAACTTAGTTTTGGTAAACCATTCTCTACAAGCACTTGAAAAAATAGGTTGTTGAAAATTGGCTCTTCTTATGATGTCATAAGGAGCTCTTATTATAATAAAACCACCCCTTAATCCAACCACAGCACTGCTATTTAGTGCAGAGAGAAAATAATTCACAGAACAATTGAGTTTCAATTTCAACAAACCACCATCATTGTGATCAGTGTTTGAATTTCATCTGCTCATGTGCATTTTAAAGGACCCACGCAAAACGGCACATTTTTGCACACACCTACAAAGTGGCAATTTTAACATGCTATAATAAATTATTTATATGGTATTTTGAGCTAAAACTTCACATATGTGCTCTGGGGACACCAAAGATTTATTTGACATCTTAAAAAAG
This sequence comes from Misgurnus mizolepis, assembly GCA_025389145.1. Taxonomy (NCBI): domain Eukaryota; kingdom Metazoa; phylum Chordata; class Actinopteri; order Cypriniformes; family Cobitidae; genus Misgurnus; species Misgurnus mizolepis. The sequence goes on from JAIFKI010000019.1 coordinate 4,995,298, forward strand.
TCCTGTGACATGGCCCCTTTAATTAAACAATCCAAGACAAGAGAAAATCACTTCTGTAGCTCTAAAAAATAATAATTATATTTAATTCATACAATAAAGACAGTGTTATGATTAATTTGATTTGATTTCTGTACCTAATGCTAATTTTAGCCCTTAATTAATGTGCAACTTTGTTCTTTTTATAAATGTTTGTAATTTCTTTATTTTTTAATAAAAAAATTGTTGAGAGGGGCCCCAAACAAATTCTGCTTAGGGCCCCTAAGAGGCTCGGGCCAGCACTGTATGCTAATGACAATCGCTTTTAATTTGGACAACATTAAAGGCGATTTTCTCAATTTTTTTGCAGAGCCAAATATTGAACTATCCTAACATAAATGAATGGAAATGTATTTTTTCAGCTTTCAGATGATGTAAATCTCAATTTCTAAAAATTGACCCTTATGGTTTTGTGTTCCAGGGTCACATATACTGGACTCTATGATAGACCTAGACTCAATCAGAATGCTTTCATGCACAAATCTAAAGAACATCTCTCTTTATTTCCGTATCAAGTTTTTGTTTTGGTCTGTGTGTGCCATAGTAAAATAAATCAATAAGTAAAAAAAAAGTTTTGAGTAGACTATATTAAAAAGTAGCCCTCCAGATTGTTTTATCTATTGTGGTAGCCATAAAGGTTGGAGACCCCTGCCCTAGAAGAATGTACTATTTCTGTTATTTGAGTGTGTTAACAGAGATGTGACATACTGATTTTGACTTTTATTTAGTATATTCTGAACTTCTAGCTAAAGACCGCTGTGCTCAGTATATGTTATTGTTTTGATAAATTACTATGAATCAGGGTTTGTTGTCACAATAGCAATATTTGTATGTGGCACAGTTGTGTACAGGATACCTCTGCTTAGGATGATCAGCAGTATAAAGCAGTGGATCACGAAGGTCTTTGGTGACATCAAATGGCAAATCTGAAGAATGCAATTGAGTCTTTGACATCCTTTAAGATCCCTGACACTGCTGCAAGCTTTGTTTGGTCGCTAAAAGGGAAAATGGGTTTGTCCATACCTATTATTGTAAACACATTTTAACATAAGGCTTATGAACGTTTCATAGAAAATTGTGATTGTGTGCAAGTTTATGGGTAAAATCTGTCATTTATTTCTGTGAATGTCTACGATAAGAAATACATCCAGGTACCACAATACGACTTGTAAATTCTAATCATGTGCAGTTTTGATTAATACATTATAAAATTATTTTAAAAAAGTATAAACTTCATGGAAAAAATCTAATACTGTGCGCATAATACGTCTCACACCGCTAGGGGGCACTGTTGAAACATCCTTTATTAGGGTCACCCTTTGAGTCTTATTAAACTTCTCCAAAATAGTTTTTTGCTGTGTACCGCATAGGTGGGGGATGGAAAACTTCTATATAAACTGGTGAATATGATTTAATATGTTTTAAATTCCAGGGAGAAAAACATCCAACCTTCTCTATTCCTTAACACATCTACACTTTATACAAAACTATAAAATTCACAAAAAGATACTTATGTTGATACACCAAAGACCTATGTACTTTACATTTCTATTCTAATGTGTATTTATGAGTACATTTTAGAACAATCTAATTTGAATATATAATTTCAGATACATCATCACTTCCATATACGTAAAAAAACCTATAAATATTCATTTTTTATAGTGAATCGTGGCACACAAACCTATAAACCCACCACTTTTCATTGACCCTCAAGCAATGATGAGCGCATATGGAGACTCGGAGCAGGGGACATCAACAAGCTTTTTTGTATCCTTGAACTCTGATTTCAAGGTTGCCTAGCAACACTGACAGTAACAGCTGAGACAGCCTTGATCTTGTTGTTTAAACCATTACAACTAGGTGATGTGAGAAATGGTACCATGGTAACAACAACAGTGCATTTGAGGCAGGTGTTCACATTGGCATATATTAGGTCATAAAAGATACAATTTGGTAAAAGGTAGCTAAGCTTAACCTAACATTTTACAGTTCTACACTGACAGAATAAATGGTCAATAAATAGTCTCAAGCTGTCACTGGGGCACTATCCTTTAAAAAGGGCCTATATGTACCTATTAAGTACAGATATGAATACATTTGGTACCAAAATGTACCTTTGAGTTGACAGCTAGGGACCATTTTTTTCTGACAGGGTACATATTTAATTAGACATCAACAGTTTGTGGATTTATCAAGCGTTTAACGCCACACCATTCATTTTTTAGGTTTTACAGAAAGGCCCTACAGCAAACACTGTGTAATTCAATTGTGTAATATTTACATTGTTAATTATGTTTCTGGACACAACTATTGTGCTTTTGCATACCAAAGTTACAACATGTTGGACAGATTTCTCATAAAAAAATATTAAATAAAAAAACAAGGGAATATAAACTAACAGTAATTTGGTTATTGAAAATAACGAGTTCAATTTAAGTTTATTTCTAATGTGCTTTCGCAATACTGCATTTTTTAAAGTCCCCCAACCTAGAAAATGCACTTTTAAATGTGTTTCTATCAGAAAATGTGTCACCAGTGTGTGCAGAGAAACATCCTGTTATTATACAAATTCATCTTGTCTTCCTTGTGTAATCTCCTTTAAATTGCAACAGTAGGGCTGTAGCCTGACTAACACCAGGCCAGTCTCATAGGTCCCGTACCCACTGCATATTAATTCGGTTGTCACTTCACCTTGTAATGCTTAATCCTGTTCTGTACACACACAGTTCAGTAATTTATGGTACTGACAACCGAATTCCACAACCGAATTAACTCCCGCAAAATGCAGGTAGTGACAACCGCATTTACAGAAACTCTGCACAGTGTGTACATAACCGAACTGAACAACTAGTAGTTAATCAAGTGTTTAAACTTTCATCATAAACAGGACAGGTCTCTCTTCTGAAAAAATAAATGCTTAGAAGGGGAAAACTTTCTGTAGTTTGCTGACTAGTGTTGCCAGATCTTGCACTAAAAAAAGAGCGAACAAGAAGAATCCAATAATAAACCGAAATAAATCTAAATGCTTTACCTCAAAGATCAAAATATTGGGAACGGCCCCTTCACGCTTTATTAACACCAAAAACTTGATCGCTTCATGAGCCAAAAGCTATAAACGGTTAAGCACCAAAACGGTATTTACGTACAAAAAAGACGAGGACCTGGCAACACTGCAGGACCGCGCGCTCCATGCTGTGAAGCAGCCTCACAAAAGCATAAAATACACAACGCCAAGATGGAGGTTTATTGCAAAACACAATGCTGTTATTATTTTGGTCAAATCTGTGATAAGCACGCGAGACGGCAGAACGTTGCTATGGTTATCTCTGTTTCAATCATCGCATTTTCGGGAGTGAGTCTTGTTCCGTACAGACATGAAACGAACATTTAGGGGATTCACTCCCGCATTTGAATGCGGTTGTCACTCCCGAAAGTTTGCAGTGTGTACGAGACCATAGAGAATGAGACGTGGTCTGGGAAACATATGCTCATTTTCTCGTTTTTGAGGCGTGGTTTACGAATGCCCAGAGCCGTTTATTGAGCGCTACGAATGTCTATCAAATGTTTCTGTACGTAGCTCATAGCCAATCATTTCAATTTTACCAGATGATGTATGTAGAGCGACTTTTATCGGGTACGAGTGCAGCTGAAAGCTATGCAACTAAACCTGTAGCTGTATATTGTATTGAAAAGCAACACATTTTAGTGGCACTACGACAACCACAGTACACGCATAATGACAATAAGATTTATAAATACCACTTACCATTTATAAGTTAAATGTACTTCGTCGACGACGACGATGTCTAGCAGGTTGGTCCTATGAAAAACTCTGTGTTTATCATAGGGAGGCCATTCGTGCCAGTTCCGCCAGACACGTCCCGAACATGTTTTCGGGTTCATTCTCCGGAAGTCGCGTTGCTCGACCCCATATGTCATCGAGGTTCTCATATTTCAGTTAAAATACATTAGAAAATTAAGATTTATTTCTTTTAAGACATACAATCATTGTAGTTTCATTCATACCTTGAAATGTAATGGTTGCTTTTCTGAAATTAAACCCAAAATATTAAATCTTGATGACGTATGCGGTCGACCAACGCGACTTCTGGAGAACGAACCCGAAAACATGTTCGGGACGTGTCTGGCGGAACTGGCACGAATGGCCACCCTAGTTTATCATGTCTTGAGAAACACAAACATCCTTCTTGGATATTTAATAGCCCAGTTTAAAGTTGCTCTTTTTTAAATAAACTTGCGTTTAAAACTACTTAGAACACTATCAAAGGCATTGACACGTAACTTTGCGTCTGTTGCCGTATTATACGCTGTCATCGTCTTGCTGCCGCCTCCCCGTTCTGTAATTGGTTCCCTATTTCAGGGGCAAAAAAGGGCCAAAGTTTCCATGCTAGACTTGCAGCGTGAATAAATTTGTGCGCAAGGCAGCATGGGGAAACCCAGGCTCATCCCGATGGGTGTGTATGCCATATACATATCGCATGGAGCTGCGATAACTTACATTTATTTTACGTGTCTATCATATGTGTGTTGCATGATTAGACTGTCCAAATTACACCAATCAGAAGGTGTTTTCCACACATTTACTTTACTTGGGCGGCTCTTCCAGGTATATTAACAACCGTCCATGTATATTTGGAATCAAATTTTGTCTTTTTTGTCCTTGATAATGACATTATGCGTACAAGCATGTCGTGTGCTTTCCGATAAGTTCGCTGTTTCTCAATGAATTGGGTGCAATGCAAAGCAAGCGCAGTGTCACATTGTATCTTTACATGTTCCTGAACTTGATCATAGCTGTATCCATTAGAGGTCTTTACGGAAGGACACGGGTCTATATTTTGAAGGTCAGTCGAGTCTGAGTTAGTCCCATTTTAATTACTTCAGGTACCGGGTCTGATTAAACCCGAGTCGAAAAAAGTCAACTTAATTTTATAAATTGTAGCTACTCATCTCTTGTCAAGATAAATAATAGTAAGTTGCAGTGGTGGCCGGTGACTTCTTCTTTCGTGGGCGCTCGATGCAAAGTTCGTCACAACATGTATGTAGCGTTGAGTGATCCTGTGTGCATCAAGTGTCTTGTCAAAATAAGTGTCTGCTGCAGATGCGTCTAAAGGGTTTATGATAAAAAAGACGCTTGCGTTTGCCAGATCCTCGCATAATCTCATGCGTAATCAGAGTTTACTGGAACAGCAAACTTTAGGCCCCTTAGTGCCAATTGGGCATCGTTTAAATGCCACGGCCTACCTGAGCATTGTTTCTGACCATGTTCATCGCTTTCCATACCCATCCTCTGATGGCTACTTCCAGCAGGATAATGCACCATGTCACAAAGCTCAAATAATTTCAAATTGGTTTCTTGAACATGACAATGAGTTCACTGTACTAAAATGGCCCTCACAGTCACCAGATCTCAACCCAATAGAGCATCTTTGGGATGTGGTGGAACGGGAGCTTCATGCCATGGAAGTGCATCCCACAAATCTCCATCAACTGCAAGATGCTATCCTATCAATATGGACCAACCCCATACGGAAATGTAATATATGTGAATATATGAAATATCCCTATATGAAATATATGGTAATATAAAGTAGAAACATATATGTACATATATGTACAACCATATATGACACCTATTCGAAAATGGAACAATTTCATATATTGACATATATGTCTATCCCATACAAATATATGTCTATGTGTGCAAAAAACATACATAAACATATATGTCATCTATATAATTATTTATATATGTGATATACATGACTTCACATATATGTCTAATATATGTTGCATACATATACTTATCATATATCATAAAATAATTAAATTTGAACCGTGGTTTTTATCTATTTTTCGCATGTTTCAGACTACAGGTAGGACGTACAACCCATTCACACAACTTAACACACAAACACAATTTATTATTTGTAATGTACCTGATGAGTCCAGTCGGGCCTCGAACCCGGGTCCTCACGTTGAAAGTCGTCCGCGCTATCCACTGATCCACCCAGCAGTTGGATGGGAGGGGCTAACAACTTAAGCTATTTGTGTGTTACTGAAGTAGGCGCTGTTTAGCTTGTATTTTACAGTGTTCGTTTTATTATTCCTCCTGTTTTTATTTTATGCAGGGGTACACAGTGCAAATTTAACCCTTGTGCGTTGTTCAAATTTAATACATCCACTAAATTAAACATCTGTAAAAATGTATCAGAATATTTTTTCAATTTTTTTGCATAAATTTGTTAGTCAGTTCTGATCAAAACTACCAAATTTTTACAAAAATTCCATGATTTTAACTCTTTAATTGCCGAGTTCATAAGTGGATTTGGGGAAAATCTAAATGACAAATTTTCAATACAAAAAGTGATTGTAGACTGGATTTTTTTAACCTTTTTCGCAGTCTTGGGCATGTCAAATATAAAGTAAAAACATTGGCTTTTGATTATTGTTTTCTTCCTCATTTATTGTTAGTGGCTGTTTTTGCCCCATTGACTTCCATTATAACCACATTTTTTGATTGCAGAGCAATGACACCTTGTTATCATGCATTTTTGAATGTTGGTGGTTTTTCCTTTTGCAAAGAGGTCAAATTTGTCATTTTTACTGTTGATCACCATGTGGCACCATTAACCCTTTAGTAGACCTGTGCTGTGCAGAGCTTAATTTCTAGCTTGTACATTGAGTAATATGGGGGCGGTTTCCCGGACAGGGATTATCTTAATCCAGGACTAGGCCTTAGTTTAATTAGGAAATATAACTAGTTTTAACAAACATGCCTTACTAAAAACATTACCTGTATGCATTTTGAGGCAAAACAAAGGGCCCTGGTGTATTTTAAGATATGTCAGTGCAAGTTGTTTTCAGTTTGGACAGCTCTTAAAAATGTTTTAGTCTAGGACTAGTCTATCTGTCCGGGAAACCGCCCCCATGGAGTATAACTCCATAATTAAAGTATAGTATTGTGCCAAATGCATGCAGTTTGAAACTAAGCAGGGTTATACTGTTATGACCCTAATAATTTTTAAACAATATATTTACAGACCTATATAGGCTATGTTGTTTTAGAAATCTAGACATAAAACATATTGATATCATATGGTTGGAGCATACAGTATCATCAAAATACAAACCCATATAAGAATTCATACATATACATATTTTAAATATATGTATTTAAATACATTTTAATATGAGTATTCCATATAGGTTTAAAACATATATCTTCATATATCAAGAGTATCTATATATGTGATATTAATATATGTATTTATATACATTTTAATATGAGTATTTCATATAGGTTTAAAAAATATATCTCATATATCAAGATTATTTGTATATGTGATATTCATATATGTATTTATATACATTTTAATATGAGTATTTCATATATGTTTTAAACCTATATATTCATATATCCAGAGGATCTATATATGTGATATTAATATATTGCATATATATGTAACATATATGCCAAGATCGGTTTTGATATAGGGACATATATGTCATATATTACATTTCCGTATGGGCATTTCTAAAGAATGCTTTCAGCATCTTGTTGAATCAATGACACGTAGAATTAAGGCAGTTCTAAAGGCGAAAGGGGGTTAAACACAGTATTAGTACCGTGTTCCTAATAATCCTTTAGGTGAGTGTATATAGGCCCACTTGATAAAAGCATCTGCCAAATGTCTGACATGAGACCGGGTTTGATTTGGCTATATAGTTGTCACAGTTGCTGTGGCCACATTTAGCTCAAAGGCGAAGGTTTGCCCTTCAGACTTGTTTTCATGAGATGATAGACATGCTGTGTATGACGGCGTGCGCATTCTGAGTGAGCGCATCCATGCAGGTATGCTCAGAGCGTGCCGCTTTCTTCCACCCCACCAGTTTAAAGGACACTCCTGCATGATAGTGCACCTGGACACCTCAGGTCTTTTTAGTTTAGCCAGCACGTACCAGCCATACTCTCGGATACGAGATTAGCCTTTGTGGCACCTTCAATTCAATTTCATCAGCAGCCCCTCTGTCAGACGTCATTAGTGAGTCATTTCTCATGGGATTAGGTGCTTATGATTATGGAAAACCGATATACTTCCTCATCAGTTCCGGTCGTGTTTTTTCGTGGCAATTCGTAATTGCTTCAGCAAGAGAAATCTAGTCCAAATGGAGAAGGGCTGTAATGGCTTTTAAACACTTTATTTTTCGCCAATACACCACTTTTCAATTATTGCCTATACAGTATGTATGCGGTGTATGTGGTCTCTATGCATATGTGCCTCCCTAAATGAAAGCCAACTGGTAATGTAACTGACCAAGCGAATTACACAAACATCAATAGCTGTGTCTCTTTTCAAAAGCAAGCAATTACACCATGATCCCACCAAAACGCAAAGCCCGCCAATAATAACGTTCCCTCTTGTGAACTTTAATAAACAATCATTCGACTCGATCATTTACATCAACACTCATCTCATTTGCAAAACAATGTGAAGTGTCTGACATATGCCCGCAGATATTTTGGCCGCCCGTGCCGGTTAGTCACCGGGGTCCAGATGATTCACACAGAGAATATGGCAGATCTCTCCGCTGGCTGCCCACTCCTCTCCGCGGGACCCTGCGGTGTGATGCCAAAGCAGGTTTGCTTCTAGCACGTGCCTTAGGCCATATGAGACTTCTTCCCCAGCTGTTTGAAAGATCGTCCCCGCAGTCCTGGACACAATACAGTAACGGTTCTCCCCGCGTGCCCATGCCTCACGTTGAGCCAAGTCAGCATTTTTATGCAGATGGCGGATAGCATGTTGAACCTCCAAGGGTGAGCTCGTAACAGTGAGGCCTCTTCATTTGGCTGCTAAAGGAAATTAAGGCTCAACTTTGATCTCGGCTCTGTCCCGCAGGGGCCCAACAAGCAAATCTCAGTTCTGACCATAAACTGTCAAGGAGCTGGAATGCAGACATGGCATAGCGAGAAGAGAACAAAGGCAGTTGGCCGTACTGTGGATTTGGAGATGTTGAGGACTTCAGTCGCAAATGGCCTTCATGTGGCGTGCAATGTTTGCTGGTTTTAAAGTGATTTTTAATTGCAAAGCATGTAAATGGTACAGAAATATTTGTTGACAAAATCACAAAAAATGAACATTCCGAATAGTCTATAATATTTACTGTAATTGATTGCATGTGCAAACAAAAGAAAAAAATGAAAAACACATTCTCATCAAGGCTTCCCGGTGGCTTTTATCTGTAAATCTGTGTGTGGTGCGCTGTACTGTTATGAACAAAGGCATAGTTGCACCCATGTTAATGCATGTTAAATAAAGTAATGTGAACTTAAGATTTTTATAATGTTATCAAACTACACAGTATGCGCTGCAAACGCAGCCGGTGTGAAGGCACAATGGCCACGCGCAGCAAACGCTCTCCTGACGCACTGCTCACGCTACGCACACGCGCTGCTCACGCTTGCAGTGTGGAACCGCCATTAAATGAAATAAATAGAATAAAACAATGACAGAAATTCCAGTTTAAGGTAAACTGTTCCTGTTAAACCATGACTACACTACAAAAAAATGTAAAGTACGGTAAATACATTTGATTTATATTGCATATTTAAACATAGCAAAGCTATCCAAGTTCAACGAACAAAAAAAAAAAAAAAAAAAAATGATCAGCACGGAGCTGCTAACTTCAGCACAGATCCAGCATGGATCCGGCCCAGAACAGGATTTTAAGTTGACTTAAAAATAGTAATAGTGGGTGAAAGTTGGATGTCCTTTTGCAATTGAGTTCTTTGGGTTATTTAACTCAAGTTTGGGTAAATATTGCACAGAACCAACCAAGCCTAGTTATAAATAAACCTATGCCGGGTTGTTGTTACCCAACCATAGGTTGCAACAACCCAGCATTTGGATTAAACGGACCTACACATGTAGCATAGGTTTATTTATGTATAACCCAACAGTTGGTTCTGTCAAGTGTTTACCCAACCATGGGTTGCAACAACCCAAGTGTTTTAAAGTGCAATTACAAAAACAATACAAAAGCTAATGCAACAAGCTCAGCAGTTCACATTACTGTATACATTATACAGTACCATAATCAAATATTTCAGTTTTGACCATTAGAAAACTAAGCTCTACAAGACAAGTAGGCGATCCTCATGAAAGAAACACTATGGGCCTTCTTCAGTCTTTAAGTGCTTGGCATTCTTTACCCCTGACATTGGCACTTGAACCATTCATACATTTTCTGTGCCTTTCCTTCTACGCTTCTCCTCGACGTGACCCGTGGAGCATTTGAAGCAACTTTCTTTGAAGCCGCTGATCTCAAGGCTTCTGTCCTGACCGGCCATTCAGCACACTTAAATGTAGGCCTACATTCATTCTCTGAACTTGTGGTCTTTTGATATTGGGTGACACATTAGACATACTGCTGAAAGCTTGGACGAATTTGCATTGTTCTGCTGTAACCAAACACCTCTTCTTCAAAGGTGGCTCTTATAGACTATCATGCGAAAGGAATCTACACACCTGGGCTCAAAGGAAAGTTATTTTGGTGTTTGTCTGGAAGGGTTTCCAGCTTAAGCAACACATTCCCAAGGAAGGAGCGCTGCATTGATCTTAAAACGTGAGGAGTGCACCGACACAGCTTGCATTTTGAGCAGCTTCAAATTGAAAGCTTCTTCGCTGAATTCGCTCCCTTTATCATCTGTTCTCAAAAGGCACATGATTGAACTTTCAGTCATGAGAGTGTTCGCATTGTTCTGACTGCTAAACTGTGACACAAATGTAATGTCCCTATTCAGCAGATCACACAAGCACTGTATTCACAAATGAACAAATAACAAGGCAGTAACTGCTGGTGTACGGAGGATCTAAACTTGGAATCCATGTGTGGCTTTCTTCAATACAGCATGATTGCCTGAGATCACTTGAGAGGAAATAAAAGGCTTTAAGACTTTTTGAGGTCAGATTTATAAAGCAGCATTCTTCACCTCATAACTGTTTTCATGAATTGGACTCTGGTGTGTATTTTTGGGCCACTAAATGAAACTGCAAAAAAGTTTCTGAAACATTGGACCTGTGCTTACAAGGTTCTTCACAGCGATGCCATAGAAGAAGCATTTTTGGTTTCTCCAAAAGGTTCTCAGAGGAACCATTTATTTTATAAAAAAAATTTTAATGTGAAGAACCTTTTTCAGATTCTTCAGATGTAAAAGGTTCTTTATGAAACCATACAGCCAAAATTTATTTAAATTTATAACTTTATTTTTATAAGTGTAATGGCTCACTTATATTTAATTTAATACGGACATCAATTTATTTTGAGCTAAAAACACAATTGGCATAATCAGGGGCGTCATGCACCATTTTTTTTAAGGGGGCACAGTGAGCACAGCTCACAGAAATTTGTGCATACACAGACATCAAACAAAATATATTATAGAGCTTTCAGTCCTTTCCATGGCACTTACATTTCTAACAATCTAAACACCCCTACTTTCATGCAAACCCCCCCAAAATAAAAGTGTTGACTACCTTTCATATTAAATACTATTTAATCGGAATAATGACATATTGGTATCATATTTAAATTTGTAACGGCATGTTTTATTTATTTAAGTTTTAATAAATGACTTTTTTAATTGTGTCATTAATGCATTTTGCACAACAACTGCATTATCCTATAAAAATAATGTAATTTTAAACCCATAAAGTATATAAACAACGAAAATGACATGAGCCATAGCCACGTGATTGATTGTAATGTTCAATATTGATTTTTTTTTAAATGTGTAGATAAAATTATTAGAGGAACGCCTTATTGCATCAAATTTTACCTCAGATGTGAGCATGTGTGATTCTGCGCCCCCGTGAACTCTGGCAAACTTTGTCGTTTTACCAAGATGAATCTACTAGAAATCTACTAATATAACGTCGAGACATTTTCTACACAGAGGAGGATAACTGCACATTACCGTACTTGGGTTTGGAAATGTTGTGAGCGTTTCTTACACGTCTTAATTCCTCAGATAGTAAAATGCAACGGCAGAGAGCCCGTGAGCGCGCTCAGACGCTAATGACGTCTGCGACTGCACTGTCTGCAGCGCCTTCCGCCAGAATAAAATAATGTACAGTAACACGATCAAAACGGCAAAAATCTCCAAAAAGTGACAAGGATGCAGCACACAATTGATAATGTTGTGCATATTAAACAGATTAAAAGACAAATAATCGATTAATGGACGCATCTTTGATTTTGAGGTTGCATGCAAAATCCATTTGGCTCAACAACAAAAAAACTCAGTTTGAATGTGCATGATGCCTCTGGGCAAAATAGTCACTTACAAAATAGACATTTATTATTTTAAAGAAATATACAGGATCTACCATATCAGGGCATATAATTTAAGATGCTGTAGAATGTAAAAATGAATTCAGGCCTAGATGAATAATAAGAGTTCATTACATGATAATGACATATCGTGAGCCTCAAACGCGATTGTTTCCTCCGCCATTTTGTGTTACAACAGCGGCTCCAGGAACATGACATAATGCTCAAATCTCATTGGTCCACCTGTTTTTTTGTTGGGCGATGTTAGACACAGTGGTAAAAAAAACCTCTCGCTTTATCATGAAATAACTGCGGCCAATGTGAAGTAATTCACAGAAATTTACTGTTTTTGTTCTGTTATCGCAACAAACATTAGTGCTGAATATTTGCAATCAGTGGAAAAAAGACCTTAAGTCATCTATTTCATTTAAATAATTTATTTGAAAAAAATCTAATAAAAGAATTGGATATGTTTGGCTCAACTATATTTTTTCTACATAAAGCAATTTTTAAGATCACAAAAAAACATTTTTGTCAAATGTTTCAAAACTTTTGACCAGTACTGTATTAATAAATTAGATTATCACCTCTACTAATGCAAAGTCAGCATTACATTGTGAAAGAGACACAAAACATCAGTTAAAATCAGGCTGAAATCAGAGACATTGTTTACAATAATCTTCAGATGCTTTCTTCGAAATTCTTAGGCATAAAATCTGTTTCTGTCCACGCGGGACTTTTACAATACATGCAATATCCAATCCTCGTGGCATGGTTGTAGTATGTTTTCACTAAATACGACAATAAATACGTCAAGTTCGACCATCGGAAGCATTTGATATTTTGAGATTTCAACCCGGAGGTGTTTTTAGTTCACAGCAACTGTTTAAAAATATGTCACATTCAACCGGTCGGTGTGCTTCTACTAAAGTCTGGACACTAATGAAAGGTAGGTGGACGTGAATATATATATTTTATCTTGGTACTGAAACATGGTAATTTAATCTATGGAGGAGATTGTATTTAAATAAATTGCGGAAATTTGAATATTACGTTTCTGGTAATAGACTACAGAACGTCCTGTCAGAACGTCCACTGCAGGCATCGTTCTAAAACCATGGTTTACATGGGTCCCATTCCGACTTAAACAGTAAGGGCCCTATTTTAACGATCTGAAACGCAAGTGCGAAGCGCAACGCGCAAGTGAGTTTGTGGGGGATCTTGGGCGCTGTTGGTATTTTCCCGGCGTGAGAAATAACTCTTGCGCCGGGCGCAAATCAATAAGGGGTTGGTCTGAAGTAGGTTCATTATTCATAGGTGTGGTTTGGGCGTAACGTCAAATAAACCAATCAGAACGCTAGCCAACATTCCCTTTAAACGCAAGGGCGCAAGTTCCATGGCGGGTTGCTATTATTATGACGGATTTACCAGGCGCACGCCAGGAGCGGTTCACAGCCGAGGAGACCGACGTCCTTGTACGGGGGAATCCCACGCTTGCCAGCATAAATCGGGCACGCCGTGTAACGGGAGGTGGATCTGCCTCAGGACTTGACGCCAGCAGAGGACATCGCTGCGTCCACCCTCACCTCTGAAAGGGTTTGGGGGCTTTGAAATCGGACCCAAGAAACGCAAGGTCCAACCCCAAAGTAGACTAACAAATCAAGTTCATATACATTAAGGTTTCTTATGAAAACATTTAAATTATTATTTACATAAAATAAACGTAATACAGCCACACAACAAACTTATGAAAATATTTTAATCGTTATTTGCATGAGAATTTTTTAACGCAGCCACACAATAAATAAAAACTATCATCACAATGCTCACCACTATGATTCCCCTTATCTCGTGTATTAATATTTTTTAGTGTAACAATTTATGATTTGCAAAAATAAATGTTGCATCTGTGTAGATTAGATGCAATATGCGCGTTGTGCAAGCTATACGGTCAAGCATGCGCCCTTAAAATAGCATAATGAACAACGCGCAACGCGCCACTGACTTTAAACTTTTTTTTCTGGTCAGTGGCGCAATTGTTTTTTGAAACTGCAAAATAGCATCAGGGATGGTTTGCGCCGGAACACGCCTCTTTTTTTGCGCTGAACCGCCCAGGGAGCGCAAGTTCATTCCCTAGTTTGTCGACGTGCGTCTGTGGAGGGAAAAACCCACAGTGCGCCGTTGCAAAATACGAATGATACATGCGTCACTGACAAAGTCAATTGCGCTGGGTGCAAGATAGGGCCCAAAATGTTTATGATTTAACTCGAAAGAACTAACAAAATTCTACCTTATGTTAAAATTTCATGCAAATATCTGATAAAATGATAAAGTTACAAGCAGAAACATGTGAATAAGCAACATTTCCGGTCACACGCCTTCCTTTGACATCCATATATAACTTTTCCTGTGATTTCTAATATTAAAAATATAATAACTTTCTCAATCCTTAATGGATTTTTACAACCCATGTATCTTTGTAAATGGGAATGTCTGTTCTGTGTAGTCATGTGATAGATTTTGAGCTTTGGTGTTTTTAAAAATGTTGTCATCATATCTATATTTAGCAGCTGCACATAACCTTAAACACGAAAATTTTTGGTTTTCCTATTTGTAGCCTTTAGTGTAAGCTCTTTTGGTCTTTAAGGACAATAGTTATTACATTTTTTATCACCTAACTGTGACTGACACTTTTGAACACTCACTGGTTTTAATGTATAAATAGTTGCCATATGCTGATGATCTGTGACATCATAAAGTTACAGACATTAGTTTTAATAGTTGTTAGAATTTTCCAAAGGGCAACATACGACCCCCTAACATTGGAAAAATACATCTATGAAGAGAGAGAGAGAGAGAGAGAGAGAGAGATAGAGAGAGAGGGGGGGGGGTGCAAGGGGACAAAAAGGATATACCAACAGTTAATCCCATAATAGTCCATTAGATTTTAAAAGACACAAATGCCCCATTATAGGCTTGAGCTGCAGGAAAGAAGCCGTCCATCACACAGACAATAAGAGCAAACTGATCAGTGAGTGCTGCTACGCTCTCATCTCTTTCCCAAGGCTTTCACTGTTTATTGAAGCCCAATTATGCCCTCTGACAAGTAGCAGTGACAGCAAGGCTGCCACATTCAAGCATTAGCTCGCATGTTATCAATGCATTAGTCATTCATTTGGGCAGAGGAAGACTTTATAATGAGCTCAGCAGAAATGGGCTCTGGAAGTCTCCCGTGCCACATCAGATCCATGTGATTTTAAATGAATTAAGCCGGCCTTCAAACATCACCCGGCTCTTCTGCACGAGTCTGGGTTTCAGATGAATAATACATCAGTTTGCAAACACATTGAGAAGGTGAATTCAGTTTGTTGCCCCTCGATTTCTGACAGCTCTGTCACCTGTCGCTCAGTTAACAGAAAGCTCTGCCTGTTTCAGAAGATGACTGGCACTATGCAACCTGCATTCATTTCAGATATAGTCAAGTACAACAAAGCCGTTTCTTTTATTCTGCTGTAAGTTTGAAATTAATGAGGTCATAGTACTGTATGTACAGCGATCACCTGACACATCCATATTGCCAAGTTGCACTTTGCACCAGTCAATAATGTTTTGATGTTAAATTCAATCTTCATCGCCTGTGCCAAACATTGCAGAAAACTGCCATCGGAAGGCTGCAAAAAGTAATTTTTTAATCAGTTTTTCTGTCGTATTTTCGAGTAGAAATTAGGAATTCAGATGCAAAACCCTCTACGGGGCGTGCACATTAAAACGTTTAACTGTGGCTGAAACCGCCAGGTAGATGCTGACTGAAGGTGCTTGTCAGGTTTTTCAGCTAAGCGTTTTGGTGAGAAGGGACAATGACGAATTGAGCGTTTCACTCAAAGTTAACTCTTTCCCCGCCATTGACACGCTATCTCATCAATGAAAACATCTGAATAAAAAAAAGTGTTCCTGGTTAATCTGCAATACCACAATTATCCACTAGATGGCTTACCCAATTTATGAAAAAACTGAAGCCAAAACGTTATTTACTCATTTTAAACTCTGTGTATGTTTTGATAATCGTACTGAATCTGATCTCTAACAAAATTCCTTTAGAAAATTGCAATTTTTTCAGCTTTTTGTTAAAAAATGTGTATTTTAAAAGAAATACCCATATTTAAGAGTTTATAAGGAGAGAAATAAAATATAGATAGGATAAACGTAATTTTTTTCGTTTTGTTTGTTTGTTTATTGTTTGTTTGAAAGCAGAGGGTCTGTTCTTTCATTTGATATATTTCTATGTTTATATATTTTTAGAAGAAAATTTTCCTGGAAGGCATTTGATGAAACTTTTGTGAAAATCACAAAAAAAAGTTTTTTTACTCTCTGCACTGAGCACGGAAAAAAACATTGACTGCCGGCGCTCAGCTGCTGGTGTTTTAAAAAAGCGTGGTGCTTCCATTGGAAACAATTGAAAACATATGCCGACCGTTGGCGTAATCGCTTTGGTGTGCATGCTACCTATGTGTGCCTGACATGTTTTTTGGTAATTTTTTTATCAGACTCTTATTATTAGGTTTTGTAATTTATCTTTAATGGCAATGAAAAGGTTATTAAAATATTATTTATTATCAGTAATTAAAATGTCTTTTCTGCCTTTCACTGAAAACCTTGGATTCTGCCAACAAAGCGGTATTTCTGAATGGCCTGAGGCCGGGATTAAGCAGATTTGAAGGTATTTGATAAAAATATAATACATCCCAACAGCATTCTGTTAATATCATTATCTCATTTTTGATTAAGTGTGACGTTTAGCAGCTTTTGCATCCAACCACCTCAAATCTTGTTTTCATGTGTCTAGCAATTTACTTGATATGCAAAAATGTAATATATAAAGTTTTGTTTTATGCATAAAGCTGTTGGTCCTTGCAAAAAAATTGTGGACCTACTTTAACAAACATACCTGAAGAAACCTACATGACTCTTTTGACTCTTTTTTTTTAAATTCGTAATTCATTTGTCGTCTGATATTTGTCACAAAGACAGAATAAAAAATGTTTCTAACACTGCCAGAACAAATGGCAAAAAAATGGTCCCAAGCTGTCACCAGGGCAGTACCCCCTTTAAAAATCTCCTATGTACCATTTAGGAACAGACATGTACATGTATGTACCTCTGAGTTACAAATATGAACTTTTTAGGTGGAATAGTGTACTTTTTGTAAGGTTGATGCCACAGTACCAGCTCGGGATCATTTTTGACCATTTTCTTTTGACAGTGAAGTAATCCAAGACACCTTCTTATTTTCTGGGCCCAAGTTGATCCAAACCAATGCTATTCTGGATAAAAATCACTTTTCTGAAAAGTGCTCATCTACTGCATGGTACAACTGAGGGTCAAAATAAAATGATCTCTCATTACTTGCTTTTGATTATGAGGAACATAATATTCTGAAGGCATACTAATGGGTTTATTTTGGAAATACTGTTATTTTTTACACATACAGCATTGGGGTCTTTGGCTCAACATCCAATTTCAACAGACTTCTCAAGTTTTAATAAAACTTTGTATCTCAGTGTTTGCTCTTGCTCAGATAGTTTGTATAACAGAGTATAAAATAAACTGTGCAAGCTAAATCAGTGTTCCTGTAGCTCAATTGGTATTGAATTAGCGGTGCAAAAGGTCATGGGTTGAATCCCAACACACACATAATAATAAAATGTACAGCTTGCAAAGCACTGCAAGTTTCTTTGGAGTACATTTTATGCATTTGGCAGACGCTTTAATGTAAATGAATTAGCCACAGATACTGTACAGTTCAACTGCTTTCACTCCCCACAATTCTTTTCTTACACAAGAATCGTCCACTTAATTTACAGACAGTGTTGTTAAAATGCTGCGTAAACAAATTGAGGTGAAAAGCGAATGGCTTCCCGAATTAATTACTCTGAGAACCCAGAGCTCCTTTTTTTGGACCGGTACCAATATGCAACGCTGCTTATTCAACCTTTTCTAGTTTATTCAGCATTTTCTAGCAGCTAAATTGGCAAAAAGTTACTAAATCATTACTAAAATGCAAACTTGGACAAACAACTTCATCCAGCAAGATTTGATGGCATCGTACGACACGCCCGGATATCAGGTTTTATTACATTAGTGACTGTCGGGCTTGCCACACATCCCGAAACTGAATCAAAGCCGACCGATCATGTGTAATTAATATATGATTAGACAGATGCAAACCACAGCCGTTTCCCAGCAGCAGATACTGGGAAAGATGGTGGGTAAGGACCGAGTGCCCGTTGAGCTTGTGAGGCAGCCCTCGCACAGCTGTGAGGCAGAGATGACCCCTGCCTCAAGTTCCTCTGGCACGACACACGCTCCACGCATGGCTGCTCTCGGGAAGCGGGAAGCAGGACCGCTTTTGATGGCCACAAACCTTTAATTAGCCATCAGGGTTGAATTTGGCCCAGTGGCTGAGGTTCGCCCCCTGCCCGCCTGCCCTCGCTGCTCCACAGCTGCTTCTCCGTCGACGGGCGGCTAAAACAATAGCTCATCACCGAGCCTTCCTGATGCCTTTTTAACTGTTATTAATGAAGTTGCTGGCAAGCAGTCAGCATTGATGTCTGACTGCACACTTAGTGTTCTTTTGTTTCTTACACAGTGCACAGATACAGTATTTGTTTTTGAGAAACTGCTGTGCTAAAGCAAGCTTGAATGATAACAAAAGCTTTTGATTCATTATACGCTATTAGGCATATTACGAAAAAGTAACACATAAGAAAAAAATATACAGATGAGATCACTTTTTTATTATTTCTGGATATCAATGAGAATAAATAGAATGCAAATGTAAAGTTTTGCACAAGTCTCCTTGAGGTTTAGATATTCTC
The DNA here is from genome assembly GCA_025389145.1 of Misgurnus mizolepis. Classification (NCBI taxonomy): domain Eukaryota; kingdom Metazoa; phylum Chordata; class Actinopteri; order Cypriniformes; family Cobitidae; genus Misgurnus; species Misgurnus mizolepis. Next base: position 5,014,566 of record JAIFKI010000019.1, read on the forward strand.
ACAAATGTCTCCAATAGAGTTTAAAAGATTTCTCAATGTTGTCACAAACTAATTTCCAAGACTGCAATTAGAAGTGAATATTATTAAAGATATGAACTTAGATATGCCTAAAAAGACTACTTTAACCCTTCCCCTGCCATTGATGAGCCAATGACGAGTTTTTCCGGCAATCCGGCGGATTATACTTTTGTAAAAATCATGAAAAATGCTGGGCTGGCTGGCAATTTTCTTTAAATGCTGGAGGGGAAAGAGTTAATTTTACAGCTTTATACTCTTAATCGATTTTAACAATCTTTTAATTTGTTTTTAGTTTATTTTCTCCTGACTTGAGCAATTTTAGGACAAAAAAATCTGAGACTAAAGGGGATCGCACACCGGCCGCGCCGTTCTAAAAAAAAAATCGAACACATTGTTTTCTATGAGTATACGCACACCGGCGCCGCCAGGTGGCGCCTGTCCGGGCTGCCCAGCTGTGACTCAGGAAGTTGCTCAAATCCCTGTCGCGCCACACAGCGCCACTCACATAGTTTAACATTAAATAACATCCTATTTGTCCCAAATCATAAACAATTAACATTGGCTGCTAACGTATATTTTGCATTTTTAAGTAGACGTTATCTGACGAAGCTCGCGCTATTTAATGTGCACTTCCGGTTTACAATACCTCCGAGTTGTCCTAGACGCGACTCGACGCTGAGCTGCGCGGCCAGTGTGTGATCCCCTTTAGTTGACATGTTTAATAAAACTCACCCTTGAACTCCACCAAATCTCCTGAGAAATTAAAAATCAACATCTAAGCAATAAAAGTTTCTCATTGGTGTCCATATTAGGTCTTAAATTTTGATATGTTGTCAAAAATAAAAGGTCAAACATTGGCCCCAAGCTGTCGCCGGGGCAGTACCCTTTTCAAAATGGTCCTAATATCTACCGTTTACGCACAGTTATGTATACATTTGGTACCAATATGTCCCTTTGAGGTATTAATATGAAGTCTTTAGGTGAAAAGATGTACTTTTTGAAAGGCTAAAGGGCCAGTGACAGCTAGGGACCATTTTTTGACATTTTTATTGTTTTGAAAGTGTATAGTAGTAGGATTATGATAAATAAGTCAAGACAGTATTCAGATATAAAGAGTTTGGTTCCAAAACGCAATTGTTCACAAGTTAACCAAGAAGCTAGGCAATATCGGGTTCAAAATCGAGGAAAATCGACTCAGATAATCTATGCGATTTTGCCTAGCTTCTCTGTGAACTACGGGTCTGTGTAATAAATGCCGCTCCATCTGAAAGCAGCTGATGGCGATTTAATACTAATCACCGAACCGGCTTTACTGATGAAACACGCATGAGAATCGCAGGCGATTTTTTGCACATAATTATCCTTACGTATATTTAAATAATAACAATTGATTTAGAAGCCCTAATGATGTAACGTTACAGAAGTGGTCATTGTTTAAGGCAAAAGCATAAAGCAATACATTCGTTTGTACCTTTAGACCTTCTGTACTCAATGAACAATAACTGTGGAAAAAAATGGCTTCATTTCTCAATGCAGTGTTCTTACAGAGCTGTTTTCTGGACTGACCTACTTTGTTGTTTGTTCCTGTCTTTTCATGCTGTTTTTTCTGAGAGAACAGTACTTGACATACCTATCTCCAGGAGCCCAGCGCTGCGAGTACAGCAGCTGCAACATGATAAATGATTATTGCAATGTTTGTTATTCAACTTTCCAAGAACATAGCACATTGAAAATTTGACTTGGAACCCCTGCCGGCATCATTCCCTGTTTATTCATCTTTGCCTGTTGCATAACTATCAATTTTCAATGTCATTGTACAGCACAACTAAATGGCTTAAAAGGGCTTTTAATGTTTTATTAGGAGCAATATTTAAATGCTTCTCATGATGTACACTACATGATGTAAAAATAAAGGTTTCGAAAATGCTCTAAAAAAGGTGAATGGTTCATTAGGAAGCGTTGACTATATGTTTTTTGGGGGGAACCAAAAATTTGTAGTTTGTTGCTTATTTGAAATATGCTGCTTTTATCAATAAAAAATGATCATGTGAAAACTAATTTATGCTAAGTTTGTATTGTATGTTTTTAAGTTTAAATTTGTTTGCTGGTTTGTTTTCCATATTTGTTTTCCATTTCTAGATAACTGTTAATGGCTGTGATGAACATTACAAATATTTTGTCATCGACTGAGTTGAATACAGTGTCCAACATTTGAATGTTTCAGAAACAAATGGTTTAGAGATGGGATTACAACATTTCGATAACATTTGCTCATTCTGTCTGGGTATTTAACCGAACTACACGTGATGCTGAGCATCTCAGGCAAACGAGAAGTCAAACAAATATAACCATTTCCAATTTACACAATCTCTCATCTGCACCAATTACCTCAAAAAGATCCTTTCCTCCATCATCACTCACATTTGAATGGTACATTAGACAATTTAACTATTAGAGGGAACATACAGTAGGTAAATGCTACAACTGCAATTATCATTCAAGCTCAAACATTATACGGTTAAATACAGCCAGGAAAGAAGCCTTATAAGCCTGCGCTGGGTAAATATTGGACAGAACACACTGTTCGGTTAAAAATGACATAATAATGGGTTGTTTCAACCCAATGCTGGATTACTGTAACCCATGATTGGGTAACTTTTAACCCATCAGTGTGTTCTATCCAAAATTTAATAACCTAGCATTTTTAGAGTGTTCTGTGCTATACACCTTACTTTAAATTTGAGCCAAATAAAAAGATAAACACAGTCTTATGATTACTATGTTTGCATTTGTGCATTACGCAGATGCTTTTATTCAAAGTGACTTACAGTGCATTCAATCTACAGTATACATTTCTTTTGTTCCCTCAAAATCTTACCTGAAAATCATTGCTAACAAAGCGCATTGCCAACTGAGCTACAGGAAATCCTACAATCAGTCATAAACTAAAGCCACGTCTGCACAAAGACAATGCTTTTTTTTTTTTTTTTTTTTTTTGAATAAATGAACAACAGATATCAACAAAAAATATTGACCGTAACAATACAAATACAGGGTATGCTAGGGGGGAATTTACAATAGAATATTAAATAAGGTACACATTTTTAAAGTTTTCAGTGCCTTTTGCTTTAAAGAGAATACAAAGACAATGCTTTCCCTATCCTAGACATGGGGTGATGACATCATCATATCACAAAATATATGAATTGGCTTTACACACAAAACTGCAAGGGTGTCATGTTCAGATTTATCCATACTACCAAAACGCCGGATCCATCTGGACGAAACGCTGATACGATACACTGTCAAAAAAAAGGTACAAAACTGTACCTTTTTTGTCGCTGGGGTGGTACCCCAATGTACCGTTTTGTACCTTTACAGTTATATAAACATAATACAATGTTGTACCTTTTGAGGTACATTACTGTTCCTTAAGGATCTATTTTGTACCTTAAAAGGTACAGTTAACTGTTTTGTACCCCTAAAATTTAACTGGTACAAAATTGTTCCTTAAGGTATAAAATAGGTCCTTAGAGTATAATATTGTACCCCATAAGGTATGACATTTCAATGTGTTTTAAACCTATAAAGGTACAAAAAGGTACCTTTTAGGGTACCACCCCAGCGACAGAAAAAGGAACAACTTGGTACCTTTTTTTCTGACAGTGTACAACATTTTTACATATAGGGGTGCGTGGGGCAAAAACTATTGTGGGGTTAAACCGAAAGTATACTAGGAACGTCCGGGTTTGTGCGCCGTCCGCATGACGTCATTTTCGTCATCAAGAGACCGTACGCGTGCAGCCCAAAATTTGAGACCGCGCGGACAGTGCGCGTACAGTCCGCGTACAACAGCGCATGCACGTGAAAATATTTAGACAGGGCACTCCACTATAAACAATTATTACAGCATTTGCACACACACTATCGTTTTTCTTCTTTAACTTTTTCTTCTTCCAAGAACAGCAAGTTCTGGAGCATGTTTGTTTGATTCCTGTTCTTTGTTGTCTTGTTGTTTGTTCTAAACTGTGTTTGCAATGGTGGATCAGTTACTTTTCTTCACCTATCCTAATGTTTTAATGTACTGTAAATGTCGCCAAATCAGTGTTGCCCTGACAGCCTGTTGGACTTATAATTTGAATAAGAAATCATTTGTATTGCGTATAGTGTCGAACGCGGCCATCCATGTGTAGCCGCGGAGAGTATACTCGAAAAGCTGCGCGGACGCGTGCGCACGCGAGCCGGATGCGGAAAAAAGGTATACACCGGCCCTTAGTTGTAACACGGGCTGTTTACAAGGTTGAGCATGTTGTTTCTCCGATTATTTTTTCACACTCCAAAAAGACAATCTCCCGCAAATTATTGGAAATGTATAATGTTTTCCAGAGAGTTATTGATGAACGAGTGTTTTGGTGGCATGTAAGTAAATTTTTCATCATATGTATTTTTTTTCCGGTTTCTAAGTTGGGTAAGATACCAAATCCAATGCTATGTCATATTAATCAGTGTCTTGTTCACTAAAACATAGCATCGTTTAAAAAAAAAATTCTGCAGGTCTTAGCAACATTTTTGGTGGGCTTGAAAATATTTTGACCCAGCGGGTTAATTGTAACACTGTTTTACAACTAACCCCTCAGCACTTACGATATGAAAACCACTAATGTTAGCGTAATTCTTGCCATTGTTTTAAATCGAATGATTTAGAATCAGCCTCACACGAATGCTTGCTGGCTGCCCGTCTTAACAAAATTTTGTTGATATCTTTAATATTGTTTGAATAAGGTCACGTTAAAGATTGAAATCATAATGAAATGAATGGCTAAAATCAGACTTTGATGCTCATTATCTCAGAATTTGATTTGGAAACTGTAGTATGATTATTACAGACTGGGTTACATATATAAAAAAATTTTTTTAATTGTGCTGCTTTTTCTCACATATTTAGACATTTGTATCAATTTATAATTGAACTGTTGTTAGAAAAGGGCTGGATGAATGAATACATTGTGGATACCTGTCTATTATAGACAGATATATAAACCATATCCATTTCAAGTATATAGACAAAATAGTATTGAAATATTTGCCTGCAAACTAAAATTTTAGCAAGTGTTACAACTAACCCCCTGCCTGTTACAATTAACCCCACCTATGGGGTAAGTTCTAGCGTTTGCACTTCTGTCACATTTTGTGTAATTATCCAAGAACGGTAAGTAATAGAAACAAACTTCATATGTTAATTTGTAGCAGAGATGTGTGTGTTGCTTGTGTAAAAATATAATTAATCAAACTCAAATGCATCTCCGTGTGGACGGACTCTAAAGCTTTCAGAGAGTTCATGGATAAACCCACATGATTTAAAGGATTTCAAGATGGCAAACATCATGAACAACATTGCTCCCTAGAACTAAGAATCAGCACAAACAGATTTATGTTATTCTGGTTAAATATGTTTAGGTCTACGACAACCACTCTCTACCTGCATAAAAAGTCCTTCCTGTCTTTATACAGTAAAATTCTATTTATAAATTCTATTCTGTTAGTTATAGGGGTGTTATTTCAAACAGGGATGAACCACAATGCCAATGCCAGCCTATATTCTTCCACGTGTGGCCACCATATGTCAGGACAGCTGGTTGATTCGAACACACTGGGTGTCATGGAAAGGCTTCTCAGCCAGCATGGTCCAGTTCAGAAAACTGCTCAGGACAGCAACAAAAACACATGTTTCTGACAAGCTCTGTAAATGTCACTTTGGCTGGCTTGTTTGTGTATCTTATTCTTTTTAAAGTGAAATGTAACCACTGGTGAATAGTAAAACAGGTACAAACATACTAAATGAAAATGTTAAAGGATTGAAGCAACTTGATTCAAGTTTAAAGAGCACCTTTTGTATGTATTTGGTGTAATACAATGTGTTTGCATGGTTTATGGATCAAAAAACACATTATTGTCCACATACTGTACATTATTGTTGCTCCTTTATGCCCTGCCTCCCTGAAACGTGTTGATTTTGTACAAAGCTCATCACTCCGTAAAGCGCAGTGTCCTCCGATTGGCCAGCTTACCAGTACGTTGTGATTGGCCTGAATACCTCTGCATCAGCCGTGAATGTAACTGCACATTCTGCACTGCACAAAACATTTGTTTGAGTCATGTTTTAAATAGGTAACACTTTATTTCGATAGTCCACTTTAGACATTTTACTAACTATACGTAACTTTGCATCTACTTATTAACTACCAAGCTTTAGAGAATTAGTAGAATGTTTGCTTAATATCTACTCACACTTTATTGTGATGATATCTCAACAGACATTCAACTGTCTATAAGTATCTTTGCAGGTGCATGTCAACTTATTCCACTAACCCAAACCTCTTCCCTAAACCCAACCCTTACAGTCTACTAATACACTAATGACAGTTAGTTGACGTATAGTTGCAAAATATTGAAAGGTAGTTGACATGTAGTTGCAAAGTTATTTATAGTTAGTAGAATGTCTAAAGTGGCTATCAAAATAAAGTGTAACCAATAACTGTCAAGTCCTCGTCAACAGGTCCAGGAAGTAAACTGTTGCCTACAATCCGTGTGTTTGTTGTAGTCCAAGAAAAGAGATTTACATTGGAGACGATAACTCCCATCAACGTTTACTTTGGGGTTTGTACCTTTTGCATATCGTTAACATGTACTAACACACACTTACACACCAAATTGTGTAAAATCGTAAATAAAAAAATAGGGGCTCTTTAATTCAAGTTCAAGCAATATGCTAAAGATTAAAAACCAAGTTGAGATTTCACACACAGGTTATGTTTAAACTTGACAATCGCTGCAAGTGTTTCTCTTGCTTCTGACATTTCTGTCTCACAGAATGACTTCAGTTATTTGTGATGATCTTCATCCGCGCACAGTAAAGCTTTGGTGAAATGACACATAAATACACTTTAAGATCCCACCCTGCACCCAAAATGAAGATAAAATCACATATCATCACTGCGGCACAGAATTATTTGCAGAAGATTTTTGTCAGACAGCCCACTGATCACCGAGGACAGAAACTGAGGAAAGTGGAAAAAACAGACACCGGGTTACTCACAGGGGAGTCAATCCTACAGCATGCAGCTATTGGTGGAGTAATTCACACTCAGTGTCAGCTGGGGTATAGATGACTCTTAGCATCAAAGTAAAGGCTCCCCTGCAGTACGCTGTTCTCAATCTAAGCCATTTGTTTTACCGTGTAGAGACAAAGTGAGATGTCCTACAGCAATCTTTTTACAGCATCATAACAAATAAGAGAGAGTATGATTCCCTAACACATTTATGAAAACTGGCATGAACATATATTTTTTAAAGGGCACCTATTTTATTACTAAAACAACGTTATTTTGTGTATTTGGTATGATACAATGTGTATGTGTGGTTTATGGTTAAAGAAACACATTATGTTCCACATACTGTACATTTTCCTGAGATGCACAGATTTTGTACAAAACTCATCAATTTAAAAAGCTCTGTGTCCCTGATTGGCCAGCTAATCTGTACGTTGTGATTGGCCTGAATCCCTCTGACGTCAGCTGTAAATGTGACGCTCCTTACCATGTTTGAAAGAATTGCTCAAAATGCAATGCTTACAGGAGTTGAAGTGACACTTTGTAGTTTTTCAACCTTCATAATATATTTTCAAGACCCTTGTGATGGTACATCGACTTAAAATAGGTTGAATGACATGTCTACCATAGCCTGACGGGGGTTTGTATCGCTTTTACTCATACTTTTAAACTTGGGTTTCAGGTAGTAACCCAAGCACAAAAAGAACTACAAAAATTTGCTTTACGGCATATGTCACTTCCTGCACTTCCTCAAATTCGGACGTGAGAGTGCAACTATTTCTTTTCCTGATGTTTTTGTCATGTCCGAAGCAGCAACTAAGAAAAAGAAACCCAAGGTTTTGTCAGAGGAGACCAGAAAGAGAAAACGGGAGAGTGACAGAATAAAAAGAAGGACGAGTATCAATACTCGTTCGTTCGCTCGCTGGTGTGAACTAAAGCAGGAGGAGGGGTTCCTTACCAATGCTGACTTGGCTGTCGTGCTTTTGGACTAGTAAGTAATGTTATATTGCTTGCATATAAGTCCTGTCTAGCGCCCGAACACTATTTTTTTATTTGAACATGAATTTTAGGCTACTTGGAGAGTCTAGAGAGAGACTTATAATACTGTGATACTGTGGAGCCCTGGTAGGGTCATGGTCCTTCGACACGGGCGATCCAGGTTTGATTCACCTTTAAGGCAATTTTTTTTATATAAACTTTAACCAAGCGACCACCGTTACAACTGGCTTGTAAACGTGAGCTACGCAATCTTTTGGCATTTGAAAAAAATAAAACCCATGAAATTATATTCCTATGACATGATGAAAGGCACACTTTGTGACCTAAAGAGTTGTATTCATTTCCTTTGCAACAGTGCTGGGGCGCTTGTGGCCTCTAGGGGTGCTAGACATGAAAAATACATGTCTAGCATCCCCTAGTGGCCAAAAGTGCTGCGTGTGCCTTTAATTTACAAGCTGTTAATCTGGGAGTAAGGAATTATGATAATGATGGTCTTTTCTACATTACCAAACACCGAAAGAAAACTGTTGCCTACAATCTGTGTGTTTGTTGTAGTCCAAGAAAAGAGATTAACATTGATAATTCGCACATCGTTGGGGTATGTATACCTTGTCCGAAATTGATTAATCCTGAAAGTAATGACATCAGACATTTATCTGCCACAGTCACACAAACATGAACTGAAGTATATAATCCAACAATTTTTAAAATGGTTTGCTTTGTAACCCTGAATGAACTTGCATCAAAACAAAACATCTCCAGTGCCTCTAGTGGACACTCCAACCAAAAGATGCAGCCATGTGTACCAAAAGCAGTGTATTTCAGGACATGCAGAAACTTATGCTGGGTACACACCAATAGATTTTTTACATCCTATAAGATTTTTAAAATGTGATAGACCACAAACATGAGGATAAAAATCCTAGATTCAACCATTTTGCACATATAGGGCCCTATATTGCACCCAGTGCAATTGACTTTGTCAGTGACGCATGTATCATTTGTATTTTGCACTGGCGCACAGCGGGTTTTTCCCTCCACAGACGCACGTCGGCAAACTAGGGAATGAACTTGCGCTCCCTGGGCGGTTCAGCGCATAAAAGGAGGCGTGTTCCGGCGCAAACCATCCCTGATGCTATTTTGCAGTTTCAAAAAACAATTGCGCCACTGACCAGAAAAAACTAGTCTAAAGTCAGTGGCGCGTTGTTCATTATGCTATTTTAAGGGCGCATGGTTGACCATAATGTATAGCGTGCACAACGCGCACACAATTTGCTTATTTAATCTACACAGATGCAACAGTTATTTTTGCAAATCATAAATTGTTACAATAAAAAATATTAACACATGAGATAAGGGAAATCATTGTGGTGAGCATTGTGGTGATAGTTTTTATTTATTTTGTGTGGCTGCGTTAAAAACGTATCATGCAAATAACGATTAAATATTTTGTGTGGCTGTATTACGTTTATTTTATGTAAATAATCATTAAAATGTTTTCATAAGAAACCTTAATGTATGTGAACTTGATTTGTAAGTGTACTTTGGGGTTGGACTGCTTGCGTTTCTTGGCTTTCAGTGTTGAAGGTGGACACACCAATGTCCTCTGCTGGCGTCAGGTCCTCTGTAGAGGCAGATCCATTTATGCTGGCAAGCTTGGGATTCCCCCGTCTCCTGACATCATTGTAACGCTTGTGGCGCAATGTCCTGAGGATGCCAGCTGATAAGACAATTGTGGCTATTTCCTCCCACGCCTGTTTAAACGACGCTGATTTGGGCGGGTTTCTCCCATCCCCATACAAAACAACTTCTCTGTCTTTGACTGCTCTTACAAGAACGTCGGTCTCCTCGGCTGTGAACCACTCCTGGCGTGCGCCTGGTAAATCCGTCATAATAATAGCAACCCGCCATGGAACTTGCGCACTTGCATTTAAAGGGAATGTTGGATAGCGTTCTGATTGGTTTATTTGACATTACGCCCAAACCACACATATGAATAATGAACCTACTTCAGACCAACCCCTTATTGATTTGCGCCTGGCGCAAGAGTTATTTCTCCCACCGGGAAAATAGCAACAGCGCCCAAGATCCGCCCACAAAGTCACTTGCGCTTTGCGCTTCGCACTTGCATTTCAGATTGTTAAAATAGGGCCCATAGTGTGTGGTGTGCCATGATGTGTCAAAGACAGCAGACCACAACACACAGAAACAGATTTTCAACCAGACTCTCAACTGTGAACACAGGAAATCTCGCAAAATCTCGCAAGACTTTAGAATAAGCATGGTGGACGATATGTAGGAAGAGATTTTATTTCCACATAAACTTTACTTTGTGCTGCGCCATGACTGCTTCCGTCTTCCCTTAACTCACTTTCTGATTGGATATTGTTTCGTTTCACGTAAGAATCTCAAGAGCATGCATGCGTTTGTCCTCGTGGGTTTCATCAAGATTTCTGATCGTAAATATTAAACATGTTTAATATTTACGATTCGCGATCGGGGCGGCTCCGGCGTTCTTTTGATCAGGTTCGGACACTCTTAACACACCTCACACCAAGAGAAAATGTGATAAGATCATCTGTAGTACCATCAAGATAATCGGGACATACTGTAGCTAGGATTGTCGGAAGGGGGGAAATCGGCCCAAAATCAGCCCAATTATCTTTTGGTGTGCACCCAGCATAAGTGTAGCAAAATATATAACGTAAAATACAGTATGGGTATCTGTGTTTTAATAAGTTTAGCAACCTTTAATTTAAGAGTATGTGAGCATGTCAATAATGTCAATAACATTAGATTGATATAAAGGCAAAATATAGCCTATACAGAACATCGAAAATAAAGCTGAACCGTGCTGAGAATGCAAGGTTTAAATAAAGACACAGAGATAAAAATATAAAGAACACAATGTAGATCAACACAATGAAACCAGATTTGAGGTGCTTTATAAATCTACCTCATCATCATTAATATCAAACAGCGCTCACATCTAAACTGTGTGACTGTATGAGTGAGCTGCATTTGAATTTAGCAGACAAAGTGACTTACAAAAGAGAACAATGCAAACCCGGAGAGACCATAGCAAATGTCAAATGAATACGAACATGGAAGGTTAGACAGGAAACTAATGCAAATGCAAAATGGAAATGAGAAACTCGATAAACAAACTGTAAATTACAGAAGCCATCTGGGCCGTCCACAAACTTAAAAAGAAAATCTTTATGAAATGTAGCTTGAGGTATGGTAAATGAAAGGGTCCACTACTGTATATACAGCCTACACATCTGGCTCTAGGGAGGGGAACCCACCAATAAAAGTTTATCCTGGACCCCCGTGATTTTAGGCATATGGACCGCATTTTTTCCATGGAATGCATAAATAGGACAGATGGGTCAAAATTCATGTATACTGTGGCATACGTGTGTCATTTGTAGAAGAGATTAAACATGACCTTCACATAAATTTAATTTGATTTCATAAGACATACATGAATGTAGACTTCTGGATCGTATTTTCCTTTCAGTGCACATTGTTGTTTATCTCATGTTGTAATCTCGAGCGGCTCTTGACGTCTTATTTAATGGCCTAATTTGCTTATACCCTTATCGTTTTAATAAGCCACAATTTCATTTCAGCTAAAAGATGACCTCTATAATAGGGGGGAACAAGCCTGAGTATAATTTGCTTTTTACATAATTTAGCAAAGCAGTACGCCCTCTCTTTGACATACCAAGGAGTGGACCTATAATGAAATTGGAAATGACAGTGCCCAAATCATACTGTTAATGTAAACATAAGCGTTCACATTTACCCCTTGTAGTTAATATTATTTTTCAGGAGTGAACTATGAAATTATTCACAAACATTATTTGGATATTCTGAATGCATAAATATGCAAATCAGTTATGAAAAGTCAAGTTGCTGTTTAAAACATGCTGGAGACCTGCAGCACTTGTTAAACACTTCACATTACATCATCCCGCGAGTCTTCATTTTCGGAGATAATTTACACTACAGAAATATGCAGCAGCGTGTATGCAAATTATGAGAGGAAATCAATGAGCGTCTCCTGCAGAGTCTATAAAAAAAACGTTCCCTTCTGCTCTCATCTCCCATTCTTCATCTTATGTTTGCTGACCAATGTCATTTACCAATGTAAAGCTATGATGACAGGATGGATATGTTCGGTGTTGTCACATGACCTCAGAGCCGGCGCCAGACCATAACTAACAGGGGGGCACTCGGCTTCCAACGGGGGGCATGCAATAGCAACAATAACTTGCAAAAACAAGACATTAAAACAACAAATACAGCAAGCACACACTCATACAACTAGTACAGACTGTCAGCTCATTTCCCGTATACAGTACAAAAGACCACAAACTATGCGCAAAACTATTGAACTTTGACCGCGGCGTGAGCGCAAGCTGAGCTCCGCTGCGCTCGCGCTTTACGGCCGATTCACACCGGCTGCGTGGCGTGTGCGTTTTTATTTAGGCTCCAATGTTAGCAGGTTTGACAGTTCACACCGCCTGCATGACACGCACGTCTCAGGTCTCTGTAAAAAAGACGCTTTACCATAATCACGTCGTAATGCTGTTAACTGTCTATAGCCACACTTCACATTTAAGCTTACGTAATTTAAAACAACGCTAACTTACCTTTGAAATAGCTGAAGACGGCATGTAAGAACATTAAACTTCCTTAAAACAGTGTCCTGTAGATTTGTAAATTCCACCTCAACCTCTAATCTCAGTCTCAGTAAAATAGGGCCCAACATGTTTAATTTATTTTAATTATTCTTTATATATTAAAGTAATAAAAAACTTTGTAGGGGGGGCACAACAACCTGTTCAGGGGAGCATTGCCCGCAAATGCCCCCCCCCCTTGACGCCGGCCCTGCATGACCTAATACATAAGATGCAATCCCACGAAGCATCTTTGGTTCTCCAAAGAGCCTTTCAGTCATAGGTTCTTAAAAGAATCACTTTTATAGTCTAAAAAACCTTTGGTTTACTTCAAAGAACCTTTTGTGCAACAGATGTGGTTCTGTGGATGTTAAAGGAACAAACAAAGATCTTTTTAAGAACCATCATTTTGAAGAGTTGCGTGAAAAGTGCTTTGTGTACACATGTCTGGAAAAAATTAGTTCAGGATTGACTGTGAAGATTATTGTAAAAACATAATTTTACTGTGTCCTCCTAAAGTGTCATTTGTAGTCGTGCGTGTGTAGCCTGATGCATACTGCGCCAATTTTAACATGCGTCCGTTCTACACAGACCGCAAGCGCTGTGATTGGTCCACTAGAACCCCTCCCTTCAGGTAAAAAAATCTAGCGTTTCTTCATAGGCATTAGATAAAACTAAGAGCCTGTTCACACTTGGCATTAACATGCGTTTTCGTCGATCGGATCACAAGTGGACGACGTTAATGCCAGGTGTAAACAGTGTTCAAAATCGTTTTGAACGCGTCCACTTTCGACCACTTTCAACCACATCCAGAGGTAGTCGAAACCACTTTCTATCGGATCGCTTTGGAGTTGCGGAACGCAAATGTAGTTGAATGTGTTCGAACAGCCACAAGCGACCGCCTTCTCTCCGCCCATTTATCTAATCTGAGGTATTAAACACAAGTTATACATCTTTTTTTACTTCTGGCGTGAACATACGGTGAACAGCGCTATTTTTAGCCTATACTTGCTAAACAAGCAGCGGACTCCGACATAACATTAGTTAAACTCATAATTACTCCCGCTTGCTTTGAATGACAGCAGAGAGACTCGCCCACCGTCTCACGGACCGTCCCCTCACAGTATTCAGGACAGAAGCGGTCGAAAGTGGACAAAAGAGACGGATTGAAATACCAGGTGTAAACGTAATGTGTCTCTCTCGTCCACTTGTGATCCGATTGATGAAAACACATCTTAATACCAAGTGTAAACAGCCCCTAAGATGACTACTAAGAAACTAAGAAAATTTTTCAGAACAAGAAGTTTTTAAGTTAAAGAAGCTTAAACATGCATTTTATTTTGGGACTACCCAAACCGCCCAATAATCTTCAGAATTTAGTTAATGCGAGTTAATTTAACCACAAAACTATCGGTATTGGCAGATATCAGTCTGTATAATCGACTATCAGTATCGGTGGAAAAAGTTTATATCTACAGTATTATGGTGGTACAGTACTGTATGTCGACAACTTCTAATCACACTGGTTCATAAATCTTGTGGCTATTTATTATATGCATGTTTTGTAAAAAAAAAAAAAAAAAACAAGATTTGAAGTTATCAATGCGGTGCCCTATCTGAATTCACTGCGCTGATCTGCTTTGTCTGTAAATATGACACATATCACTATTATTAGTTCATTTTTCTCAACCAGTAATGTGCTGTAGCCCAGACATACTTATATAATAAAATAGTGTTCATTTGCATGGACCAACATTGTTAAAAAAATTATAAAGACCACTTTGGTTTCAATGAGTGAGTTATTTGTATAATGACATGTTCATGAATGCACATGCATTTTGTTGACTTATTTTAATAAGTGTCACTTAATGTTGTTTTTACGTTATCAAAACATTTTAGCTCACATGGCAATGAGTAAACCAGCAAATGGATGCAAATCTTCACATCAGAGAACAACAGCAAGACAGGCGCTGTCTATCACTTCTGCCGTATGAAGACTGTAATTATCTCGCTTCATTCTCTTACATGCATATTTAATGCTGAATAGCTCATATACTACAGTGTGCCCATGTGTCTTGCATGCATTGCTCATGACAGATTTAATAAACAACATATGGCACACATGTCCAAAACACAGCACATGATACAAACTGATTTGTTCCTTGTGTTTTCGCCATATTATTCTCTTTTCAATATTTACTGTATAAACTGTAGGCAGTTTACAACAAATGCTAACTTCTCAACTTCACCGCTATTATTTAAGGGAAAAAAGTGTAATTTCTGTGCCACTAGCATCACCATTTCTGTGTCATACTGCAAACCTTGGATTCAATCATGTGGGAGTGTGTCTGATGTATGTGAGTGTGTGTAATGTGAAGTGTAAGTGTAAGCTGACCCTAATGGTACAGTAGATGCTGTAACAAGACAATTTAGAGGCAAAAAGCTTCGTTCTCGTGTTTTGCAGCTCATGTCACTGGTTTCAGAAAACCTAAAGGGGGAAAGCTCATGAGTACATATGACAGAATTCAAATTGCATACACTACGCATAGAGATGAATGGGGATACTTACAGAGCATCTATGCTTAAATTTACGCCATGAATACTTTTATCCAAAGTCATGGGGCAGTCATGGCCTGATGGTTAAGAGAATCAAGATTGTAACTCATAAATTGGGGTTCAATTCTCACGGTTGACAGGTAGTGATTGTGGTGCCCTTAAGTACTGATATAAATAAGTACTAAATAAATAAGCTTTCTACAAATGTATGGTTTGTTAAGGGTGTTTTCACATCTGTAGTTGGGTTCATCTGGACGGACCAAAAGAAAAAAATAATAAAGTGTAGCTTTTTAAGGAGTTTTGGATCCTTTTCACACAACACTGATTGCTCTGGTCCGCACCAGTTGAAACAAACCAAAATTCAGTCATGTGATAAAATCCACATCACTCTATGTATTTTAACGTATTTCGTAAAACGCTTCTCGATTGGTCAAAATCAACGTGCACAAAATTCCAACGGAACCCCAGAAGTAAACAAAATGGAGAAGAATACAGCAGACACCATTGACAGACGATTGCCCGCTGTAATTATGTTCGTGGTTTTTATACACAGTTTGTATACAGCACTCTTGACCAACTGTTCATTTCCAGAATGAATCGCAGTTGCGGCTTCAAAACAAGTTTTTTAATGCACTGCAAACGGCGAAGCTGAAATTTTTTGCCCCGCCCACACCTCCTCGCAACTCCAGGTATGTCCGCGACCGTCATTGTGCTAATATTGCTAATAGAAACTGTCAACAAACACTTCCTCATCCCAAAATGTACTGCGCAGCTGTAGTGAGTGCCGTTCAATCTCGGATCGTTCTCACCACAAACAAACCGCTCTAGAGTTCGTTTGAAAGCGTACCGAGACCACCTCTTCAAGGAGGTCTCGGTTCGCTTGTTTGGTCTGTTTTGGTGCGCACCAGAGTTCGATTGCTGCATTCTCACCTGCCCAAATGAACCGCGCTAAGTGAGCGAACTCTGGTACGATTCAACCGAACTAAATGAGGCAGGTGTGAAAGCACCCTAAGATTGGACAATATTTGGCCAAGATGCAACTAGTTGAAACTCTGGAATCTGCAAAAAAAATTAGAAAATTGCCTTTAACGTTGTCCAAATAAAGTCCTTAGCAACTGCATTCACTCACAAAAATAAAGTTTTGATATAGTAACAGTGGGAAATTTACAAAATATCTTCATGGAACATTTACATAATATCCTAAGGGGCATGCACATCAAAGCTTTTACACCGGTGACCGGCGTATATTTTCAAATGTTTCAAAAGGAAGCTCTGGTAAATTCATTCTGGTAAATTTATGGTAGTTTATCGAAATTACTATGTGAAAGAGACTAATATCAGTTCTCACACGGCCGTACAATCACAGTGAAGGGGGGGGGGGGCGGGATAAACATCACAACAACCAACCGGTGCATTGCGCAACGAAGGCTGGCAGTCGGCTAAAAAAGCTGGCAGTCATCATCCGCCTGCGGTGTTCAGCCGCGTTTAAAACCTTTGGTGTGCACACCCCCTAAGACTATTTTGTGGTCCAGGGTCACATATATGGCTCTGATTCAAATCGTCTTGCTTCACAGTAAAAAACATTTACTATTAAACATACATTTAATGTGCTAAGTTTTATTAATATGTGTCATGGCAGCACAGTGTATTCATTAATAAAGTGTGCACTGTTTAAACAATGTATGTTTTATCCTGCAGTGCTCGCTGTTTAATAAACGAAATGACTGAGCATCACTCAGTTATCTTCTCGAAAGCACCAATAAAATATGTTTAATAAGCATTTGAAAAGCAGTACGGTAAACAGCTAGCCAAGAGTGTTACTCTGCCAAATGCATAAAGCATTGCACACACAGATGCTCATTGCTGATAGCATCTACAGTACTTGCCCACTGCACTGCAGAGTCCAGGCAAAGAGCCACACCATGGCAACCGAGCATCTGGCCTTCCAAAAAGATAATCCAAGCAATCATCAACTAAAGGGATATTAACAATGTCATATTCCAGCACTCATCGGCAAAGCACATTACCCTGCTTGTGCAACACAACACGGACCGAAAAAGGCAAAATAAAGCATACGGCCAAGTAAACGGAGATGTCATCATCGTTTCATGCGTGCGTAGCACAGTTTCATGCATCGCTAAGCACGGGACTAGTTACTTATGGAATTTTGACAGAACAGCATTCACATGCTTAAATATGTGCATAGCATTAACGCCATTATTACCTGGTCATTAAATTTGCATAAAATAATGCATTGTGAAAAATACCCAGGCTTTTTAATTTGTATGCTCTGTGCTTTCTGTAAAATTACTTGAATAAATCTGGAGGCGATGCCGTTTTGAGAGCAAGTCGCATCAGGCATGAATAAAATCCTCAAGCATTTACCATAACTGGAGTGTCTTCACTTCCCCGGGGCTGAAGTGCTTGTAAACACCTCGCTAATCAGAACGCTCTGCACTCGCGAGCTTATTGTCTTATGTTTCTTTGACCCCGAGCAGTCCCTAACATGATTAAAACAACACTATTAGCATTATTTCCCGAGAAACGATACAGCCAGGGAGACTTGTAACCTGTGACGTTAGTGCTACGCTATTATGAAATTTCCAAGTACTGGAATGAAAAACAAACAGCCAACTCGGGTCACTAATACTAGTTTTGCCAAAATACCTCCAAGATTAGAGTCCAGAATAAACTCAACATTATTAGTATGGATGCGCAGGGTGGAATTGCAAAGTCCAGACAGAAGTTGAAGGTATATTTTATTTGGCACTGCTAACCAAATTCATACTGTAGTGTTGCTAGAGAACAGCTGCATGAAAAGAAGAGCAAAGTTTTGCTGCTCGTATTTCTGCTTAAATTTCATGAAGTGACATTTGGTTGATTCTTGCGAAATTTATGAGGTGTCATGAAACACTTTGATAAAAAAGTAAATGCAAAATAAAGGGGGTCGCACACCAGATGCGCAGCTCAGCACCGCGTCGTTCTAAAAAAATCGAACACATTGTTTTCTATGAGTATACGCACACCAGTGCGGACAGGTGCCGCCTTTCCGTGGCGCCCAGCTACGACTCAGGAAGTTGCTCAAATCCCTGTTGCGCCACAGAGTGCAACTCACATAGTTTAACATTAAATAACATCATATTTGTTCCAAATCATTAACGATTAACATTGGCTGCTAACGTATATTTTGCATTTTGAAGTAGACGCTATCTGACTAAGCTCGCGCTATTTAATGTGAACTTCCGGTGTACGATACCTCCGAGTTGTCCTTAACGCGACTCAACGCGGCGCTGAGCTGCGCGTCCGGTGTGCAACCCCCTTAAGAGTATCAAAATAAAAAGCATACAGTTACAAACATCTCTTCATGTATTATTTTGCACATGATTTCAAATGACATCATACCAATTTTGTTGGTTTTCAACATTTAAGGGGAAAATTTTCATTACCGCAACGTGTCCATGACTGGATTAGGGTTCTTTGACATGGAAAATTTATAATAAAAAAATCTAAACAATAAAAAGCTTTAGTGCATGTTATACTATAAACATTTACAGTAAAGAAACATGTGGTATCTGGTGATCATTGTTAAATGTAGAGACAATAATAAGGAATATAAATGTGTCCAAGACCAATTTTCTCATCCTCCGCAACATTTTTCAATCATTGTTTAAGCCCTCAAGGAACTAACATTTAAAAAAAAAAAAAAGTTGGAAGGGACAAAACTGACTGTGACACTCAAGATGGCTACCAGGTAAGCATTTCTTATTTTTTCTCTCCAGATAAAAGTTGAAATTTTGTTTTAAAAAAAACTGTTGGAAGGGACATAATTGACTGTGACACTCAAGATGGCTACCAGGTAAGCATTTCTTATTTTTTCTCTCTAGATAAAAGTTGAAATTTAGTTTGTCATAGTACCTAGACAACTTTTTAGTTCTCATAAACGAAACATGAGTTTGTAAATGCATATATTTAATGTAATATCATGTTGCGGTAATGATAATTTTTGATAATGATAGTCTAAAAAATGTAAATAATCCTGTAGGAAATATTTTTAAATCCTCTAAAGATAATGATTATAGTAAGTTCAGACCTTAATCTTATATGTGCAAAATGGTTTCAAGATGCTGGACACCTTCTAAATCTGGATTTCGTGAGAAACACCCATTTGTGAAAATAAGGCATTTTAATTACTGACAAATAACATTTTATTGCCATTAAAGAGAAATGACTCCGCCAATAAGATTTGTATTAACATTTTTGATTATCTTTGCATTATAAAATCATGTTTAAATAATGTCTAGTGCTATAAGCAGTAACATAGCTCCTTTATTCCTTGTCGACAGCATGCCCTTTCGGTCTATAATGAATCATTTACAGTGTAAATCACACCGTTTATGAGCTATTGTGTTTGATCATGCAGCTGAATGCACCGCCTGTAACCTCGCTTAATGTTCAACTACTTTAAAAATCACATCTTCCATCATAAACCATCAAAAAGAGAGAAAAACACAACAGGAGCGTTTAAGGCATATAATGAAGCTTTGTGCAAAAAAGGCAGCAATTACGCTGCATAATCAAATACTTTATGCTTAGAAATAATTAATTTGTTTATTCAAATAAGCTGTTTGTCTCTCAAGTGTAAAATTACAAGACAGGAAAGGTGTCGGAGCTTTAAATGTAGTTAAATCTACTCGCTTATGAAAGGGCCGTATAAAGCAGTATAATTGCTTTGGTTAATTTCAGGAGAAAATGCTGCGTCGGTGCCTCTGTTATTTGGTGTGCTGAGGTGAACGGAAACAAATTACCCCTCAGGATGCAAGTTTACTTTCTTATCTGCATCCTTTTAAGAGTGAGGAAAGATACCGTTTATGAAAAATACCATTTATGACATTCACCTTTCAGAAGATTTACATCACTCCTTATTTTTTAGTATTATAAAGTATTTTTGGTGTGAATAATGATATATTGTACACTTAATAATAAAAGGTTTTTCAAAGCGATGCAATAGAATAACCATTTTTAACCATACCAAAGAACCATTCAGAGCTTTTATATAAAGAAATGTCTTCAACTACAACAAACCGTTTTGTGCAAGACAAGTGTGTGAGAATTTGCACTGTCAGAAAAAAATTGTACCCGAGCTTTAAATAGGGCAGTAAAAAGGTCCTAATTGATCATTCGTTAAGCCCCGCCCTCAGTAGTTACTATTGCTACGGCAGCCAAGCGTTTGCGCCTGGAAAGTCTATTACAATATGTATGCACCGGTGTCAGACATTCCCAAGGAGATTATTGGTAATATTTGGCGAACAGGTGGAGTATCTGAGAGAGCAAGACAAAAGGGATTGCAGTATGCATTCGAGGGATATATCTACGACATAATATGCAACCGATTAGAGAACAATTTTATTAAAATTGAAGCTAAAGCCTATAACGTTAGGTCTCAGCGCAAGCAGCCACCTCATATGCTGACCATTCAAATGAAAAAAACAAAAACAAATAAATGGAACAGCTTTGTGGATGCACAGTGGGGTAAGTGAAATTTGTAAAAATAATATAATAATTACAAATCAAATAGTGGAATAAACACATCAACACATCAATAAAGACATCAACCTGAACACTTTGCAATGATAACATTCTCCCGCTTATAGAACTAACCTCAGTAGAGTCGCGATCGGATTGGGGTACTTAGGGGTAGGCCGTTAATTAACAAAATGCTAAAATATTTTTGTATGTCAGTCATCCTCCATCTTGCCTTTAATTATTGTATTTTATGTTTAAATGTATGCATTATGAACAAAGAACCGTCATTATTTGCAAGCAATGATGTACTGAGTTAGCTAGCCAGCTAACATTAGCGTGCTCTTACATTGGCGCAAACGTTTGTCTTTTTGTTAATCCTGTCGATATTTATGCGAAGTTCGTCACAACATTTATGTAGCCCGTGTGTGGTTCGTAATTTCAAAATATGTGTTCTGCGCGTCGAGCGATCCTATGTGCATCACGTGTCTTGTCATAATAAGTGCCTGCTGCAGAGACACGTCTAAAGGGTTTATGATAAAAGAGACGCTCCCGTTTGCCAGATACTCGCATAATCTCATACGTAATCAGAGTTTAATGTTAAGGGAGTGTGTTGCGTGTGTTTTGTGACGTGAGCGTCTCTTTTATCATAAACGGCTTTGACGCGTGTGCAGCAGGCACTTATTTTGACAAAACACGTGATGCACATGGTTCACATGATGCAACAAACACAAATTTTGAAAACACGAACAACACACATGAAACAAACACTTATTTTGAATTTGCGCCCCTCGGATGAGCAGTCACGAGCCGCCACTGGTATATTTGGTACCAATATGTGCAAATGTGTACTTTTTGAAAGCATACATCCTCAGTGACAGGGACCATTGTTTGAAAAAAATTTCAGATGGTGTATGGAATCAAATTATATCACTTTGATTATATCACAATGACTCCAGCATGACTTTATAAACATCTCCAAAAAGGGGGAATTTTTCTGCAGGAAATCTCATTTGGGATAAAAATTATGAGGATAGTTGACTTAAAATACATTAATTTATAGTTTGCAACAAGACCAGAAACATGCATTAATAAATGTAATAGAGCCAGTTTTGATTTTATTGACATAACATATAATGCCAAAATGTTTATCATTATTTAAAAGTTTTTCTTTATATGACAAAAAATAAACAGAATTTATCATAAACAGGGAGCTACACTGCGACCAAAATGGTCGCATATGCGACCTTTTGAACTGCCGTTGCGACCCTAATTTTTAATGGGTCGCAAATGTGCTACCTAATGTTTTAGACAATATGCTATGATTTACTATGAGCATTTATGAAAACAGAAATGTGGATTTTAAGAATACGTTTTATAACATGCTCTGAGCCATCAACACGTTGGCTTCATTTTGCGTGAAAGCACGTCGTGTCTCTCCCTATCAGTGTGGGTTTGCGTGCTCAGCTGTTTCTCAATGAATTAGGTGCGACGCGACGCAAGCGCAGTGTCTTCCATGTTTCTGAACTTGAGCAGAGAGCCGTTTCTCAAAACCAAGTACGCCGAACTCGGACTTGTGTCCTTCGTAGTTCGAACTTGTAAGTTCAGACTCGGAAGAACGAACTCCTGACGCGAAATGCATTCTGGGAAACTTCGCTGTCATAAGTCCACACAAGTCTCCTCTGATGCATCCTCGATAAAATGGGCGGATCAAGAACACATCCGGGGATTTTATGTGAACTTGGGCTTGATGCGAACTTTGAATTGGAACAGTACTTGGGCCGCGACTGATGACGTTTCACAAGTCCACAAGAACACAAGTACAGACAAGAACGCATATTGAGAAACGGCTGAGGTCTTTCTTCACTGAGGACGCGGGAACCGTATGGTTCCGGGTTTATATTTTAAATGGTCTGTCGGGTCCGGTTAGGTCCTAGTTTAATTACTTTGGGTCCCAAGTCTGATTAATGTTGAGTTTATAACCCGAGTCGATCGGAAAACGGCCATGAGCGCTACAGCGCTAAAGCTCGAGTGCAGATTCAGCGTGCCTCCGGTTTCTATGGCGATGGTTCTTGTTACGACCACGTGCTGCATTTGCTTTCTCACATTTTTTTAATGATCTTATTATTAATAAACCATATCTTTTCTAAAACCATATCCATATTAAGTTTGGACAGAGATTGTAGCAAAACGCAATGCTAATGTCAAGCCAATTGCACTGAACGAGCAAAGCAATGTAAAGTTTGTCACCGGGACAGCAAGTAGACTTTTAAATCTGAAATAATGAGTGGATTAAGCTTTTTAAATCGGCAAGAGAGAAATAGAAAGATAGAGCAAAAGCAGTAAAAGTGCCTATCTAATAGAAATTATTACCATTATAACATCAGTCATAACATCAGTCACATTTATAATCTATAGACCTGCACTGTCTATTAATATACTATACATAGTATTGTATTATATTGAGTTTGATAAAAGGGGTTTTATTGCTTCATATATCAGTGCAAAAACAGTAAGTGTTTTCGTGGTGCTTTGACAAACAGTGTCAGCTTTGTTAATGGCAAAGAAAGTTTGGGGTGGTTAGATTGATGAAATATAATGTGAAATTAATATTAATTTTCAATGAATCAAAGTATTGTGTTGTGTCACACATGATTAGTTCTACATCACATGTTTAGTAGACCATTATTTGTCAGGGGGTAATAATTGCCCTTTTCACCGGCTACCACCACCAAGTACATTTCAGATCTGTGGGAAACACTGCAACGTTTAAGAAAACAAGGCGGCATGTGGTTTAAAAGATGGCAAGTAAAATAAAAAGCATATCTGTATGCAATATGCAATACTTTCCAGTTTGACTTTGAGAATCAAGACGCTGCCCAAATTGTCTGAATTTCCAAGTAAAATAAATTTTAGATGAGATAAACCATTAGCGGGATTAAATGTATACATATGGCATTCCGAAACCAATATAAGAACGTTCACACTTTGAAAGCCATTCTTTAAATACATGTCTGGCCCACACCGCAGAAGCAAAATTGAGTCATGTGAGGGGTGTTTGGTCTGATGGGATTAAGATCTCTCTTTAAATGCATAGATTTCCTGCTTGAATTCCTCATGACCTGCTCCGAACATGCTGACTGTTGATGTTTTTAGGACCTTGAGTGCTCTGAGAAACAGCGTTCAAAAAGTGCTTAAAGATGCAGAACGGACATATGAGTTATTGCGTAGGGAAGATATAGAACCAAATTTACTTTAAATCCGTTAGGGAACTCTGAGGTTTATTGAATTCAAGTGTAGCTTTATTAATTTATGATAATGGATTACATTTAGATTACTACAAATATGTCAAGTGATGCAAGTCATTTTCAGGGTCTTTAAATACTAACCGCAAGTGAACTGTGTGAGTTTGGGGTGGGGTTATGTTTTTGTTTGACATGGGGCATAAAGTGACCAGTTTTATGCAAGTGACTTACAGTGTATTCACGATATGTAAGTTACTATACACAATTCAACCTTAATAGTACCATGTTACTCATTTATGAATACATTTCTTGCTGGTTGAAAATGCATGTCATGTATTGCGAACTCAGATTAAATCTTTAGATACGCATTTTTCCTAGTTATTTTCCACTAGGTTACATCAAGTTGGGTTTGTAGGAGTCTCGTTTATGTGTCTGCAGTGAATACAGATAACATTCATTATACATTCACACCAGTATTTTATCTATTGTGTCTGGGAAAATGTACACAAATCCATCTCACATCAATATCTTCTTATCAAAAGCGTACTATATACGATCAACAATCTTCCTTTTTGTCTTTCCCGCACGCTTATACTTGCAGATAAGAATGCACGCGGCGGCTCCCTCAGAAATTCCTGGCCTTGAGAACGGTCTTGCTAAATTCCAGACATATTACCACAAGCTCTTTGTGCCTCATGCCGCACGGTGCGGCTGTACGTCTCTCTGGATCTACAACTCTCTCAAGACCTTGTAAGGCAGCAGGCAAAACAGCCATGTCCGGGCGTGCCTTCACTGGTTGGAATGGTAAGATATTTGGGATGCGCAGGCGAATAACAAAACGCTTTGGCGGTCAGATTTGCTGAGTCTTGCCAAGATGAATAAAAGAAAAAACATGCATTCCATTCAGATACAGTACAGCTTTGTACAATCTATATTCACTTAAAATGAATATCTAACTGTAGGGGAGAGCGGGGCACAAAGTAACGCTTTTTGGCTTTGGTTCTATCATCCAAAAAAATATTTATGTTGGATACAAATTTTTTTACACAATCAACACACACATCTCTGCAACAAATGAACACTTCTTTGTTTGTGGGACATACCTTTATAGTCCAATTTCACCAAAAGCGACAGAAGTGCAAACGTTACAACTTACATTGTAGTTGGGGTTAGTTGTAACAAACAGAGGGTTTGTTGTAACACCTGCTAAAAAAAATTGTTTAAACACAAATATTTAATAAAATTCTTCTGTATGTATACTAAAGGTGGATATGTTTAGATATCTGCCTATAATAGATAGATATCCACACATTCATCCATCCATGATCCTTGATCTAACCATCCTTGTATTGTGCATCATAGATTTTTTTGAAAGGGCTGCACAATTAAATGACACTTATTTTAATCTGAACGTTGTGATTGGCCTGAATACCTCTGACGTCAGCCGGAAATGTGACGCTTCTTACCGTGTTTAAAAGATTCGCTCACAATGCAATTCTAACAGGAGTTAACTTACAGGCTGAGTCCAAAGCGGTAGGAATTATGATAAAGCCAGTCGTGTCTACATCACCAATACCAGGAAGTAAACTGTTACCTACAATCCGTGTGTTTGTTGTAGTCCAAAAAAAGAGATTTACAGTGTAGACGATAATGCGCATTATCGTTTACATTGGGGTTAGTACATTTTGCATATCGTTAACATGTACTAATACACACTTATACACCAAAGGAAATATAAAATCCTGAATTGGAAAATAGGCGCTCTTTAAGACAAAAAAAAATCATAATCGTCACTTGTTTTCCCTGGTATTGAATTAAAAGTTATAATTTTGATGAATAGTATTTACATTGTCTTCATTTCAGTATCATTGTATACCTGAGGCTTAATTGTAACACTGTGTTACAACTAACCCCACTGTGTAAAAATGTTTTCAGTTATATCAATTAATCATAAAAAGGCCCTGATATGTCACTAGACATTAAGAAATCATTTTCATTTCAAATACTTATATCACTGACAACAGTGGTCTGGCCAGAATATTGTCATTTAAAAAGTGGAGTTGCAGCCCTCAACTGATGTTTATGTTGTCATTTTGTGTATTGGCCACCAGCTGTGTGTGATTGCAGTACCAGTTTTAGCCACAAGTTTTGTGATTGCAATACCAGTTTTGGCCACAATCCTACATACTGTTCCTTTAAGTTTTAGGTAACAGGCCATAACATTATCGTAAAATAATATAAAGTTGGATTTGGTGAATTACACACCCAACTCACCCAAATTGAAAAAAAAAACATTGATGAAGAAATTTACTTCAAAGCCTCCAAAAAACTCTTTGTTCAATATCTTAAGCAAACCACATAAAAACTTTTCACAAATTCACAGGAGATCATCTTCTGCCTGACAGTAAGAGAAAAAGACCAAAAGCACAGATTGCTTGACCCTGTATAAATATGTAAATTAGCCGTGTTACAATTAACCCTACGTTAGCTTATGCCCTGCACACCCCTATATAAACATGCTCTACGTAGGTCACATTTTAATATAAAAGAAATTGAAGTAGAAAAAAACATGCAGTTTTTGCCTTGTAGATTTGTTACACTTTTAGAAAAACGATTAAAAAAGGGGATTAAAATGTAGCATTTAAGTACAGATATGCATACATTTGATAACACTTTGAGGTACTAATATGCACTCTTAAGTAGCGGTATGTACCCCAGGGGTATTAACTCTTTAGGTCCAAAAGTGTACTTTTTAAAAGGGTACCTCCACAGTGAAAGCTGGGGACCATTTTTTGATCACTTTTCTAGCACTGTTGAGCACTGTGTGTGTGTGTATAGTTTTGTTGTCATCAGAGGTTTAAAAGATTTTATGGTGTGTAGTTACATTTATGTACACAATAATTTGCAATACAATATAACTATGAATTATGACTCACTATAGTATGTTCCTATACAAGTAATTTCAAATGTATAGTATATCGTAAATTGATACAAACCAAGTCAAATATTTTCGATGCTTAAGGGTTCTTTGCTATAATTTTTTTTTTTTTTTTTTTTGAGCATACACTCTGCGATCTTTATAACATTGTGTGGTTTGTCATCCTATAAAGGACATTTTTTTTCTGTAGCTGTTGTTTTAATGAACAGTCTGGTAGAACAGCTGAGTTGTGCAATTTTACCATTTAACATGTGCATGGTGAAATACTGCAATAGGATACTATTAATAACAACTCAAGTTAAGTGTTAATTCACAGTAAACCTGAGAAAAACACCATGTGTCAGTCTTATCGGTGTGATGACAATTCAGTTTTCCCCTTAATGTTTACCATAAACGCAATAAGTCAGATTGAGTGATGAACACAGAAGTCATCTTGTGAAACTACACTAAAAACTAAAGTGCTATACACTAAAAATAAAGGTGCTTAAAAGGTTCTTCCCAGCGATGCTATACAGTAGAAGAACCACTTTTGGTTCAACAAAGAACAATTCAGTCAAAGGCTCTTTAAAGACCCATTTCTTTCATACATTTGAATAAAGAACCCTTTTCACTAAGAACCTTTAATAAAACAGAAAGGTTCTTAAGGTTCAAAGGTTAAATAGTAATAATGAGACTTTAGGATAGATATATCATTGCTAAACATCTGAAGAATAATGCTAGTTAAAATTGGGAAAGGTGCCTTAGGCAAGGGCACATCAGTTGCAACTTGCCGGCCATGTGCCTCAAACCCACAGCCTTCTTTGGGTTGCAAGCCTGACTATCTAACCATTAGGCCTCGGCTGTTACATTGAGTTTGTACAATCTTAGTCGGTTCTGCTTCTCCCCAATAAGGCTGTGTTTAGGGGAGACTGTCCTGCAAAAACAACGACCTCATAGGTCGTTTGTGCAAGCACTTTATTACGAAGTAAAGTGACGTATTAAGGGATTAGTGTCCTCTAGCGGCAGTAGTTTATACAAACTGTTGTTACGATTTAAGGTTTTTGCCTTACACATCAGATTAGACACATTTAATTTTATGAATTTGTAAATGTAGAAACGGTTTCATAAACATTTATTGTTTTAAAGATATTTTGGAACATCTAACCCCACCCTCACCCTTACCCTAAACCCAACCACTTCTCAACCATATAAATTTTATGAAATCTGACTGTGCGTTTTGAATCTTCATAAAAATCGTATCGTATGGCTTCAGTTTGCAAGGTTTGCAACGCGAATGGTTTGTTATACTGTACTTTTACTTACGTGCTGTGTTTTATAATATAAAACACAACACGCAAGTAAAAGTACAGTCAGGTATTAATTGAATAAAGCATTATAAAAGTATAACAAACCATTCGCGTTGCAAACCTTGCGAACTGAAGCCATACGATTACTTTTTATGAAGAACCAAAATGCACAGTCAGATTTCATTCAAACATAAACCAGCATGACGTAGTCGCCGGTCACAAGAGATAATAGCGCTTCACATTCTTAGCTAACGTAATGCTGAAATCGGTCACAATCATAGATGACAAATCATCGCTTCTTCTGGCGGCAGTTTTTGAATCCGTAAACACCGGATCTGATATTTACAGCGGATTTTCATCACTTTTGCATCTTTTCTTCAAATAAATCAATCGTTTGACCATGGTACACTTGGTATATTTTAAGTACATTTTTAAAAAGTTGTGACTGTTTTGTATGCTGTGTTTATATCATATAATAAATGAATGGGTACGTCATTTGCCCTTAATGCCTGAATAGTGTAATGTATAATAAAATACAATTAATCCTGGTGGTTTAAATTGAAAATCGTATCCCAGAAAATGTCATCATGGCAAAATTATACCCCAAAATATAATTTTATACCCTAATATATTAAGTTTCACCTGCTGCAGGCAGAGGCGCTAATTTAGTAAATGCATCTATTGGTCGTATTTGGTGAAATGGACAAACGACCAAAGCAATCGTATGGATTGGAGAAAATGTTGGTTTAGGGAAGGATTTAGGGGTAGACTTTTATTTGCAAGCCCTTCGGTTTTGGTTTGTTTATTTATTCTTAACGCCATTACAGCATCTATAGCTATATTCATGGCAAGCACTGAATAATAATACATTATAAGCTGTAAATAATCCATTACATTATATAAATTAATTAATTTATATAAAGTTAGCACTGATCCCCAGTATATCTTTTTAAAGAAGCCTCAAATTAGAAACAAGAGTCTAGAGTTTATTTTTAACCATAGAGGACTATAAAATAGTTTAATCAAATGGTATTTCTACATACACAGCATGATTTAAAATGGATAGATGAGAAATACGTAATAGAGTCAAGGACAATAATTGTGAACCTTTTGCTGTGGAATTGCCATCTATCTTTGTTATTTCTGTTTTCCATCGCATATGCCAAAAAATAGCACAAACCATTGCCAAGTTATTCTGTCAACCGCTCATCACTAACTATGTGGAGCTAACTGCTATGTTGAATCAAATTTGGACCCAAGCCCTGTAATTAAGAGTCCATGGTTATTTATCTCGAAAAACTGAGAATGCAACTTACTGTAAACTCTCGGCTGCTGAGTATATATAAATAACTATATACTGCACTTACTCATGACTTTATAACAAGTACCTGTCAATCAAGCACTTCTGACAAAAGCAAATACAAATAGTTTCCACATCCATGACCAGACTGCATCTAAAAGTTTTCGCAAGTATTTACAAACAAATGAAATCATAAATATCTAACTTTGTTTTTACTGTGCATTGATGACTTCTCAACAGGCTAAGGGAGCTTTAATCCCCTGTACCCTGAAGAGAGAATCATCACTACAAAATGGAAATAATGAGCCATATTTTTTCATTGCGTAATTAATGCATGACTTTTTAAATAACTGAAGCGCAAAATGAATGTTCTAATTGGTTTCAGTGCACCCTTGCCTGGGCCTCCTCTTTTCTTACTGCGGCTGGTTACAATGTTATGGAAGGATTTCAATGAAGCCGAGGTGCAATTAATCCTGCATGCTGTGTATATCATTATCACCGGGCTTGTGTACAGTTTTTGTTTTTTCTCCTCTGAGGAGACATGCTGTGAATACTCTCACAGCCCAGCTTATTATGTAAAGGCGGAAGGCATTTTGATAAGTACCGAGTTAAAAGAGATAGCTGTATTTTTTGAGGAAGTATAATTCGGGCGGCTTAGATATCAGGACACTGAATGTAATCCTGCGGCGCGAATTATCATATAATTATCTTATCATTTGCTCAGTACGCTGTAGACGCCATAAACAAAAGCATTGATTTAAAGCCGCTTCGGGAGCTATGAGATTTCCAGGTCTGGAAATCGAATCTTTTAATCTGTTTATATGTTGTAAAGTTGACAACTAGACTAAACCGATCGAGGTAACAAAAACAAGAGTAAATACATACATTATGTAGTGCAAAAAGGGGCAAACTGAGATGTCACAAAGGTAGCATGTCTTTTTTAAACGTGTTAGAAGTGCGCAAGATGTGACTCATGATACGGTGTAGACTTAAAAACAAAGATTTGTTAATAAGCCAGACAACAACATGATTGCTGTTTTTAAAAACGTACACTCTTTTTTCCATTACAGGCATCAAGCCTCTGTGTTGCAGGGTAAAAAAACTCCTGGCCCCTGGAGACTGGAAAATCGCCAAGCTTGGGGAAGATTGCAAACAAAAACTAAAAAATGTGTTGACTCTGAAGGTGCATTGTGTTTACACCAGCTACTACTTGTTATTACATTTAATATTGTAAATATTTGCTAAAAAATACTTACTTATTTTCGGGATAGCAGTAACAATAACATAAATTATTTATGCTTATTCATGAGAAAATAATGTATTTAACTCTTTCACCGCCATTGACGAGATATCTCGTCAATTTAGAGAAAACGCTGAAGGTAGGATGAAACATTTTTTTTTTGTTTGAAAGCAGAGTGTCTGTTCTTTCATTTGGTATATTGTATGTTTATATATTTAAAGAAGAACATTTTCTGGAAGGCATTAAACTTTGGTGAAAATCATGAAAAACGCTGGCGCTGGCTGGCAACTTTTTTTAAAACGCTGGCGGTGAAAGAGTTAATGTACTAGCCCCCTAGCATTGGGTAATTTTTAACCCAGCAGTGTGTTCTGTCCAATACTGACCCAGTCCTGGCTTAAAACAACCCAGCACTTTTAAGGGGTTGTGGCGTTTACGCCTGCGGCCGGTGTATGTTTTTAATTGTTTTCAATGGAAGCACCGCACTTTTCAAAAATGCCAGCAGCTGGTGTTTTTTTTCTGCATTCAGCGCTGAGCTGAAAATTTTCAGGTCATCAATGTCTCACCAATGGGGTGAGAAAAGTTTGCTCAAATTAAGTGTTTAAGAAAAAAGAAATCTAATTTTTAGATTTTTTTTCTCACCCCATTGGCAAAGATTTGATATTTTTTGTCTTAAAACTAGACTTATTTTTTTAGGCCATTTTGCTCATCAAGAAAAAGCATCTTAATTTAAGAATTTTTAGATATTTCTACTGAAAACAAGACAAAAATACTAAGTCATTTTTTGCAGTGTAGAGGGCATGTACACCAAAGTGTTTTTCACCTGTGGCCGGCCTATGTTTTAAATAATTACCAAAAAATGGGCCACGCTTTTCAAAAACGCCAGTTGTGGAACGCTTAACTGCTCTGAACACCGGCACTTACCGTTTATCCACTCCCAACGCTGAGCTTGTCAATGTCACTTTTTACTCAGCCGCCCAGTCAAATTAGAGGAGGGGCGGGACAAATACCACAACAACCAACTGGCACATCGTACAACGACTGATAAACAAAGCAAAAGTATTGTAGCAAAAAAGGGCTAAGCTGACGACTTGCTGGCAAGTGCCCACAGTTGGCGTCTGCTTGCCATTGTCAGCCATGTTAAAAGGAACACTACACTTTTTGGAAAATATGCTCATTTTCCAGCTCCCCTAGAGTTAAACATTTAATTTTTATTGTTTTGGAATCTCCGGGTCTGGCGCTACCACTTTTAGCATAGCTAAGCATAATCCTTTGAATCTGATTAGACCATTAGCATCGCGCTAAAAAAGAATCAAGGATTTCGATATTTTTAAAACGTAACTTCTGTACTTCTGTAGTTACATTATGTACTAAGACAGACAGAAAATTAAAAGTTGCAATTTTCTAGGCAGATATGGCTAGGAACTATACTCTCATTCTGGCGTAATAATCAAGGACTTTGCTGCTGTAACATGGCTGCAGCAGGCGCAATGATATTACGCAGCTGCTATTGAAAGTAACCCTTTAAATGCTTAAACAACTGCATTTTATAGACAGTGTGGCTTGAGATGCCTGGCCTAAGCCCCCAGTGAGCCTGCAGAGGACAAGTGGCATCAGAGAATGGATTGATGGATTTTTTGCGTACCAATCTACCTTTTTAAGATTTGTGTGAAAACTTCATTTATAACAGTAATGTTTGCAGCTAAGACCACTGTGTTAATGAGAGTCATGAACTACAACGCAAACAACGAATATAAAGGGCAGGCAAATGTTTTCCATTTGAGTGGCATTCCAGAGCAACGTTATAGAGAGACACTTGTATAACAGCATGTGGTCTCTCTCTCCTTCAGTATATGGGGGGATGGGTTGCCAGCTGTTTTCCCGGGAACTATCATGTTAAAAACTGTTTTGCTGAGACTACCAAAAGAGATCAGACATTAATTTTCTGCTGAGCTACAGAAACCACACATACTGTAGGCCGTGTTTGCATTTTACACCTATCCATCTATTTGCCGACCTGCTTGTATCTATCTTTTTCTTATTTGCTTGTTTATTTGTTCTGGGTGACCCATTTGGTGCAATCATCAGCAAACTGCTCAACAAGTAACAGTTACATAAACAGCGCTTTGCAAAATATCGCAAATTATCCCCATGTCCCTTTATTTAAAGGAAAACACCACTGCTTTTCAATATTTTACTATGTTTTTACCTCAACTTAGACAAATTAATACATCCCTATCTTTTTTCAATGCGTTTAATTAAGCTTTGTACAGTGTGTCGTGAATGTGTTAGCATTTAGCCTAGCCCCATTCATTCCTTAGGATCCAAACAGGGATACATTTAGAAGCCACTGAACACTTCCATGTTTTTCCTTTTTTAAGACTGTTACATAGTTACACGAGTAAGTATGGTGGCACAAAACAAAACGTGGCAATTTTTTAAGCAGATAAAAATGAGAACTATATTGTATGGCGGAAGAGCACTTAGTTTGCAGCACTTCAACCTCGGCGTGCAGTAACATCATCACTCCTGACTACTCCCCCTCTCGCTCAAACTTCTATCAATATAACTGTGTCCGAGGTCGAAGTCCTGCAAACTAATTGCTCTTCCGCCATAAAATAAATTTCTAATTTATTAATCCATATCTAATTTATTTTGTTTTTATTCATCTAAGTTGAGGTAAGAATATAGCAAAATATTGAAAAATGTTGGTGTTTTCCTTTAAATGTCTCCAGTACAGACAGCAGGTACCAAAGCAAAACTAATGCATCCTTATGCAATTGAATTACCCCAGTATTGTCAGTTTGCACTCGATCTAGGTCATTGTAAAGGTGTTTTATGTCGCCTCATAATCCCTCACCGAATTACGCCTATAAAGTTTCAACTCAAATCTCTTAGATCAACAACTCAGCTCAGATTCACCCTCTGTCAATCGTCTGTTGACATTTCACTTGCTTTGCCTTTGCCGTCCGATTTGTTCAGACATCCTGTGAATCTTAATAGTATAGAGAAAGGTGACGCAAGTCTCCAGACTCTGGAATGTTCTGTACGACTCTATAAATCACTCACTCGGTCCTCCCCCAACAGATCTCTAAGCCTTGCCATTGCTCATCTCTTCTCCAGCTTTCTAAGAGGGATAGCAGTGAAACAGCTGGTTTAGCACGCATGCCCTTTCAGCGGTCCCTCTGTAGACACGTCCTCTAATGACCCAACGCAAAGAGCCTGAAATGTGACCACTACCTATTAGCCCCTGCTTAATGCCTTCAGAAAGAAACGGTCTTACAATGCAAGGGCAAATCTCTGGTTGCTAAGCTATGTGTTAGTTAAATCGGTGAAGAAATGGGATGCTACTGTATATATTGAGGACCTTTTAAGTGGTAACAGCTACTGATTACAGAGCTGCTTGGAATAGAAATGTTCTTAAAGGGACAGTTCACCCCAAAAAATGTAATTATGTCATCTTTTCTCGCCCTCATGTTGTTGTAAACCTGTATGAGTTTCTTTATTTTGTTAAGCATAAAATAAGATATTTTATCATATATGGTAAACACCTATATGGTATTTGTATATTCTACAATGAAAGTCAATGAGTTCCGTCAACTGCTTACCATCATTTATAAAAATAGCCTCTTTTGTGTATAAAGATGCACTCACACTATCCAAACCAAACCGTGGCCCAACGTCATTGTGCCCCGCTCTCTACTCCCCCAGAAGCATGGATTCACACTGTTCTTTGTGCAATCCGAACCCAGGAATGCTTTCGTCATTAGGTTGCAATTGAAGAAATTTGAAGAAAACAGGAAGTAAAGCGCTCTCTTAACACTGGACCCCATCGTAACATTAATTCTGTGTTTTGAGTTGTTTTGAAGACCAAGCGAACCGAACACAAGCCCTCATGCAAGCCACCCAGGGTGCGATTAACCAAACCATGCTTGGGCACGGTAGAGCAAGGTTTGGTTTGGATAGTGTAAGTGCAGCCTTAAGAAACTAATACAGGTTTATGATGGTCCAACAAGAAGGTGAGTAAGCGATGACAAAATTTCAACTATCCCTTTAATATTGACTTATTAAGTATAAAGAAACCATCCAAAGATTTACACGCGTTGATAAAGTTGGGATAGTAATCAGCTTTTCACAGTGCTAATTCTCATATGAAATAATTAAAAGTCAATGTGAAATGCAGCTCGAAACTTATTTAACTTTCATAATGTGATATTTTCCACAGTGAGAAGTTTTGTTGGGTGGGATTTGGCTTCATCTTGGAATTATCTGGATTGTGAGAAGCGGGTAAAACCAACATGATCTCACGGAAAGTCGTGTTATAGGCAAAATATGATCAATTTATTTGTGTCCATGGCACAAAATTCATTTTTTTATGTGCCTTGAGCACGAATGTTTTTATCGTGACACTCTTACGAATTTCTATAAATAGTTTCTCATGTCCATGGCACAACTTTCTTTTTATGTATTATTTTCTCTTATTTTTCCTATTTTTAAATCATTGTCGCTTGGGGCTGGGGTTAGATTTGGCGTTTGGGTTAGGATGTATTTTTATGTATTGGTTTCTAGGTTTCTAGAAAGTCATGCAACGCACACGAACAACTATTTTTAGAAATTCAGAGTGTCACGAAAAAGACATTTGTGCTCAAGGTTGAATTTCGTGCCATGGACACAAATTAATTGATCAAATTTTGCATGACTAGACTAAGACGACTTTCCGTGAGATCAGTTTAAAACATACCAGAATAAAACCAGGTGGTACACTCTCAGAAAAAAAGGCACAAATACTTTCACTGAGGTGGTACTCCTGCAAAAAGTACCTAAAGAGTGCATATTAGTACCTCAACAGGTACCAATTGGTACCAAATGTATACATATGTGTACCTACATTAGGACCTTTTTAATGGGTCCCAGTGACGTTTTTTTTCATTTCCTGAGAGTGTAAGACAGAGGGGTTAAAATAAAAATAAAGATTTTAACTAAAAAGGAAAGTCATTTCAAAGACAGAGCAAGTTATTGCGTTTGATTAAAGATTATAAACGACAAACATTTTTTCCTTTGGGAATAGTATGAGTAGTTCACAATAAGGACGGGAATGTAAATAGTGTCAATTTTAATTTAATGTTGCCTTTTAGCAATTCCTCTTTGATGTCAGTATTGATGACTGTACCACTGTTAATAAAGCATTTTGTTTCATTTCAAGAGGAGGATAAGGGAAACTGACATTTAAGAAAACAGACGTCTGAAGTGGCTGTCAGAAATCATAAAGAAAGATGAAACGCTTCATCTTTTAACTACACAATATGCTGGAAAGCTCACTCAGGTTTTCAAAAAAAACTGAATGGAGTGCACTCACAGAGATTTGCCATGATTGCATCCACTCTTAATGATTGAGACAATCTGGCAATCATGTATTTCCTTGAGGACACGGAAGCATAACAACAGAGCATAATAAATATGGGAGGCCGGGGCTAGTTGTCACAGGGGCTACTGTATAGCATAATAACTATAATGTTTAAGCCAAACATTGTTTTCTTCTATACTGTATGTGGTTTTAATATTGGTTTCAAATACCTAGTTGGAGTAAATAAGAGTAATTTGGGTTAAATAAATATCATGATATTTTGCAATAGCTGTTGGGTAAGAAGTGAAAGCAAACATTTAGGCACGGGTCAACTTTATGATGTAGGCACAAGGTTAAATCTCAGGTCTCAGAAATCTCAAAACAAACTATTTTTGTTATAGTGTCAATGTCATATTTGTATCGTGGCAAGTTGTCCTTTAAAAAAAATATAATAATACACAACATTGCTGTTCTATAAATGCATATTGTATATCAATAATTTGTGTTACATCACTTATTTACTAAATTTTTAAGTATAACTATGACAAACAACCCCATATAGCCTGACAACATGTCTTGTGAGTGGTATCCTAATTTGCTGTAATTTTGCAGATGGTTGCCAGTAACTTACTGTAGAAGATAAAGACTGAAAATGTTTCATGTTCATTTAACTTTACACAAACTGTTGACAGTAAATAACATAAATGTAAAATCTACAGTTAGTTACTGCCAGCTTGTTGCCAGTAATACCCAGTTATACTGTAATTTCTACAGATTTTTTTTACAGTGTACCCTAGATATACATCTAGATAGATAGATTTGATTTATTTATTTGTCATTTCATGTCACATACAATAAAATGAGTGTGCATTTTTTAAAACGGTAGTATATTTAGAAGCCTATGTAACATTTACATGCATACAACATTTACACTCACCTAAAGGGTTATTAGGAACACCCGTTCAATTTCTCATTAATGCAATTATCTAATCAACCAATCACATGGCAGTTGCTTCAATGCATTAAGGGGTGTTGTCTTGGTCCAATCTCTTGATCTTCAAAGTGAATCTCAGAATGGGGAAGAAAGGTGATTTAAGCAATTTTTAGTATTTCACAATCTGCTCAGTTACTGGGATTTTCACGCACAACCATTTCTAGTGTTTACAAAGAATTGTGTGAAAAGGAAAAACATCCAGTATGCAGGTTTTTTATGTGGGCGAAAATGCCTTGTTGATGCTAGAGGTCAGAGGAGAGTGGGCAGAGTGATTCAAGCTGATAGAAGAGCAACCTTGACTGAAATAACCACTCGTTACAACCGAGGTATGCAGCAAAGCATTTGTGAAGCCACAACACGCACAACCTTGAGGCGGATGGGCTACAACAGCAGAATACCCCACCGGGTACCACTAATCTCCACTACAGATAGGAAAAAGAGGCTACAATTTGCACGAGCTCACCAAAATTGAACAGTTAAAGACTGGAAAAATCTCGATTTCTGTTGAGACATTCAGATGGTAGAGTCAGAATTTGGCGTAAACAAAATGAGAACATGGATCCATCATGCCTTGTTACAACTCTGAAGGCTGGTGGTGTAATGGTGTGGGGGATGTTTTCTTGGCACACTTTAGGCCCCTTAGTGCCAATTGGGCATCGTTTAAATGCCACAGCCTACCTGAGCATTGTTTCTGACCATGTCCATCCCTTTATGACCACCATGTACCCATCCTCCGATGGCTACTTCCAGCAGGATAATGCACCATGTCACAAAGCTCGAATCATATCAAATTGCTTTCTTGAACATGACAATGAGTTCACCGTACTAAAATGGCCCCGACAGTCACCAGATCTCAACCCAATAGAGCATCTTTGGGATGTGGTGGAACGGAAGCTTCGTGCCCTGGATGTGCATCCCACAAATCTCCTTCAACTGCAAGATGCTATCCTATCAATATGAGCCAGCATTTCTAAAGAATGCTTTCAGCACCTTGTTGAATCAATGCCACGTAGAATAAAGGCAGTTCTGAAGGCGAAAGAGAGGTCAAACACAGTATTAGTATGATGTTCCTAATAATCCTTTATGTGAGTGTACATACTACATAGAAATAAAAATGTACTGGGAAGAAGTAAAAAGCTGTCACTGGGGTGGTGCTGTACCCTTTCAAAAAGTACACCTTTGTACCTAAAGAGTGCATATGTATACATATCTTTACCTACATGGTACATATTAGGGCCTTTTAAAAGGGTACCATCCCAGTGACAGCGTTTGTACTTTTATGTTTGAAAGTGTACAGTACCAACATACCTGTTAAAGAGCACTCTGTTCACACACCGGGCAGACCAGCACTTAATTTGAATTCATGGATCATCATTATTGAACAGCCTGACTCATGCCGCCTTGACTGGCTGACAAACTGGAGTTGTCAAATTTCTAGACAAATGTCATTAGCTGGAACCATTCACTGTCATAACAAAACATCCTGTTTGTGTTTGATTAAAAGTGCACTGTCGCTCTGGCAGGTTCAGACAACTAAGAAACAGGCTGTCTAATAACCACTGGAGCATTGCCTCTGCCTCTTTATCTGCTGTGTGACCTACTTAATGATGAATCTATAATAACTCGCTGGCGAAAAACATGTATTGGCTCGTACATGAAAACGTGTTAATAAATTAAAGAAAAAAATAAATAAAGGAAGTGATACTAGGGCGGTCTTACTCAATGGGAGATTGCGGCATTATTAATTAGCAAATGATGTTGCCAAAAAAAGCGTTATAAATCATCTTGCCCTTTCTGTATTAATATCAGGCATAATAGATGGCTTTAGTTTGTTGTGACCGGTGCTTTGAGACTGCGCAACACAAAAGCAACTGGAGATGATTAATGAACATCACTGGATATAGACGCCAGGTTTTCTGTATCTTCTACAGTTAAGAGAAAAAACCTAACATGCTGATATCTTTCCTCTTTAAGTTCTCTCTTGATTCCATCCCTTAATAGTATAATGGAAGACATTGTGGTCATTGATTTGTGGCCTTGAACAGAGGAGATTACTATCTTTTGTCAGTTACTATCCAGGCCAAGATTATGGATGACTCATATTTGATTTTAACACAGAGACGCCAAATGCACATCAGGGTTATTGAGAGATAAGTGGCCAAAAGATAGCTTCGGTATTAGCGTATGGCCTTTTGTTACAGGGATCGATTTTACTATTCTGTTTAAGAAGAATACATTTAGCAAATGCTGAATATAAGACAGATAAAAGTGTTGTAGGCAATTACTAAAACAGCAAGCCTACGATCTGACAGACCAACAAAATAGTTGTCCTGAGAAATCATACAAGTTTTTGCATCAGCCCCACAGTCTGTAAATGAAAATATAATCTTTATCAGTATATTCAGTCAGTGTATGTTGTCATTATCAGACATTCCTCAATTTACATTTATGCATTTGGCAGATACTTTGATCCAAAGTGACTTAAATGGTAAATGGACTGCATTTATATAGCACTTTTTAACAGACCTATGGCCATGTTAGGCAACTTGTTAATCATCTGGCAGTGGCCATGCGAGCAAGGGCCCTACCATCACTGCTTGCAGCTTTAATTAATGTTTGTAATTAAATTATAACAAAGACTTTTATTTATACTTTTCAATTATAAGACTGTATAAATCACCCACCCAGTGTGGTTATCCTAACAAATAAAAAAATAATAAACACACACATATATATATATATATATATATATATATATATATATATATATATATATATATATATATATATATATATATATAATACATTGAGTGGAACTGTACAAAAACCAAAATAATGAAAGTCATTAAAGGGATAGTTCACCCAAAAATGAAAATTCTGTCATCACTTACTCACTCTCATGTTGTCACAAACCCATATAAATGTCTTTATTCTAACACGAAGGAAGATATTTTGAGGAATGTTTATAACCAAACCATTCATGGACCCCATTCACCTCCATAGTATTCTTTTTTCCTACTATGGAAGTGAATGGGGTCCACGAACGGTTTGTTTACAAACATTTCTCAAAATATCTTCCTTTGTGTTTATCAGAACAAAGAAATGTATACAGTTTTGTAACAACATGAGAGTGAGTAAATGATGACAGAATTTTCATTTTTGGGTGAACTATCCCTTTAAGTTCCTCCTCAGCTATAAAAAGGTACCGTGCAAACAGCCTTGTATTAATCTACACCTGAATGTTATTATGAACAAAAAGATGCATTTTCTGTAACTTAACATGGATAAGAATGAACTAGAATTAAGCTGATTATTAAACAATTAAATATAATCCCTGTATGCGGTCAACTTTTGACTTTTTGTGAGGCTCTTTCAATTTAAAAGATCAAATACATTTAGCTTCACTAAGAGCAAAATCCCAGGTTTAAGAAATATAATTAAAACTACAGCTCCAAGCAGCAATTATGGACAAAACACACCAAAATCATACATAATTTTAATGTAGTTAAGTAAAACTTTTGACTTATAGGTGGCTTTGTACCGAACTGCTTAAATACCCCAAAAATGAACATTTTACTGTTATGCGTGCGCATTTTGCCAATGAAAGTATCAGCAGTGAAGCAACACAGACAGACAAAGTTATTTTAAAAAGTTAACTTATCAACTTTTTCAACACATCTAGATTCATGTACTATAGTGGAGTGGATAGAAGACGTTAGCAGATGATGGCCAAATATAAAGTTGCCAGATACATGTATATTAAAGAGTAACTAAACCCAAACAAACTTTTTTTAGTTAATGATCTGTAAGAATTGTGCTTTATTAGTGCTGTTCATTGATTTTAGTAAGTTTTTTGACATTTGGATATAAAGTGTTTCAATACTACAATATATGGTGTAAAAACGTCTGAGTGCTGCCCTCTTCAGGTTAAACGGTGGGTACTGCAGTCTAATTTTCCTATTGGATGTTGGGTCCAAAAAATAACTTGTGACGTAAGCAGGTTCAAGCTCACCACGCCCTTGTTACGATCTCACCACACACTTGGTACGAGCTTAGTTCGTCCCCTCTATTTCCGTTGGGGTCTGCCCACTTTTCTTGCATTTTTCAAATATTGCAGTGGGTGGAGTCAGGCTCTGACCAGGGGTTTAGTTACGCTTTAATATATTTTATTAGTGCAACCAAATGCAACAACCAGACATTTTGATGCTGGGAAACTGTTTTAATAACCTTTCTAAGTTGCTAACACGTTAGAACCACTAGGGAACAACACCACTTCCGTTGTCAAAATGCGTACGCAGGCTATTTGATCACGTGGGCTGTAAAAGGGTCTATAAAATAAGTGTTCAAATTCAAAATGGCTAAAGATTTATGCGCCATGAAGAAAAGGAAAATTATGGGTAGGTTTACATGACAACAATGTGCTAGAACTAACAAGTTTTTCCTTTGTGTTTTTCACGTACAGACAACAATGCTCTTAAAACCATTCAGTTCACACTGGCCCACAAAAATGACCAGAAATGCTGTATTATGCATATCAGGCCAGTAGTTGGCGATATCACCCGATGTCTAAACACACAATTTGGTCTCATTCACTAAGCATGTGTACGCACAAATTTGTTCGTAAAATGTGCGTATGGAAGTTTTAACTTACAAATCATGATTCAACAAAAACTTTCATACCAAAATTTATTTTAAATGTATGCAAAAATGTAAGAACAACTTAAACTTAGAACATATGTGAGCAATAATCATGAACAAGAAAAAAGAACCCTATAATATATATCTATGTTATATATTTTATATATTTTTTTCCTTTTTCGTGATTATTACGTGTGGTCTAAGTTGTTCTTACGTTTTTGCATACATTTAAAATACACAAGTTTTTGTTTTTAATATTTACACAGGGATGGTAATCATTTTCAAAAAATTGCCCATATTAACACGTTTTTAAAAATTAGGCCTCCAAAATGCCATTGTTCTGTAAATGAATAGCCAACACAAATGTTTTTCATTTTTGGTTTCCCTAAAAGATATAAATGGTTTATCCACTTTCTGCTTGCTCCCAGAATATTGTTACAATATTCTTAAATTCAGAATAAAATAGGAGAAAACAAATACTTCAGAGTTAATCTCAGAAACTTGCCAAGTGTAAATACATCTCCTCTCCTGAAGCAGTCAGATCTGACAGCATTAAAAACACTTACATCTCAGACTGCAGTGAGTGCTTAATGCTGTACATCATCTGTCTGTTAGTCCAAAGAATTGTTACCATGGCAACCTGTCCGACAGGAAGTGGCAACCAAAATTATTCTCAAGGTCATCATACCTATATGGTCAAAAAAGACAAGAAAGAGAGGTGGAAATGTTCCTGTAGCTTACTTTGTAGAGCATTGTGTTAGTAGTGCAAAAAGTTGTGGGTTTGATTCCAAGGGAACAAATATAAAAATATATCACTTTGGATATGCATACATGTAAATGAAATGCATTTTTTAATTTAAAGGGCACATTAGAAATATGCACCTATAGGTAGGTGCACAACATTTCCTCTCAGGAGAAGCTATCAGTATTTGCGCTTGCAAATTTAGCCATGTAAATAGCAAATCCGCCATGCAAGTGGCTTTTAAAGGGAATGGGAGATTAGACTGTGATTGGCTTATTGCACGTGACACCCAAAACACACCCATGACTATAACCCTTTTGGACCAAACGCCCGGTTGATTTTTTTCCGTTATTA
Organism: Misgurnus mizolepis; assembly: GCA_025389145.1. Classification (NCBI taxonomy): domain Eukaryota; kingdom Metazoa; phylum Chordata; class Actinopteri; order Cypriniformes; family Cobitidae; genus Misgurnus; species Misgurnus mizolepis. The sequence continues at coordinate 5,057,534 of JAIFKI010000019.1, forward strand.
AACCAGCAAAAGTGGATTCGGACACGCCCCAAGTGCACCTGCACCCATGTGCTTCAGACCATACGCTTAGATTATTAAAATAGGGTCCTTATTAATCTTGGTAGTTCCATATATTTGCTTTATAAAGAACACTTTCAGAACATTTAACTGGAATAACCTAACAAATAAATTTGCAAAAACACAGGGAGTCCTATTTTTTATATGAGCCCCATATTGTTGATTTTTCAGTTAAATCTACATTGCTACAAAAACATCACAGATGATCCAGAAGCCACAGTGAGGAGCATTAGGTCTGCTTCATTAGTTCAGCTTTGCATGATGAACTGCACAGTAACTCTGAGATACGCTAATGAGCTTAGCATTCTCAGCATACCATGTGTTTGGGTGTGTGGGAGAGAAAAAGGAGAGATCCAGAGAAAAAATGTGTTTGGGTCTTTAGAGCTTTGAGCATATGGGAGTCAATGGTTTGAGATATTGAATCCACTAGTTAAAATGCTCCTATTCTGCATTCTTTTTTAATTGAATAGATGTGATTTTTATTACAAGTATATTATCAGCATAACATTTTCATGATATGCCCCATTTTGATTTAAATGAGTAGTTCTCCACGTATTTATTCACCCCACTTTTCATAGTAGGAATACAAATTACTATGGTCAAGTCACTGCAATTTTTGGGTAAATTACTCTTTTAATTACAGCATGAACCTTTCAATATGTGCAAAAAAGGGTTGAAAGGTAAATTACAGTTAAAGGTGCAGTGTGTAATTTTTAAAAGGATCTCTTGACAGAAATGCTAAATAATATCCAAACTATATGATTATGGTTGTATAAAGACATTTTAATAATAAACCGTTATGTTTTTATTACCTTAGAATGAGACGTTTTTATCTACATACACCGAGGGTCCCCTTCGTGGAAGTCGCCATGTTGTGCCGCCATGTTTCTACAGAAGCCCTTAACGGACAAACTTTTTATTAATTTGTCTCCGTCGATGACATGTTTTTCCGGTGGTGGCTACCGTAGCTTCTCTATGCGTTTCAAAAGCGAGGAAAGAGCAGTGGACTGAGCCATTGGTTGCAATTCACAACCTCACCACTAAATTTACACACTGCACCTTTAAGAAGATTTACAATGATTTAATGCATGTGTTTCGCTCTCTTACAAAGACAAACAGAAGGTTGTTTTACCCAAAACGTCCAAAAGTCCCTATAAAATCCCCTTGAGATCACACAGTAAATGATTACAATGATTTTTATTGCAGCACTGTTGGCCTCTTTGAGAAAACTGTCCTCAAACCCAGACACTTTGAAGTGGATCAAAAAGTGGATCAAGTGAAAAAGGACATTGTCCTTGTTCCTGAAATCCTATTCAGATTCATCATCGGTACAGCAAGCGCACCGTGGTTCAGACCCAAATAACTCTTTCCCTGCCATTGACGAGTTATCTTGCCAATTAAGAGAAAACATTTGCAAGACGTGTTCCTGATGAATTTTTATGTTAATTTGCAATACCGCACTTACCCAAATGATAAAAACTGAAACAAAAATGTTATTCACTAATTTTAAACTCTGTGTATGTTTTGATAATGTTCTGAATCTGATCTCTAACAAAATTCCTTCACAAAAATGCTATTATTTAAGCTTTTTGCAAAAAAATATTTTTAAAGAAAAATACCCATATTTAAGAGTTTATAAACCAAGAAAAAAAATATAGATAGGATGAAATGTTTTTTCCCCTTATGTTGGTTTGTTTGTATGCTTGTTAATTTGAAAGCAGAGGGTCTTTCATATTTGTAAGTTTATATATTTTTAGAAGAAAATTTTCCTGAAAGGCATTTTGTGAAACTTTTGTGAAAATACCGAAAAATGCTGGCAGGCAATTTTCAAAAACTTGGCTGGCGGGGAATGAGTTAATATAATGTGAACTGAGACCAGCGGGGAAAGGGGAAGCAATCAAACTCTGGCTCTGACCACACTGTAAATAAATGATTTCATATCAACATAACTTATGTTTTACCTTAACACACAATTTAAGTTAAATAATATTCAATGAAATTAAATTCAATTTTATTTATATAGCGCTTTTCACAATTGGTAATTGTTTCGAAGCAGCTTTACATTCAAAGAAGCAGGGGAAACACAGAAAAATCCACAGACAATATAAGTAGCAAAATACAGTGGCTATGAATAAACTTTAAAAGCGAGCGTATTAATATTGTCTCATATTATCAACTTGTTAAAACAACGTAAAATAGTAGATTCAACTTGCATAACCAATTTGATTAAACAGTTTTTTTACAGTGCTCGAACCAAATACGAAAGCACCCTAATGGTGCATTCACACAAGCTGCGTTAAAGGCGGCGAAAATGTTGGAGGCTTGAACAATTTGAGTTGAAAGCCGAGCATTAAATTCTAGTCATTCGTGACATTGACACTGAAATTCGCATCATAGGAGAGACTTCTGCAACTCCGCTGAAACTCTGCTTGGTTCCTGTAATCACATCACTACATGAACGCCCTGATGTGTTAACGCGGGGCGGAAATCTGCCAAAGTTCAGATTTTTCAACTCACGCGTTTTCCACGGAAACGCTCAATTCGCATGAAACACATCGTACTGTGCCGCAGGATGCCAATTCGCATCATTGCATTGACTTGTAAATTATTTGCGCTTGCCGCCTCTACCGCGTCTTGTGTGAACCCTGCATTACCAGGGCACATATCCCTCCTTCCCACTTTTCCGCATGTCTGCATTACATAGATAGACTTGCGGTAATTTCCACATCCAGTACATTTTATGCAAAATAAACAAATGAGAGATCAAACAGTTTAGTCCAAATGACATTTTTCAAACATTAGATATACAACAAATATGTCACCTTTTCTACATCAAGTGTTTTTTAAAAGCATACACTTCACTTCACTTGGATTCCTTTCCATTTTTTTTTCATAACGTAGGAGAATTGACTATAATCTCTTTTGAAACAAGACACTCCATAAACCATTCACTATACAGTAAATTTTTTAACAGTAATTATGGGATATTATGAAGTGCTGTATGTGTGTGCAATGTATGTCCAAGTGGACTGCTACAGATGACATCTTTTAATGAGAAGTGTAAATTACCGGCTTCCTTTGAGATTTAAATCTAGGGTGCTTCTCAAAGGAATGCCTGTTATATTCTTTTAAATGAAGCTATGACTTACTTGATTAAATAATAATAGATAAGAGTAGTTTATTAATAACTAGTGTATATTTAACAACAACATAATGCTTTACTGACAGGCCAATCAATCAATTTGATAACTGACATTGAAGCCAAGGAGCACTGAGGCTTCACATTGCTATTGCTTAGATATCAAAACAATGTCACAAGAAATTACATTGAATCAGCAGTTCTCATGTTTAACAGTGTGTGCAAAACTATAAAGACACTCATCACAAGTCAACCTAACAGTTTTTTAAAGCTTGCAGAGTCTAGGGCTGTCAGTGAGACACGTTTTGGGATCATTTCCATCATGGTAATACAAACAAAAACATGCAACTATAACACTCATGCCATTGTACAATAAATATGCAGTCAAACTGTTTGCATGAAGGGGAAACACGATAAGCATTTTTCACTGCTTTCATTATCAAAGGGTTTCCCTGACTTTAAAAGTGTGTTTGGTCTAGGATTTACTCTTGTTGAAAACAGGATTATATAGTGCAGATCTGATCAGATGCCAACCTGAGCAACGGAGGTGGTGTTTTAAATAACGTTCCTGCCCTCTTGTTCTAAAGAACAGCCTTCACCTTCTCCTGTGACAACCACCGCCGCCTCTTTCTGAAAAGAGAGAGGATACGAGACGTTCCAGCTAGCTGAAAAATTCACCAGGTCTCCGGCACGCTGCGGCTCCCCGGGATGTCACCTTGAGAAAGATGAGACCGGTGTGTAAGCTCTCTGCCGCACTCTGTGTCAGGGCTTCTTAATAAATCATTAACGGCTTATGAAAAAAGAAAACTTCCTTCAGGCCACGGGGGCCATTTGCACCAAACACATGGCAGAGGGCCAACACGCAATCTCTTTTTCTCCTCCACTGCCAGAATGATAACTGAGACATGTTGAGGTGACTTATGAATGTATACAGTACTTAGGTTATATAAGCACAGAGCCATGTTTAAAGAGAAGGAAAACTTACATTTCAGTCTGATGTGAGGTTTGAACAAAGTTACAGGACTGTAAATGTATTTTTTAAAACCTGTGCATAGTGGAAATGTGATATCAGTGGATACTAAATAAACATTTCATGAGGCTGGCAAATGGAAAAGTGTAGAAGAAATAAAGACCACGTTACTGGAAAAACACAAGCTTAAGAAATACATTAACATTTAAGCATTTAGCAGACACTTTTATCCAAAGCGACTTAAAAAGATAAGGAAACAATTAAGCGTAAGGAGGCAATAATACTAGAGATGCTTAAACCAAGTCACAAGTTTTTTAAATTCTGAAACAATATCTGTTGAGAGAGAAAGAGATAGTTAAAGTTTATTCGTGGGGGGGGGTTTCTACAGTCAGTATCAATTTGTCAAGTATATTTTGTATATCTTGAGATTTTAAAGATGTACAGTATATTGCAATACATTTTTTGTATGTATTTATAGACACTAATAATCTAAATATATATCAACAATATCAAGAGCCTCTTTTATAATAAGATCAAACCCCTTTTACATGTTATTACGTCATGTTTTTACTCATGGTAAATAAAATTATATTTAAAGGGGACATTATACAAGACTTTTTTAAGATGTAAAATAAATCTTTGGTGTCCCCAGTGTACATATGTGAAGTTTTAGCTGAACATACACTGTCAGAAATAAAGGTACAAAACTGTACCTTTTCTGTCACTGGCGCTGTACCCTTTCAAAAAGTACAGCTTTGCACCTAAGGATTTCATTTTAGTACCTCAGAGGTACATACTGGGACCAAAGCTTATTAGTACCTCAAAAATGCATATTCATATTTAATATTCAATACTCATTTTGGATGTCTCAATTAATCGAAAAACTAATCGTGATTACAATTATGGGTAAAACAATTACTTAATCGCCAAAAGCTTCAACTGTGCATTTGTGCTGACCTCTAGGCATTTTGTGGTGAATCACGAAATCAATCGAGATTTTAAAATTAATAAGTTGACGTGTCATTCAGCCATTCGTTTTGGATTTTTTAATAACAACATAACTCCCACTATTATTTATTATTTACATTATATATTTTAGTTTTAGATGTTTAGAATTGACCATGCAACTGCTTCACAGAAATATATTAAACATTTCAAAACTTCAATGTAAAATCTAGCCTGACGTTGTCATACTCAATTCTAGTCAGAATTTGAGTCTGATACCGCTGCATTGGGCTATGATTATAAGGCGTGTCTCAACCGAAAAATGGCTCTGCACTCAATTGGATAGACCTATGACCAATCAGAGCAACGGATTGTGTGACGTATGTTGAAATGATGTCTTTTGCAGCCTGACCAAACTGCTAGTTATTTCGCTACAATGACACTAACATTGTGATTATACTAAGTCTGAGTTAGCGAACGTACATCAACACCTGCTATGTTTACAACATTTAATTTATATCACAACATTAAGTATTTACTAAGTCATACAGTAAGACTATCTCTTACCATTTGTACGTTAGTTGAACTTCATCCACGATGATACCCATTACGTTTGCTTGAAAAAAATCGGAGCCTAGCATGTCCCTCCACTTATTCAGCAGCCACGATTCCGGGGGTTCTGAAAAGAAGCTGGCAACGACCGCTAATTATATCCATCTCGTCGTGCACGCCGAGTTGCATCGCCGTGATACCCATTTCAGTTGCTTCTTTAACTTTGTCCTCCATAAGTGCGATCAACTTTTGCCGAATCCCGTAGAAAGGACGGTAAAAACATCTTTCCGATCAACAATTGCCTTGATCGCGTTTCTCTGTTCCTCTTTTAAAATCAATGTTCTGTCGATATCTTTTAGAACAGACTCAATGTCAGAATCCACACTTCTCATCAACGGAAAAACCCCAGACCGATCTTCCCGTCCTCCAAATGTGGTGGGCGGGGCTAAGATCGGCTAAGATCGGCCAGGCTATGTAAAATCTGTTTATCGACAATAGTAAACACAATATCAAGGTGAATAACCGACAATTAAGATTTTTTCATAATTGTGCAACCCTAATGTCTTTCACACTGGATCCATTATTTCCCATCTTGCACTGCATCTGAAATCGCAACTCGCATACTGTGAAAGTAGGTATTTAATTAAATGAAGTATTCTACTCATTGAGTGCGTTTACATGCACAGTCTTACGCCGATTATACTCAATAAACTGATAACGTGTGGGGTCATGTAAACGGGTAAAACGGTTTTCCTTTATCGGGGAAAGCCCATAAACGGCGTAAGCAAAAACCGATCGGCACAGGTAGTTTTTTGCTCATTACGCAGATTTCGCGTGGCATGTAAACACCTTAACTGTTTTCATGCGTTTACATGCAAATCAATAAACCGGCTATGCAGACAACTGCATTTACATGGTACTTGGAGAATTATCAGTTTTCTCGCAGGCAGTGACGTCACCGCCTATAGTACATAGTAGTCGATCAAAAAGCCAACGGCATATCTGTCTTAAGCTGTACAGTTGTATCTCTTCTCGTGTCTTCAGAACCTGTAAATGTAACATAAGCTTCTATTTTAACAGTTTCTCTGCCAACTGCTTTAGTCCAGCGGAGACTTTTAGGCGTTACTTTGCGCTTACTTCCGCGTGTGACGTATATCTTTCATACGCGGAGACATGCGCACATGGACAAAACCGTGAGAAAGCGGGTTTTCTATAATAAGCAGATTTTTGATAGTTATCCGCTTATTCTGTGCATGTAAACGTACTCAATGACCATTAAAGGTCCCATTCTTTCTGTGTTTTTGAAGCTTTGATTGTGTTTACAGGGCGCAATATAACACATGTTCATGTTTTACGTGTAAAATCATGTGTTTTCACGGTCCTAAAAACGGGTTGATGTCTTCTTATTCTATGAATGTTTAGTGTGTTGTGATTCAACAGCAGCTTAGCTTGCCATTAGCTTAGCTGGTGACTGACGTATTGCTGTGGGTGGAGTTTAGTCAAAAAACTGTTCTAGTGACGTCATTAAAGCAGAAAGTAGAGGGCTGTAGTCCAAACCGTCCGTTCGCTGTAGGCTTTGAAAGGGGAATTCTATTAAAGAAAATCTATCGCCTGACAGTGAACTTTAAACATTATCATTTTACAGGTATTATTTATGCTATTATAGCAACATTACACACTAACTAGGGTTTAAAAAATGGGATCAGAAAGCACATGACTTTTGTGAAAAATGGCTTTAAATGGCTTTTGTGAAAAAAAGTAACTTCCGGTAAACTCTGCAAAGAATTTATAACTACAGTCCTTTTAGAGTGGTTTATTTCTGATAACATGCTAAATAAACAACAAGTAGAATTTAACAGTCCTTTTAGAGAAGTTTATTTCTGACAACATGCTAAATAAACAACAAGTAAATTACCTTAGATCAAATCATAGCTAAAGCGTATCAAAAATTACACTGAGCTAAAGTTACTGTGTAAAATGTGTACTATATAATGTATACAATGTTAACTACAGATCGGCTGCTAAACTTCCCTTCACGTAGTATTGATCCATGATCGCAGTATCTTTAGGAAACCAAAACATTTGTTATAGTGTATAAATATGGGTACTGTGAAAGAAATTCGGACACGGCTGCTAAACTTCCCTTCACGTAGTATTGATCCATGATCGCAGTCTCCCCTTTATCTTTAGGAAACCAAAACATTTGTTATAGTGTATAAATATGGGTACTGTGAAAGAAATTCGGACAGACTACATCAGCCATGATGATTTTTATTTGCACTTATTTACTGAAAATGGAAATGGAGAAAAAAATGGTCAAAATAACAAACAAAAAAATGCAGTGTTTTCAGACCAAAACAGTAACGGGATGATGGAATTATGTCAGAAAAGTAAGGGGAAGGTATCAAACCTATATAAAAGTAGGGGGGCATGTCCCCCGCATTTCCTTCATAATCTACGCCTATGTGTTGGTGTGCCAACAGGATTGGGAAACACTGCCATAAAATAATCTTTCTTATCTTTTTAAGTACATTTTGCCACAGACTTGTACAGACTTCATGATGTTTTCTTTCTACTAAACTCTTCACACAAAACTGTAATCGTTCATGCATTTAAAGCATCTTTAGTATATCCATTAAGACTATTACTGTCTAAACTATGAGCTTTAGAGGATTTGTACACCTCTATAGTCACACATAAAAGGGTTAACATTTTAAATTCTGCCAACTGAGTGATATAGCTCGTCTAGCCAAACATACAGAAATGTAGGTGCAATATGCATAAATACTGTACCTATGGATGAGTACTGTTTGCAGTACAATAGCAAATGGTTTATCTCATAATGAAGCCTATTTGTATTGGCAACAGCCAAAAACAGGGTTTAAATATTCTATTAATACTGTGGACCCTCTCAGAGAGAATGCTGATTCATAAACAGCAGATGTCCTTGTTTTTTTAGCAAATTTACATAACAGTACGAAGTGCTGCTTTTTTACGTCTCTCTTTCCATTGCTCGCCCTCTTGAGATAGGCATCTCATTTTCATGGGATTAGCGTCTTGACAAAGGGGCTTGTATGACAACATGTGACAGCAAAACTTTTGCAACCGTAATGGGAGTCTCAAGGCACAGCTGCGGAGAATCCATCTCCCTGTGCCATAACTGTTCAACCGCTACCTGCTTTATATACCGAAAGCGGAAGACGTAATTAAAGCACCTTATTATCATCAACATCATTGCTGTTGACAGAATCGTTATCTACACTTTAAACTAATGTGGGTCGAGTACATCACTTATGTTCTGTGGCTTTTGCAGCCTTGTCGTACACGCCGCCTATTACTGTGCCAAATGAACTATTTGCGCAGAGCTCAAACCACATTAGCATCAGTGAAAAATGTTTTTTTTCAGGGAAATTTCAATTTAGCTCTTGCGGAACAGAAAACAAACTGGCAATATTTTTTCTCACAATGCTGAGCAACATACAATACGAGTGTGATTATTTTGGGCTAATTACTTTTGTACAATGAATAATGATTACATCTGTGCATGGTGGAAGACAGAGAGAGAAAAATTTGCAGACACTGCCCAGGCATTGCTTTGCTTTCATTACTGGCCTAACAATGTTGTTGTAATAATTTCCGAGTTTATTTGGAAACAATTCACCACTTAAAATGAAGAAAACCATTTATCAGTTCTTTTCCGGAGTTCGGTTCTTGTCTGGCTGGCGTGATTAGTTATATGTGTAAATACAAAAAGCAGAGGCTAACTGCGCCATAGTAACCAGTCAAACTTGATGCTTTAGTGTTTGTTGTTTGTCGATTAGATCCAGTGAGGATAGGGCAATGAATGTTGTCGTGCTTATCTCTATGAACTCATAGATCAGTGCTTGTTAGACCAGACAGATGGTGTTATGCTGTTTACAGAAGAAAAAATCATTTTATATATTTTTACGCGGAGCTGTCTTGATGAAATGGTCTGAACAAGATGGATTTGGACGACTATTACATCCATAAATCTGTGGAGTTGAAGGACATTTATTCTTCACACAGAGGACATGATGGGTTTAAGGTTTAGAAATAGTTTATTTCTTGATTTTGTAATTTCTGCATTACTAGCTTTACCACATAGACTTGCATAGATACGCATGTCTTTAAACTGGTTTCCCAAATACTTAACATGATCTTACAGAAAGTCGTGTTGTAGTCACACAAAATTTGATTAATTTATTCTCTGTTTTTTGTGCCTTGAGCACGAATGTCTTTTTCGTGTCACTCGCATAAATTTCTACAAATAGTTTTTCGTGTCAGTAGCACGACTTTCTTTTCGTGTCATTTTATGTTTTGTTTTCATTTTTTTTTCCTATTTTTAAATCATTGTCGCTTGAGGTTGGGGTTAGATTTTGGATTAGAATGTATTGGCTTTTTACATGTTATTCTTCTGCTTTTAAAACTATTCTCGCCTGGAGTTGGGGTTAGAGTTGAGGTTTGGATTAGGATGTCTAAAAATGTAACAAAGTGATTTTAATCCCAACTCCAAGCAACAATGGTAAGAAAATAGGAAAAACAATGAGAAAACAAAATATAAAATGAAACAAAATGAAAAAGAAAGTTGTGCAACGGACACGAAAAACGATTTATAAAAATTCGGGCGAATTCACATTGTGTAGGCTTTGCAGGGAATCAAAGTACAAATGGTTTACTTACAGTTGGGTTTGCATGTTAGGTAAAATAGGGTTGAAAATTCTGGATATTTTCAAGGCTTAAACCTTTCCATGGGAATTAACAGGAATATACTGGAATTAATGGGAATATATGAATTACAGGGAACTTAAATGTAGTAATGTACAATGAGTTTAACAAGATTTAATGCAATTTCGGTTGAATACCCTGAACATTTCTCAGTCAATTTCTTGAATCCTACACACAAAATTGTGTAAAAATGTCCATATTTGCATGTATTCTTGTAAATAACATCCATTTGTTTAAAACTTGAGCTTGTGCACAGACCTTGTGCTGTGTGTAAGCTAGTGTGCAACAACATTATACTATTGTAAAGACAAATACACTAACTGGGAAAACATTTAGGTGAGATAATAAAAAATGACCCCAAAACCACCCAAAAAGTTTGGGGATATTAATATTTTTAATGTTTTTGAAATAAGTATCAGTATTCTTCAAAAATTATATTACCTTGCATGCATGTCTACTTATGACCAAACAATTTTTTATTTATCGTCGCTGTCCGATGAAAACCACGTATGTCCATTTTGCCGATTTTTAGATTTTTCGACGGATTGAATGTCCAGGTTCATTTCCGTATACAGTATGCTTTGCATATCTAAATGGCCAATGAAAGTTGTGAAATCATGTCATCTGATTTTCACGTATATCCATTTGGTGTCAAAGCTGTTAATCATGCCGCGTATCTCCCTCCCTGTGTCTCGTGAAGTTTTATTGAATCCCAGCACCGGATAGCCGAATAAACATTGCTTGGTGACACAATGACTTGCCTTCATCGAGGTAAACGTTTCCCCCCTGACGCCAGACGTACATCTAGGAGTGACAAAATTACGGTAGGACTGTGCAAACAAAGTATCTGTCTAGCATTATCATGTCAGTGTATTAATTCATTGTCCCTTCATAGTTTGCAAGAGACATTTAATAAATGTATAATTAATATTAAATAAACTAAGCGTATTTAATAAACTAAGACGTAGGATTTTTAATAAACTGAGTGTATACATCTGTCAATATGAAACGCGACTTGGCCATTCTAATTAATGATCGGAAGAACGCATATCGACCACCGTTACTGTAAAATATGCACGTATGTCCATTTAAACTAAATTTTGGTCAAATGTGGATTTTATCATTACACTGACAAGAATATGGTTACATGTAAAGATGCCGTACCAATTATGACAACGCTACATTCAACTGCTTTTGAAATACAGTGCGTTTTTTTCACTTCCTGAAAAGTAACCGTTTTGGACATACATGATTTTCATCGGACAGCGACGTTATGTTTGTTAATGATATAGTTTATATAAATTTCCAAATAATTCCCATAAATTCCCATTAAGTTTCCAATTTGGAACATTTCCGAAATTTCCCAGATTAACTCTTTTCTCGTCAATTAAGAGAAAACATTTGAATAAAAAAAGTGTTGAATGACACTGATGAATTTGTATGTTAATCTGCAATACCGCGATTATCCACTTTATGAAATAACTGAAACCAAACGTTATTTACTAATCTTAAACACTGTGTATGTTTTGATAATGGTTCTGAATCTGATCTCCGATCTCTGACAACATTTCTTCACAGCAATGCACTTATTTCAGCTTTTTGCTAAAAAAATAAAATAAAAAAAGAGTTTTTTTTAATTAAAAGAGTTTATAAGCAAAGAAAAAATTAAGAAAATAAATATAGATAGGATGAAACATTTTTTGTGTAAGGCATTTTGTGAAACTTTTGTGAAAATCACAAAAAAAAAAATGCTGGTGGGCAACTTGGCTGACGAGGAATGAGTTAAGTTCCCATGCAAAGTTTCTGGAAATTTACCGGAAACTTTCCGCCCTTTTGCACCCAGGTAGGAATAGGAAAAAGTGCTTCAACGTGAAAATTTATTTTCCACTTTACCATCAGCCTGATGGTGTCTGTATAAATCAGTATAAACAAAGTATAATTCAATTATGCATACATTTGAAATTCAATGTCACCAGCATTTAGCTGTTATTGAATTTACTCTTATTACAGCCTAAGTGTTTAATAATCATATGATTTATTTTTTATAATACTTATTATAAAAGGCTGAAAATGCGTCAATACCTCAGAAAGCAGCCACTACTCTTTAACCTCTGTTAACCTCATGCATGAAATTTACTTGGGATATCCTCCACATTTTTAATTTTCATCCTGTCTCCAGGTCCCAAGATGTCACACAGCTGCTCACGAGGAGAAACATCAGCCTCCTGGAGCAAATTAGAATTGGTTTTCTGTTTACTGTATGCCATGATTTACTCTGACATTGCAGGAACACGGATTCTTATTTTGATAGCACAGCTCAATGAATTTATCTGTCCGAAATGCAGTGTAATTTATGACATTAATCTACCAGAAATAGCCTTTGACCTCTTTCCATGTGTCCTCTCAGACTGGCCGATATTGGTGCTGGCCTCAGGCAGCTCACACCCATATTTTTACAAAAGCATCCATTCACACGGGCTCTTGGTTATACAAAATCCTTCCAAGTCTGCTTAAAGGGTTAAAGTTGTCAGACTTGAAGCTTAATAGATCAAATTTATCAACCCAGTCTCACCCCATGGCGTCAATATTTGACGACACTTGACCATGCGTCAATATGTTGACGCGGAGGGTATACCTTTCGCGTCACTTTTTGACGAACTGGGGACTTCAATACTATCAGGTACGCGAAATTCTCTTTCCTATTTTCTTACCATTTTCTACCATTTTCGCGTCGGTTTAGGGTTAGATTTACATAATGACATCCCTACCCAAACCTATCCCTAACCCCAATGTCAGTTGACAACTGTTTAATTTCGCGTACCTAATAGTATTGAAGTCCCCAGTTCGTCAAAAAGTGACGCGAAAGGTATACCCTCCGCGTCAACATATTGACGCATGGTCAAGTGTCGTCAAATATTGACGCCATGGGTGTGAGACTGTGTTGAATTTATACTATGAACAGAACAAAATGTTTGGTGCTATATTATAAATATTAGTTATAGTTGTGCAAAGTACAGGTAATTGTTTATATTTTACTTGCACATCCAATTTTTCTCCACAGTTAAAAATGGCCAATATTAAGAGTATTTACAATAAATTATTATATTTATGCAGTGCATTCAATCTATAAGATTATTCATTATGTGTGTTCCCTTCGGATCAAATGATTTTTGCTTGCTAACACAATGTAATATTAATTAGGCAACAGGGATACAATATCCAAAATTATTTTTTAGGGGTTACAAATGAAATGTTGTAAATAAAATTATTTCAATGCACTATTTATTTGGTTTATTCCTAAAGGAAAACACCATCGTTTTTTAATATTTTACTATGTTCTGACTAATTAATACATAACTATCTTTATTCAATGCGTGCATTTAATCTTCGTACAGCACGCTGTGAATGTATTAGCATTTAGCCTAGCCACATTTATTCCTTAGGATCCAAACAGGAAGGACTTTAGAAGCCACCAATCACTTCCATGTTTTCCCTATTTAAAGACTGTTACATGAGTAACAGTCTTTAATGCTTATGTAACAGTCTTTAAATAGGAAAAACATGGAAGTGTTTGGTGTCTTCTAAATTCATACCTGTTTGGATCCTAAGGAATGAATGGGGCTAGGCTAAATGCTAACACATTCATGGCGTGCTGTACAAAGATTAAATGCATGCATTGAATAAAGATAGGTAGGTACTAATTCATCTAAGTCAGTGGTTCCTAAACTTTTTCAGCGTGCAACCCCCCTTGTGTAAGGTTCATTCCTTCGCGCCCCCCCCCGAAATAAAAATTTAGGACAAAAACACAGTTCTAAAATGTAACATTTTAATTAAACAAAACATAATAATTATACCTAGTAGTGCTGTTGGTTAGTTGGCTTTTTTTGTTTAATTACACAGAATTCATGATAAATTAATGTATTTTATAAAATGTAATCAAACTGGGGCCCCCTGGCACCATCTCGCGGCCCCCCTGGGGGCCCCGGACCCCAGTTTCAGAACCACTGATCTAAGTTGAGGTAAGAACATAGTAAAATATTGAAAAACGGCGGTGTTTTCCTTCAAGGAAAAATTTCTGTATTTAAACCTGGTAAATCTGTCCTGGCAATTTACCAGTATGATAAGTTGTAAAATTACCATAAATTTACTAATACTATGCCATTGACAATGTTATACATTGTTATATATAAGATTACCAATATAAGCACGTATGATGTCAAAACACATTGAAAGCTTTGTGTCAATTATAAAATTTTGACAGATAACATGTTAAACGCCACTGCACAGTTTACCATCTATTCTTCGAATTGCCCATGTCCATCGCACCCTCCATAAAGCCTTACATTTAGACATCACTGCTGTTTCAGACGCAGGTTGTGACTCTTTTCCCCAATGGTTCAGTTTGGGGTCATCTAATACAATGTTTGTTTGGTCACGAGCAACTGCACGACTCTCAGCATTTGCCACAGAAGTGAAAACAACAAAAATATGGACTGGGGATAGCCTGCGATTGTTTATAAACACCACACAGTACTCGCTACACAATGATTTAGAAAGAGTTTACTAGTATTTATTTTAAAACATGCAAGTAAAAATTAGGGATGCACCGATACCACTTTTTTGGAATACGAGTACGAGTACTTGCATTTCAGTACTTGCCAATACCGATACCAAGTACTTAATAAAAAAACATGATTTAAATTTACAGGTAACAGCTTTAGTCATATAATTTAACAAAAAAAACAAAGGACTAGTTTTCCAGTTTGTTGTAAACTCTGCCTCTTTGGACAACACAAGAGGCATTAACCCCTTACAAGCCGCTCAAACATAGACATTTCTCAGACCGTGGTATCAATTCCAGGTATCGGGGGACTTTTAACGACTACAAGTACTTTAGAAAATGTGGTATCGAGGCACATACCCGATACCAGTATCGGTGCATCCCTGGTAAAAATGTATTGTTGTTTGTTTTAGTCATTTTAAGATGCCAGGAAGAGCAAAAATATAAACCAATCACAGTTATCTAAACAACATCGCTGTCAGTGAAATACAAATGAGAACAAATCAATACCAGGAAGAACATTACTCATTAGTAGTAAGGAACTTGAAATATTTAATTTCTGGGGGAGGATTAAAGTAGTAACCCATATCAAAGTATCAGATTAAGTGTGAACAAGGATCTACTACAATGTGTCAGCCCACTCATTTCTCAACATCACTTTATCAGCTGCTGGTATGAATTTACAGCTCGATTGATTAGTTTTTCTTTTTTAGTTAATTATAATTATAACATATTAATTTACGCTCAATATGATTTTCACCTCGCCTGACATGACGATCAAGAAAAGAGAAACTGTCTTTTACTTGACAAATATTTCCAGTAAAACCGAGCAGACATCATTAGACACATGCAGCGTGATTTTTGAAAAAGAGCAAAAGATAGTCGACCTCTCTACAGTTTCGACCATTTCCCTAGAGACAGCGAAATGACTGAGTAATCTTTGCTATCGATTGAAATCCAGCTAACCATTTCATGAGTATTGTCAAGCACAGCACAATTGACTCGTCTTGCCACGCAGGAAGCCGGCGCGGGTTGGAAATGCTCCCTTAGAGTGAGAAATTGATTGATGAAGTGCTTCTGACTGCTGGGCGCATGTTTATATTGGCTTTTATTATCAATCCGACTCTTTGGAAGAATTAATTAAGCCTGGCGTTTTCCGAAGGATACGCTTCCTTGGAGCAAAACACTGAATGCCGTTTTATTAACACAGTTTGCGGCGTATTTTCGCAGCAGTAAAGGATACATCAAAAGCGATGTGAAATCCACCCAGTTATATCAAGGACTTTTGAAAATCTTTTTTCCCTTGGTATGATTTCTGCAACAGAGCTTGTTTTGGAGAAACACTGAACTCTGGTTCAACAGATATTTTCTTTTAACCCTCAAAACCAATATCAATCATCTCAACCCAGCATTGTGTGCTCTAGAATTTTTAAGGTCAAGATGAGAGAAAAACAACTCTGTTGAGCACCCAGGCTCAGACCACTAAAGCTCCGTGCTGGTTATTGTGTGTCCTTACATTTGAAGGAAATGGAAGTGGAAATGTGATACGAAAGTGGAAAATTTAAGTCATGATCTACAGTTTGGCCAACATGCATGCATTATGAATCAATGTAAAAAGAAACCATTTTGATCCGTATTCTTGTAGACGTAACTACTAGGGGTGTATGAAAATATTGATACATGTTAGGGATGTAAGATTTTAAGTTTACATAAGAAGGAGGAAACAAACGCGTTTGAGACTTTGTTAGAGACAGAGCGCAACGCGTCATAACCTGAAAACCACACCCACCGGGGGGGGGGGGGGCAATCCATCCGTCTCCATTGAATTTGTATTGCAAGAGGCTGCCTCCTTGTCATTTCTGGCTTATAACAAAAAGCAGAATAAAGCCCAAAAGCTGCTGTGTGAAAGGATGTACAGCTAAAAAGCCAATATGGGACGATTACCTGTTTCATGATTAACCACGATAAAATATCCTGACGGTTAGTATTATCGTTTAAAATGTAATTATCATTACAACCGTGTTTGATTATCGTGATTTTGAAAATTGGCGGTAAATCCTGTCCAGCCAGAATCAGTTTGACGCAGGCGCGCACATGCAACATAGTTTTTTTTTTTGCATTATTCATTCACGGTAAACTTATAAGATAGATTTATAAAAAAATTTTTACCATAGAAATAATTTCAAGGACATGAAATATTAAATTGTGAATTTCAAAAATAAAACTTTTTTATGTTTTCAGTGTGTGTATCAGTTCTTTTTAAACATTTCCATCTCATTTTAACAAAACCATGATAATATTGATAACCGTGATAACTTTGGTCACTATAATCATGATATGAAATTTTTATACCGTCCCATCCCGAATATGTTTTTATAAGGTGTCGACCCAAAAAAAAAACGTGTTTAAAGACACAAAAGTGGATACAGGCAACTTTTCATAGAACTAACATTATAAGAACTACGCCCACTGGAGGGAAATGTAGTCACTGATCCATTTTTGTGTCTTTAAACGCTCGTTTTTTGGGGTCGACAGCTTATAAAAACATATTTTGGTTTTTTTAGCTTTTTAACTGTACACACAGCAGCTTTTAGGCATTAATCTGTTTTTGTTATAAGCCACGAAAGACAAGGAAGCAGCCTCATGTAATACAAACTCAATAAAGACGGTTGGATTGCCCCCCCCCCCCGACTCCCTTTTCCAAAGCGTTTTTTTTCTAAAATCATGCACCCCGCCTTTAACAATGAACAACATAAAGCATTTATTAATATTAGTTCATGTACATTTCAGCATTTACTAATACATTTTAAAATAAAAATTTGTATTAGTTTTACATTTGTACTATTTGTATTGCTATTAGTTTATGCACAATGAACTAGCATTAACTAAATTGCATTGGCATTAACTAACATTAACAAAGATAAAAAATGTTGAAAAATTACTTTGCCTATTGTTAGTTCATGTTTTTGTTAGCTAATGCATTTATGTTAACAAATACAACCTTTTGCAAGTGTTACAAATAAAAAAAATAAAAAAACAATGCTAGTAATTAATTTATTATCATAAATATCAGCAATTATTTGACGTTTTTTTAATTCAATGTTGCTTATTTTTTTCATGAATGTGTACATCTTATGCACTTGCAAAAAAAGTAAAATATTGTTACCAAGCAACAGCTTTAGTTGAAATAATTAGAAGCTTATTTTATGTTTAAAAACTGGAGTAATACGTTATACTTTTGAGACAAGAATTCAATTTCTACATGATGAGGTAACATGAAAACCATTGTGTCGCAGAAACATTCAATCTCATTTTCTTTTCGTTATTTCATCCTTTGTCAAATTTAGATCTCACGCAGACAATCTGACTATAACCTTGTTTGAATAAGAGGGGTCATCAAATCATCCTTGATCTAACTGTGCCTTCACACCGCTGGTTACGTGCTTTCATTCTCTACAGTCATCATTTAGCTAAACTGCATGAAATTTATGGGTGGACTCAAGGTTAATAGATTTCAGCGAGAAATCCCATTAGGATATCATTTGCTCACAGGACGTACAGCCAGACCTAACATTGCTATTACAAGTCCTGGATTCATGCAAACCATTGCACTTTCAATTTATTCTGGTGGTGCATTTGTACAATTCTGACAAATGATTGATTTTGGGCAAGCTTTTAAAATCCTTATGGTTTCATCTGCTTTGTAAAAAATGACAAATACCTTTAAGAACCATATATTTGTATTTTGCACTGAACAGATAAAAAGTAATACAGGTTTGGAACGACATGAGGGTGACTAAATACCTACACAATATTCACAGGGTGAACAAATCCTTTAATCACGTTAAGTCACGTTAGACCCTTTCCTTTAATCTGCACAGATCTTAAGATCGTTCTAACAACAAGATTTTAAAATAATAGCCCTAATACAATAATAGTGGATTTGTAAAATAACTCTTTGCTAAGTCCATCTCATCCGCATTTGCAGGTCGGAGAACATTTGAAGATCCTTTAAATCAATGACTAATTTATGATCATGATTCATGCATGTATCTCAGATCCATCTAAAACACTCTGAAAAAGTTATAGCTCCGCAAAGGTCATAGGTTTGATCCCATGGAACACAAATACTGATCAAATGTAAGCGTCTGCCAAATGCATAAACGTAAATGAAATGGCATTTTATAACGCTGATAATCACTGTGTATCTTAATCGGCTTCTCTGATGCACGCACACACACTTGAAGTTAAGCAGCACAAACATTTTGAAAATTTAATTCAGTAATGGAGAAAGCTTTACTCCCCTCATCCATTTGAATATTTCATTAGGTCTCTCCGTTCCCCATTGAGAGAATAGCTGGTAATCAGAGTAATCCCTGAAATGTGGGAGCCGCACACCCAGCGCATTCAACAACTATTACCACACCATTCCTGAGCTGTACACCCCCATGCCAATAAGAAGAAATGTTCAAAACTGAAAAGCTGAATGAGCCCACTGGAAGTGGAAAAACATACAGAGAACACTCAACGGGGCTGTAAACGGTGGGTGCGAGGCGCTACAAACCAAATACCATTGGAAAGAAATTACAATGGATTGCCGTTTCGGAAATCCCGTCGTGCCGTCACTGATATCGTATGAATGCCCTAATTAAATAATTTGGAATATGCCATGTTTTGAAAACACAAGTAAAGGGCTTCATCAAATATTACCCCTCAAATAAATCATATTCATACATTGTACTCTTACAGACAAGAACTTTATTTGTATTCCAACCATGGGTGGACGAATCAATCTTAAATGTGCTTAGAAAGAGTAATGCCCCACTTTCCTATAGCAGTGGATTGGCGTTATGAACTGCTCTCCTCACTAAATGGACTTTAGCCCTTGAGCCATGACTTCAGGTTGTGAAAGCTTTGTTCTTGAGTTGACACAACCTCAAGAGAGGTTACCCTGGATTTCTACTTGTAGGCATTGTTATATCCCTCTTCCGCCTCCTGGGAGGCTCCACTTTAATTTTTCTCCGCAAGCACACCAGATTTATTGCTTCAGTAAATTTCTAAGAAGGGAAAGGAAGCGCACACCCCGGGGGGAATCGCTGCGGGAGATCACCTGACCGTGTTGTGGCCACAACTGCACCAAAAAAAACACACATTTTACGAGAGCCATTTGTTTTTCTTATTCTAATCCGGGAGCTGCGAGGGCTGGTCAGAGGGTGTGTATTTGGAAGGGGGGGCTTTTACATTTGGGACTAAACATGGCCTCTATTTATACAACGTGCACACAAGGACATTTTCAGAGAGAAAACAAGGGTATGATTCTCCTCACATAGCCAACAATGACAGCCAGGGTTGCACTCACGGAGCAAGCATGCCCTCCTTTCCATTATTCATTCGATACAGAACTTATAGAGGAAAAAAATCACACTGCACGTGGATCTCTGCTTTTTTAGTGGGTGTATATCACTCCTTTATTTGTTATTGTACACTAACACTGTCTTTCATGTAATCCAATACAAACTATTTGGTTTGTACTGGCTCAGATATGACTCGCTCTCATGTTATTCTGAGGAGCGTTGGGCTGGTCACAGCTGAATTCTGCTCAGAGCTATTTAATGTCTGTTTCATGAAGAGCCAAGTAGTTTGTTTCTGTTCATTCCTTTGGTGCAGAAATGAATTTAGGATTATTAAGGAAGATTCATTTACAGTGCATATTAAAGTACATATGAAAAGCTCAGATGCAAAACCATCTAAGGGTGTATGACATGGTTTTTTGTAAATTAGCATTTTTTATGACTCTTAATGGATTCTGACAACAAAGCTGTGTTTCTGAATGGCCTGAGGGTTGGTTTAAGTGGATTTGAATCGAAAGTATTTGATGAATGTATAATACGTGCCGAAAGCATATCATTATCTGATTTTCAACAGAGGTGGCGTTTGATGTCCTCATTTGTGTGCTTTTAATCATCCCCCCACTGACCTTTATGTAAACTCCTACCGGATGTCTATCAAAACCTGGTTTTACTATAAAGGGGGCGTGTACAACAAAGCTTTTAAACGTGGATGAAAACAGCAGCTTGAAAACTTGTTTCTCAATTCCAAGAACGCAAAGAACGGTTCTTGGAAGAATGAACTCAGAAGGTCACGATAACATAGAACGCACTTGTGAGAATTGAGATGTGTGCGATCTTCCGGTTGGTCACCTGACCTCACCAAATTCAACATCAAAACATTCATAAAGAGACAAACATACAATTATCTGCATTATTATATACATATTATATATTTTTTATTGTGTCATTTTGCAATGGCAAATACATAAATATTTCCGATACCTTATCAAGCAATAATAATATAACCTAAAATAAGAAACTCAATTAAGATTAGTTGTTCTATGCCAATAAAACATACACACACTTGAGGAATAACTATCTAGTCTCATGAAATTTTGTGATATAGTCACGTAAATTTTTTTATTCGTTTTTTTGGGATCGTATCACGAATTTTCGTGTTTTTTCGTGCTTTTTCCTATTTTTACACCGTTGTCGCCTGGCGTTAGGGTTAGAGTTGGGTTTGGGTAAGAATGTAATTTTATGTAAATCTAACACTAAAACGAAGCGACAATGGTAAAAAAAATAGGACAAAACAGTTGAGTGACAATGACACGTAAACAGATTTTCGTGATGCGATCACGAAAAATGCAGAAATTCATGAAAATATCATGATAAAGAATCAAAAATGTACGTGACTACAGCACAAAATCTCGTGAGACTGGGCTCGGAATAAATATGACTTGTCAACAACCTCCTATATTTCCTTATCTTAATTTCTATACATATATGTGTACAAGCATATTTGTGTTATCGTCGTTAAGACGGCAAAAAAACTTGTGCGAAGCACTTCCTTCCTCCTCCATTGTTTTGCCGCAATGACTTCTGGGACATAAAGCAATTTTAGCTTGCAGGTCCGCACTCGATGCATCCTCGATATCAAGAACACATCTGGGTATTTTCATGTGTCCTCTGTACTTGCGTTCTAGAATTAGAATTGAACTTCGAGGGTTAATGATTACGTAGAGCGAAAACACAAGGACCAGGATAGCTGAAGAACGCGTATTGAGAATCATCTCTAGTCAGCTTTTTTCAGCTGAGCGCTTTGGTTGCTATGATACTCAGTGTTGGGCAAGTTACTTCCAAAGTGTAATACATTATATATTACAAATTACTGTCATTTGAAAGTAATTAGTTACATTACAATATTACTGACTCTGAACTGTAATGAGTTACACTACTTTTGCGTTACTTTTGAGTTACTTTCATCAAAATAACAGAAGTATGACTAGGCATTATAAAATGTTAAAATGTAGTTTATTGATGCTTATAAATCTAGAAGTTATGTGTTGGCCCTCGAGCTTTGAATAGGCACAGTGAAGACTTATGGCAAAAAACATTAACAATGACTGTCAGAGTCCTAAACATGGACAAATGATTTGGTAAAAGTCTGGTAAATGATGGTAGACATACCAAACACAATAAAGCTAGAGCCCACTAAAATGCAACCTATAGACTAATAACATGGCAAGACACGCAACCTCTTTTCATTTCTATTCTTTAATTCACTTTTAATTCAGATTCAGAGCACAAACCTGGCATGCATTGGGTTGACACAACTTATCAAAAAGTGCTATTGGAGGAACAGGCCTCAACGAATACAGCTCATTTCAGTACAATATAAGGATTACATGTAGGTTAACATATATTGCTTAATACAACACAGACAAACAGAGAAACACTGCTTTTTGCCAAACAATCAATATAGGCTCCCATACAAAGGCTGGTAAAACTTTAAACAGTGATGTTTAAATGTACTATTTAAATAACCATGTTTAAGTCTACATTAATGTTATGTTGTAGTTTAGGTTGCTGTTTGTATTAAAACTGTAGATAGCATAGGAATAGCCTAGCAATCTATTATGTATATGGACTGTAACCATAGCAACGTTAGCTTACCTTGTCATTGCTGGTGTGGTGAAATGGATTTTACTGGCAAGATTTCTAAAAGTCTCTTTACTTCTGAGGTTCAAGCAGCACAGGAGACCGATAGAAACTTTCTGTTGCCTTTACTTGCCTTAGTGTTTCATTCGCAGAATTTTGCGTGTGCGTCGCTACCGGACCTGATTGCAACCACTTTAGTCAATGCTTATACAGACGCGGACTTCCCAGATTCGGCTCTTTAAGAAACGCGTCAAATACAAAATTAAAGTAAAAATGAACATGCTGCATACAGCACCTGGAAACAGACATACGCTGCGTCCCAAAACGCCTACTTCCATTCTATATAGTAGGCAAAGAGTACGAGAAGTAGTGCTTTTCGCCTACTATATAGTATGGAAGTATGCTGTTTGGGACGCAGCCATTACTATTTTAACCGCAGCTTTTTCCTGTGTGGATGCTGGTCACGCGCATTGGTCAAAAAATAAAATAAAATAAATAACACGTCTATTTTTGAAATGCATTGTTGTAACGCGCTCGTTACTAAGACTGTAACGAGTAAAATATTACCAAAATTGTATTAGTAATGCGTTATATTACTGCGTTACAGCAAAAACTAATATATTACTGTAATATATTATATTTTGTAATGCGTTACTCCCAACACTGATGATACTTTTGCTTTGTTTATCAGTCATTGAACGATGCACTGGTTGGTTGGTTACTGTGATATTTGTCCCGCCCCTCCTCCACTGTGATTGGACTGCAGAATGAAAAGTGACATTGACGAGCTGACCATTTCACCCAAAGTTGAAAAGTTCAACTCGCTGAGCTCAGCACTGAGCATGGAAAAACTGTCAGCTGCTGCTGTTTTTGAAAAGCGCGGGGCTTCCATTGGAAACAATTGAAAACATACACTGGCCACCGATGTAAACGCCTTGGTGTGCAATCCCCCAATAGGAGAAAATTATTGTCAAAAGCCCCACCTTCAAGTTTCACAATATGTAATATTTACATCACAAATCATTAACGGATAATTCTCTTATCCGCTAGCTTTATTGCTATCCCAACCTTCAATGTGAAAATATTTTCTATTTTACAACTATTTCACATGGTTGCAATTTCATATAAGATTGTCCAATGAGAATCATAAAGCATCACTCCAACACTGAACGTCACTGGCGCAAAAGCTGCTCGTACTAAAATGTAAAACAACATTGTATACCAAATATAAAAAAAATTAAATAGTAAAAAATTAAAAAGCAAAACCGTAATAAGATTGTTTTGAATACTTTGCCTCAGTTTTAAGTTGCTTTTGATAAATCTGTATGCTAACTGAATCAATGTAAATTTGAGGCTTGGCAAAATCTATTATTAGACACAAATTATACATCAATTCATAACAATTTAGTAACTAAATCATTTATTTTCAAATAATAGAAGGTGAAATTGTTAAGTATAGTGCCTTTTTATAATATTAGCTAAATAGAAATGATCTGTTTACTATGACAGCACTCCTTTCCCCCACGCGGAAAGCTGTTGAAACAAGTCCTGACATTTCGTTTCCTCTTATATTCACAAACTGACAGGAGGCAGAACAAGTTTCAACAGAGCAGAGCCGTCCTCCGTAAGATATGCCATAAGTAGGACCTAAGAAAACAACCCCACATGTCATTGTAAGGGGTCCTTAACCCCCTGCTATTAGTTTGACAAGCAAAGGTGGAAGCCAGGAAATAGTTTTTAAATGGAAACACTCATTTTTAACGAGAGAAAAAAATGAGTCAAAAATGGAAATGTCCTGCCTGCTTTTGAGTGGATCTTTATACCCAGTCACTGTGAAATATGACAAAAAAAATCATTAACAAGACAAAGCATTTTTCCAGGTACTCCCGCAATGTGATATTAATTTCTCCCTTTATAGTACCACACATTTTTAATATGTAAGAACACATTTTTGAAAACGTTAGAACCCATATTAAAAAAAAAATTAAGCTGTAATCCGTACATTTTTTGAAAAAGTTTGAAAAAATCATTAATTTTGCCTAAATACATCATGTCTGTAAATAGAAAAAAGATGACCTGGCTACTTCATCACATGTATGTGCTCCAGATGGGAATGGGGAAGAGTTTGTATTTTGTTTATACAACCATTGCTTAGAGTTTAAACTTGTCATCTAGATGGAAACGTTTAATCTGTAAAGATTTAAATGACAATCATCTGGGAACGTGAATTTATTTCACCCTTACATCTGGTGAATCGTCTTTTGTAAAAAACTTCGGAGTCTCCAGATAAAAATGGAAATGCGGCAGAGCTTGTGCTAAAACAAGAGTCAATATCAAGCTTTTTTAAATCAGAAATTATTAAATACTGGAGCAGAGATAGCTTTTTCCTATGACTAGGTAAAAAATGTTTAAACCTTTATGTTGAAACAACTACGTTTTCATTTAGTCAGAAGATGTATTATTTGTTCCATAGACTGTAAAAAAAAATGGACGACGCCCGTTCGCTCTCTTCCACTGGTGAAAAGTGAAGCCGCCAGTGTCCCAATACAGCGCTGACATCTTGGGTCGTGAGTCTGCGCAGTAGCGATTTTGGGACCAGTCCTGCGCAGTAGTGAGCAGGAACTAAAGCCGCGAAATCAAGGCCCCACCCTCACTCTCGCAAAATGTGCATATCACAACTGTCAATCATGACGTGACACCACCATTTTTATAGCATTAATTAACTAACTAAAAACAAACTTATTATAAAAACAAACACTTGAATTTACATCAGTGTGATAAAAACTACAGTAAATGACAGAAACCTGAATTGGAAAAAAGATAATTGAGGTGTAATTACATTGTTTTCGTTGATTTCAAGTCCCATTGAATAACATGGGGGAGGCGGGGTTTATGACCTATACTGGGATCAGTCACTGGGGGGGGGGGATCGAGACGTTTTGGCTTCACTTTTCAGGGCTTGTGTAAGTAAGGGCAATGCACAATGCATGTACAGATAATTACTCTGCACATAACTGCAATTTTATAGTTCAAACAAAGAGGGCGATAGAGAGGCCAAAACTACAGACTGCTGCTTTAAAACTGCTGTCTGCAATTTTGCCTCTTTATCGCCATTTATGTGGTTTGGTAAGGAAAACGGATTGTTTTTGTACAAATCACACTGATTTTTATTTTCAAACCCAAAAACGTTACAGATTGCAGATTTAAGACACAAACAAAGATACATTTAACAAGAAGGCAAATTTCCATCTAGTCATACTGTAGGTGCAGTTTCAGACCAAAAACTAGCAATTGATATTTAACATCAAATACTGATCTGCCTGCATCATTAAAGGCAAGAGTTAATTCAGAAACTCTGTGTTTGCAGAATTGGAAACAGCTCCTGTTGAATATGGGACAGCCGGCTGGAGATTGCTGTCGACATGCCAACAAGATTATGGGATGTGCTTTCTCGGGGCCCACAGGCATAGTAAGGAGAGAAAAAACTTCCAGCTCAGTGGAAACGAGACTGATGTAGCCAAAAGCAACGGGAAGTAATTTGTACCTGCTATTTTGAGTTTTTCACACTTGGATGGCAAAAATGCACTGGCAGATGGGATAAACTAATGACACTTCATTACATGAACCAGCTTACTGAAAACTGCTGCCTATTATTGAAAGCATTAACACATGAAAATGACTTTTGCGGCACAAATGAAGGGATTACGTTGCCTTTACCCATCTAATCTTTCTGCTGATCGTTGTTACCTGAATTAAGTTACTGTTTATTGAAATCCAACATATAGGTGCATTGTGTACTGCTTAATTGAATACAAATGCCAATTTTTGACATGAAAATAATATTTTACACTTTTTTATAGACTTAAATTAAGTGGGCTCGTATTTCACTTTTACAGAGGGAGGAATATATTGATCTGGCTTTAAATATACATTTCTGTCTTCATGCCAGCCTGTTAAATCTTAAACTAACAGAGGCTATGGTTGACTACCTCATCACCATTTCAAGTCTGTGCCAGCTGGCTGTGGTATGCTGGATGAACGATACAGGTTTTAAACAAGCCACTTCAACAGATGCGATTAATGGATCAGGGCGAAATGGAAAACTAATGCGTTTGAAAAACCTTACATCTTTTTCTTTTAGTTTAATCTATGTATCATCTGTTTTGGTTATTTATTTTATCCACTAAATTTGTTTTCTCAGTGGCCCATTTGATTTGTGCATTTGAAGTGTGTGTAATATACCATGAGACTTAATAATCACTTACTAGATGGTCCACAGCAAGTTCTCATGATAACTATGATATCAACCTGTCATGAAATATTTGCAATAAGTCACGCTCTTTTTGAAGATCTAATTTTCCATTGCAGGCCATGAACGTTCAATAATTCTTTCAACAAATAAAATAATGTTACATTCAAATTCACCAAAGCTTTTATTGCATTCCAATCAATATTTACCTATATATCTGAGTATATAGAGTGAAGCTCTGGGCTCCCTTGTAATATGATCATATTCACTGACTACCAGTGTTCAAATTATGATGTTTAAGCAGGATTTATATGCAAAGATGAGCCCCCTGTGGAGAAGCACACAGAGCTGGAGGCCTTCACTCAAGTGTGAAGAGACGGGCTGAGTGATTTCCTCTCAGCCATGCATGCATCAGGAACACCAACAGAGACTTGTTTCAAATATATATATATACTTCTCCACTTACACCCATAAAGAATTAAATGGAAGCTTTGAAATACAAAGCATGCAATGAATTAATCCCTTTAATAATCTTGCTTATGAATTTTAACAGAATTAGTCTAGGAACAATGATCTCTTAGGCTTTTACACAATTAATACATTAGAATAAAATAAAGAATAACCAAATAATCCCTTAATGAGTAACCCTTAATTTAAGGTCCAAATCCAGATGATGAAAGTGAAATCAAGATCTCAATCTGCTGCATTTATTCTTCATTACAAATGTTTGATGCATATAAAATAAATTGTCCTTTAAAAACTAAACCTAAATATAAATTTAGGACTCCAAGAATATCAGTAGCCCAATAAAAGCGGCTATATTTTTCATAAAAGGGATAGGCTCATAGCCATAATCGCTAGATATCCAGTAAAACTTTAATTGTGCAACATAAAAATGTCTAAAAGCACATTTAAGCAGGTATCAAATTGAAATTATTTACACCACCTAGGATTACAGTTGAAGTAATAATCTGTGTAAGCGCCCCAATACCTAAAATGAATCTGAGGCAGCTAAAGCACACATGAATCTGCAGCGCAGCAGGAGCTAAAGCAACCATGAATCTGCAGCAGTAGCAACAGCTAAATGCCTTGTGAATCAGCAGCAGCAGCTAAAGCACCCATGAATATACAGCAGTAGCAGCAGGTAAAGGACCTGTAAATCTGCAGCAGCTAAAGCAGCAGTGAATCTGCAGTAGTAGCAACAGCTAAAGCACCCATGAATCTGCAGCAGTAGCAGCAGCTAAAGCACCCATGAATCTACAGCAGCAGCAGCTAAAGGACCTGTAAATCTGTAGCAGCAGCTAAAGCAGCCATGAACCTGCAGTAGCTAAAAGCGGCAGTGAATCTGCAGTAGTAGCAGCAGCTAAAGCACCCATGAATATGCAGCAGTAGCAGCAGCTAAAGCACCCATGAATCTGCAGGAGCAGCTTAAGCACCCATGAAACTGCAGCAGTAGCAGCAACTAAAGAACATGTGAATCTGCAGCAGTAGCAGCATCTAAAGCACCCATGAATCTGCAGCAGTAGCAACAGGTAAAGGCCCTGTGAATCTGCAGCAGCAGCTAAAGCACCCATAAATCTACAGCAGTAGCAACAGCTTAAGAGCCTGTGAATTTGCAGCAGTAGCTAAAGTAGCCGTAAATCTGCAGCAGGTAAAGCATCAGTAAATCTGCAGCAGTAGCAGCAGCTAAAGCACCCATGAATCTGCAGCACCATCTAAAGCACCCATGAACCTGCAGCAGCAGCTAAAGCACCCATGAATCTGCAGCAGCAGCTAAAACCCCTATGAATTTATAACAGCAGCTAAAGCACTGTGAATCTGCAGCAGTAGCAACATCTTAAGGCCTTGTGAATCGAGGGCAGCAGCTAAAGGCCCTGTGAATCTAAAGCAGCAGCTAAAGCCCCCATGAATCTGCAGCAGCAGCTAAAGGACCTGTGGATCTGTAGCAGCTAAAGCAGCCGTAAATCTGCAGAAGCTAAAGAAGCAGTGAATTTGCAGTAGTAGCAGCAGCTAAAGCACCCATGATTCTGCAGCAGCAGCTAACTGACCTGTAAATCTGTGGCAGCAGCTAAGGCAGCCATAAACCTCCAGTAGCTAAAGCAGCAGTGAATCTGCAGTAGTAGCAGCAGCTAAAGCACCCATGAATCTGCAGCATCAGCTAAAGCACCCATGAATCTGCAGCATCAGCTAAAGCACCCATGAAACTGCAGCAGTAACAGCAACTAAAGGACATGTGAATATGCAGCAGTAGCTGTCCTGTGAATCTGCAGCATCAGCTAAAGCACCCATGAATCTGCAGCAGCAGCTAAAGCACCCATGAATCTGCAGCATCAGCTAAAGCACCCATGAATCTTCAGCAGCAGCTAAAGCACCCATGAATCTGCAGCAGTAGCAGTAGCTAAAGGACCTGTGAATCTGCAGCAGCTAAAGCAGCTGTAAATCTGCAGAAGCTAAAGCAGCAGTGAATCTGCATAAGTGGTCGCAGCTAAAGCACCCATGAATCTGCAGCAGCAGATAAAGCAGCCATGAATATGCAGCAGTAGCAACAGCTAAAGGCCCTGTAAATCTAGAGCAGCAGCTAAAGGCCCTGTGAATCTAGAGCAGCAGCTAAAGCACCCATGAATCTGCGGCAGTAGCAGCAGCTAAAGGACCCGTGAATCTGCAGCAGTAGCAGCAGCTAAAGCACCCATGAATCTGCAGCAGTAGCAGCAGCTTAAGAACCTGTGAATTTGCAGCAGCAGCTAAAGTAGCCGTAAATCTGCAGCAGCTAAAGCAGCAGTGAATCTGCAGTAGTAGCAGCAGCTAAAGCAGCCCTGAATCTTCAGCAATCATGAATATGCAGCAAGTAAACCAACCATAAATATGCAATAGCTAAAGCACCCATGAATCTGCAGCAGTAGCAGCAACAAAAGGACATGTGAATCTGCAGCAGTAGTTGTCCTGTGAATCTGCAGCATCAGCTAAAGCACCCATGAATCTGCAGCAGCAGCTAAAGCACCCATGAATCTGCAGCATCAGCTAAAGCACCCATGAATCTGCAGCAGTAGCAGCAACTAAAGGACATGTGAATCTGCAGCAGTAGCAACAGCTTAAGGCCCTGTGAATCGAGGGCAGCAGCTAAAGGCCCTGTGAATCTGCAGCAGTAGCAGCAGCTAAAGGACCTGTGAATCTGCAGCAGTAGCAGCAGCTAAAGGACCTGTAAATCTGCAGCAGTAGCAGCAGCTAAAAGACCTGTGAATCTGCAGCAGCTAAAGCAGCCGTAAATCTGCAGAAGCTAAAGCAGCAGTGAATCTGCAGTAGTAGCAGCAGCTAAAGCACCCATGAATCTCCAGCAGCAGCTAAAGCATTCATGAATCTGCAGCAGTAGCAACACCTAAAGCCCCTGTAAATCTAGAGCAGCAGCTAAAGGCCCTGTGAATCTAGAGCAGCAGCTAAAGCACCCATGAATCTGCAGCAGTAGCAGCAGCTAAAGGAACTGTGAATCTGCAGCAGTAGCAGCAGCTAAAGCACCCATGAATCTGCTGCAGTAGCAGCAGCCTAACAACCTGTGAATTTGCCGCAGCAGCTAAAGTATCCGTAAATCTGCAGCAGCTAAAGCAGCAGTGAATCTGCAGTAGAAGCAGCAGCTAAAGCAGCCCTGAATCTTCAGCAATCATGAATATGCAGCAAGTAAACCAACCATAAATATGCAATAGCTAAAGCACCCATGAATCTACAGCAGTAGCAGCAACAAAAGGACATGTGAATCTGCAGCAGTAGCAGCAACAAAAGGACATGTGAATCTGCAGCAGTAGCAGCAACAAAAGGACATGTGAATCTGCAGCAGTA
Organism: Misgurnus mizolepis; assembly: GCA_025389145.1. Classification (NCBI taxonomy): domain Eukaryota; kingdom Metazoa; phylum Chordata; class Actinopteri; order Cypriniformes; family Cobitidae; genus Misgurnus; species Misgurnus mizolepis. The sequence goes on from JAIFKI010000019.1 coordinate 5,088,572, forward strand.
GTTGTCCTGTGAATCTGCAGCATCAGCTAAAGCACCCATGAATCTGCAGCAGCAGCTAAAGCACCCATGAATCTGCAGCAGCAGCTAAAGCACCCATGAATCTGCAGCAGTAGCAGCAACTACAGGACATGTGAATCTGCAGCAGTAGCAACAGCTTAAGGCCCTGTGAATCGAGGGCAGCAGCTAAAGGCCCTATGAATCTGCAGCAGTACCAGCAGCTAAAGGACCTGTGAATCTGCAGCAGTAGCAGCAGCTAAAGGACCTGTAAATCTGCAGCAGTAGCAGCAGCTAAAAGACCTGTGAATCTGCAGCAGCTAAAGCAGCCGTAAATCTGCAGAAGCTAAAGCAGCAGTGAATCTGCAGTAGTAGCAGCAGCTAAAGCACCCATGAATCTGCAGCAGCAGCTAAAGCACCCATGAATCTGCAGCAGCAGCTAAAGCATTCATGAATCTGCAGCAGTAGCAACACCTAAAGCCCCTGTAAATCTAGAGCAGCAGCTAAAGGCCCTGTGAATCTAGAGCAGCAGCTAAAGCACCCATGAATCTGCAACAGTAGCAGCAGCTAAAGGAACTGTGAACCTGCAGCAGTAGCAGCAGCTAAAGCACCCATGAATCTGCTGCAGTAGCAGCAGCCTAAGAACCTGTGAATTTGCAGCAGCAGCTAAAGTAGCCATAAATCTGCAGCAGCTAAAGCAGCAGTGAATCTGCAGTAGAAGCAGCAGCTAAAGCAGCCCTGAATCTTCAGCAATCATGAATACGCAGCAAGTAAACCAAATCACTGTAAAAAATTGACTGTAGAATTTACAGGATTTAGCTGGCAAAAAAGTTGCCAATAAAGTTCTGTAAAAAAATTATTAATTGCTGTAAAATGGACTGCAGCATTATACTGTAAAGCAATTTACAGCTAATTGTTGTTTGTAAAATACAGTACTTTGTTGTTTATTTTACAGTTATAATGAATTATACTTGTATTATAAGTTACAGTATTTTTTTGTAATTCCAATAAATTACAGTATATAGTTGGCAACTAGAGTTGCCAATAAAATCCTGTAAATTCCCCAAAACCCAAGATGATATTGTAATAGTTTTACATTCAAATGCTGTAAAGAATTTTTACTACATTATTACACTGTAATATATTTACCAAATCTATTCCTGTAAATACATGAGAATGAAAACTGAATTAAATGTAATTTACAGAATAATGCAACCAAAGTCAAAGGTGCTTCAAGAACAACATTTATTAAAACTGACAGCAAAGTACTTTCAAAAAAATTATGTTGTTTCAGCAAATATTCCACTCAATCCTTAATATTCTAAAACAATGGCATCTATAAAACATCTAAACACGGTTTATGTTACATTTAAGATCTTGTTGAATCTGTGTTAGAACATAACATAACTTGTATGTCTAGAAACACAAGTGCTCAATCACAGAACTGGCCTATTTACAATATGTTTTGGTCTTAATACATGAACAAGAACTTACATGCGTAACCATTCAAAGTCCAATAATTTTCTGAAAAGAGTACACACATGAGGGTTGATGGTGTTGTTTCTCTTCTCAGAGGCGTTTCCACTTTTTTGCCTCCAACCTTTGTTTTGGCTGTCTTGATGCCAGTGGTAGGTATGATTCTAGGGCTGGGCGATTCGTCCCCATAAAAAAATCTGAGATTTTTTTATAAAAAACTCGATTTACGATTCGAATCGATTTTTTTTCCCCGACCCCATTTAAAACAAAATAATTGCAAACTGTATATATTTTTAAAATATATATTTATTATATTTAATTAAAATGCATCAACAAAAAATTGGGAAGGAATGAAGATTTGCGAATGCAAAATGTATGTCAGTGTTTCCCACAGATCTGAAATTTACTTGTGGTGGTAGCTGGTGAAAAGGGCAATCATTATAATCCACCGACAAAAAATGGTCTACTATACATGTGACACAGAACTAATAATGTGTGACACAACACAATACTTTGAATTATTGAACATTAATATTAATTTCACATTAATCTAACCACCCCAAACTTTCTTTGTCATGAACAAAGCTGACACTGTTTGTCAAAGCACCACGAAAACACTTTCTGTTTTTGCACTGGTATATGAAGCAATTTGACGACCCCTTTTATCAAACTCAATATATACAATACTATGTACAGTATATTAAAAGACAGTGCAGGTCTATAGATTATAAATGTGACTGATGTTATAATGGTAATAATTTCTAGAGATAGGCACTTTTACTGCTTCTGCTTTCTATTTCTCTTTTGCCGATTAAAAAAGCTTAATCCACTCATTATTTCAGATTTAAAAGTTTACTTGCTGTCCTGATGACAGACTTTACATTACAGTTTAGCGTTTTTTTATATCCTGAGTCAGCTTTAGCTTTGCTCGTTCAGTGCAATGGGCTTGACATTAGCACTGCTTTTTGCTACAATCTCTGTGCAAACTTTTTAGATTTTAGAAAAGATATGGTCTATTAATAGTATAGATTAGATTATAAAAAAATGGATTAAAGAAAATGCAGCACGTGGGCGCAACAAGAGCCAGTTGTCATCACCATAGAAACCGGAGGCACGCTGAAACTTCACTCGAGCTTTAGGTAGCGCTCACGGCAGTTCTCCGGTCGAATCGGGTTTTACACACAATATTAATCATACTTGGGACTGAAAGTAATAAACTAGGACCGACCCGGACCAGACTGACCATTTCTAATATAAACCCGGAACCGTACGGGTCCTCTCAGGGAAGAAAGACCTCTAATGGTAAAACTCTGCTCAAGTTCAGAAACATAAAGGATACAATGTGACACTGAGGTTGCTTCGCGTCGCACCCAATTCATTGAGAAACGAAGAGCACGTGAACGGACACTCAACGGGAGAGACACAACGTGCTTGCACGCAAAATGAAGCCAACTTGGATGCTATAAACACATATGCACATAAGCATATGCGACCATTTTGGTCGCAGTGTAGTTCCCTGGCTGCTCAGTTACCTCAGTATGTGCTGCAGTTGATCCAGTTTGCCGCGCTGGATGATGAGTTTATGATGCGCTGGATAATGAGTTTATGACGCGTGCATCTTCACGGGCTCTCTCAACAAAACACGGGTCATCCAGTCGAGTTCAGAAAATACGGAAATTCGTAAAGTGATTTTTTTTCCTGGGCGGGTCCATTTTACCTGGGCGGAATGCCCAGTAGAGCCTATGTTTGGGAAACACTGTATGTACTGCTCTATACTGCAGAGGGGGAGAAAAAAATCTAAAAAAATCGATTTTTTAAAAATATGAATCGATTTGACCTGCCAACTCGATTTTAAAATCAAATCGATTTTTTTCCCAGCCCTATATGATTCCAAAAAAACATCTGCACAAAGAACAAACAAAAATAAATTTTAGAATATACATGTACATATATGTACATTTACAGACAAATGTACATATAAACACTTAAATATCATATGGTGGCATGGGTACTTTCCTGGTGTGTGTGTATATATATAATTTTATTTTTCAAATGAAAAAAGTATAATGCAGGAAAAAAACACATCTACAGAGTGCCCACATAACGTTACGTTACGTGATGAAATCCAGTAAGAAAAAATTAAACAAAAATTGTGAAGAAGTTAGTATTAAAAGGCTTACATTTTAGACAGCATATTTCCTGTTTTTTCACCAACAAAAATAATTACAAACGCAGCCACAGCACTGTTTTGATTATCTGAGGACAAGAATGGTCTCTTTTAATTAACCTGTTCATACTCTAAAGTAAGAACCTTATGTTACCATATTTATCTATAAATACAACATATACACCAGGAAAGTACACATTTTAAAAAAGTGGTTGTCAACCTTTTTTCTTTTCAACCTATTGTCCAAAACAATGTCAAAAGTCTTATTTCTACCAAATAAAATATACTAGAGCAGGGGTGCCCAACCCTGTTCCTGGAGGGCTACCATTCTGCAGATTTTAGCTCAAACCCCAATCAAACACAGCTGAAGCAGCTAATCAAGGTGTTCAGGGTTGCTTGATAATTACAGACAGGTATTGGTGTTGGAGCTGGGTTGGAACTGAAGTCTGTAGGACGGTAGCCCTCCAGGAGCAGGGTTGGGCACCTCTGTACTAGAGCTTGGCGTGTCTACACAATGTAAATTTGTTACAAAAACATCCAAACAATAAGAAATCTCTTGATTTTTGATTGTTTTAGCTTATCATGCTTGTTTCGTTGTATTTTGTCATTCTGTCATTTAAAAGTCTTAAGGCCTACTTGGGGGGTCCTATCCCCCTGGTTGAGAAACACTGCTATTAAACAAATAGCTACCTATGTGAATATAATTACCTTAGAACAAATTCAAGTGTGGAGGATGCCTCCTCCTAATAAACCAGGTTGAAGTTGTAGTATGATGCGAACAAAGCTGCAAATCCAGCCACAAGGTTGGGGTGTGGATTCACAACCACCTGACCGTCCATACTCGGCATCCACTGAGTTGCATTGAGGATTTCACCTAAAAATAATCTTGAAAACAAGAAATATAAAATGTAAGAGAAAATATAACAGTCAACATTTATTGAACAAATACAACAGATTTCAAAACATTGTTGTTTTTATGTATTCTTGAGACATGAGAAGCAAATATGAAGTTAACACTAAATGTCCTCTCACAGCTCTTAAAAGGTCATTTTATCTCCCTGCCTTCATCTATATGGTCTTTTAAAGGAACACGCCCAGATTTTGGGAATTTAGCTTATTCACCGTATCCCCCAGAGTTAGATAAGTCCATAAATACCTTTATCATTTTTATGCGTGCTGTAACTCTGTTTGACGCAGCCCCCGCTAGCTAAGCTTAGCACAAAGACTGGAAGCAAATGGCTCCAGCTAGTATACTGCTTCTAATAAGTGACAAAATAACGCAAACATTTTCCTATTTATGTGTTGTGATTTGTATAAATAACAAGGTGATATGAGACACAACTATCTTTTAACAGTATACAATATACTCGTCAGACAGAGTTTCAGCACGCACAGAGATGAGAAAGGTATGTATGGACTTATCTAACTCTGGGGGATACGGTGAATAAGCTAAATTCCCAAAATCTGGGCGCGTTCCTTTAATTGTCCAATAAAGTCCTTTAGGCTTGTACATGTGAAATTACAAACTTAAATTTGTCAAAACAATGTGGTGCCTGTTTGGTCAAATCTGACACTTCTATGATACCCTCTTAGGTCTCTGTTTAAATGAGACTTGAATGCTGAAATTTTTTGAATGCACTGGAGCATTCAGGTACTCCACATGTAAAGGAACAAGTTACGAACATTACTGTGTACTTTCATATGCTGAGTAAAGCCTATAATAGTATTGCTCTCATGCTGACACAACTTGCAGTGATACATGTCTTAAAATACTTTATAAAATAGCAAAGTCAACAGTGAAGTATAGCATCCATCCATGAAAAAGGGCAGTGTACACAGTGGGTTTTTCACCTTTTCTCATTTGTCTCACACCACCAGTCCTATCAGGTTAAGAGTTGCAATCTCTGCTGTCTCGTGCCTGAAAAACAATGTTAAACTTAATTACACTCCAACCTAACCAAATTTCACGTTTAAAACAACACTGCAAAAGCACCTATACTTACATGTAAAAAGTGAACTACAAACTGGAAAATTAATTACATCTGACTATGTTGGCTAATGTTATAAAATATTTCTGGTCGAAATAACAGGCATCAAATTGCTTCACATTAACTTAAGTATGACACAATATGTTAAACACTACCTTAAGTAAGGAAAATAAACTGACGAAGTAAACTAGAATAGAAAATCGCAGCATCCAACCATGTTAACATATTTTCTAAGATGAGAGCAAATACGCATTTATCGTGTAACCTTACGTTCGTTTTCTTTCACAAGCAATTCCGTTTAAATATCACGTTCATTTAACAGCAATCCAAAATACTTTAACAAAATGGCAACAAACTACAGCCGTATGCAAAAATAAAACGTCCTGTATGATGTTTCTGTTGGTGCTTCTTTAGTCTCACCACCCTGAAGTTGACCCGTATGACGTGACATCTTTGCTGCCTTGCGCCTGAATTCAAAACTCCTGCACATTCAACTCAGATATAACGCGGGTATTATGTTAAACATGTTGACGTGCCCTTAGTAAGGAGTATAAGCTGGCGAAATAAACTAGAAATTTGCATGATATCCAACCATATCTTATTTTTTAAACTGGCAGCAAATAACGTACGCGTTTATAACGTAGTTTTCTTTAACAAGCAATTCAGTGTCGCGTTTAATTAACAGCAATGGTTTAAAAACACTTTAGCACGCATCCATGATAAAATGCACAGCATGTACAATGTTTTTACCTGTAAGTTCGAAGATTCGTCTCACCACCACTCTTTGCCACCATGCAGTCCAGCCGTTACGGACCCCTCGCGCTTTTTGCTGCCTCGCTCATGCCTGAAACAAACATCTGAAACGTTATAAAGTTAATGACACATAACTACCAAATGTAACATTTAAAATAATGTAAAGAATTTAATTTTATATTTTGCTACATGTCTTAATGACACGCTGTTGTGAAATACAAATTAACATCTGTTATGTTAATAATATCTGGTATAGCGGTCGCATACCAGATATCACTATTTAAATGACCATAATAGTACTATATTAGTTTAAAACTGTACTATATTTGAATGATTTACGTGAACTTACCAACAATTTTGAATGATGACTCTTCAGTGTTCAAGTCCATTTCAAACGTAAATACACCCACGCAATCCCATGATGCCATTTCACAATTAATTTTTGTAAAAACATATGATATACAGTGGCAACACCTCCTGCCTGTAAATTCAATTACAGTTTAAATGAAAATATACTGTTAACAGCTGTAATACTTTCTTTTACCCATAATGCATTGTGAACTACACTAAAATCTTGTAAAATGTTAAAACAGGAATTTCCTGTAAAATTTTGCTGTAGAAACTACAGCAATTTGTTACAGTGTATGCAATAGCTAAAGCAGCCGGGAATCTGCAACAGCAAATTGAATCACCAACAGCAAGCTGAAGTGGCAGGCATATTTACAGTAATGAATCAGCAGCAGCAGAATTTGCAGATAAAACGAAAGAAGCCATGAATTTGTAGAAGCAAGTTATGAATCTGCAGCAGAATGTAAATCTGAATGCATCTAAAGCATTGTCAAAGAGTGTGGGATTTTTGTCTATCTGGAAGCTTTGCTTTATCACTTTATTAGGCCTGTAATGATAGTCTGGAGTGCTGTGTGGGCAGACCATGCGGTTAAGAACAGCCTGCTGCCATTCCACTCTGTAAATTGTGTCCTTATTATGTTCCATCCTCCTTAGTAATCTACAGGGCAGAAAAGAGGGTTTCCATTGCCAACCATCTCATCTGGCACACATCTACTTAGCAGGCAGTTAAAATGCAGATGATAGCGTAGTATGCAACCTGTCTTCATAATAAGTTGCTCGGTGTAGGAGGTCTCGCTTTGGTAAAGCTTTTACAATCTTCTAAACAGATCCCAGAAAATCAGCAGTGAACGAACTTCAAAGGCAAATGCACCGTGTGCATTGAGTTTGCTTTGGTAATTGCATGCTGGGCAGCCCGGTTATGCTGCAACAGTATAAATATATCTTGCGTGTCGCCCTAGACATTAAAAGCCTTAAAGCTGAAAATGAGATCCAAGAGAAAAATTATAAAAAGGGTCCTGGGGGGAAGTGAAATAATGCATTCGGTTCAATGTTTTGTATTAAATGTGTATGAAAGAAAGCACACAAAATGCTGTTGTGTCATTTTCAAAAAGTTATTTATTGTTCACTTTCTCCATTAATCTCAGAGTGAATCAATTTATTGAGGGTTGACTATAAAATGCACACAGACTAAAAGTCCACCAATGTATTTTAGACTCCAAAAGTCTAACAAAGTGAACCAAATTTGTCGAAATTATTTAAATTCCCCTTCCTGTCATTCAAAATAAATCCTCTGGGACACATCCAACTCAATACAAATCCAACTCATAAATTGAAAGGAAGCCAATACTTAAACTCTGAATGTTTCCCAACCCTAGCGCTAAATATGTTAGCAAACCTTCTCGCCATTGTTTACAGTCAGCCGAAGCATCTAAAGTACTCAAGCACAATTCAGAAATGTCTCTCCAGCTCTGGGTTGTGATCTGACTATCATCATCAGATGATGATGACCAGCATGCTACTGACAGCCAGCGACCAACTTCACCTCTACAAAATATTTATTGCCTTTTCCCCACAGAGTGTGAGATTTAATGATGTAACATTGTGAAAACCCAAAACCGTCTTTCTCTATGTCAAACATTCAAGTGACTTATATGCCATACACTTCTTTTTAATTGGGTCACACTTGTCCACTGTAAAGATAAACGGTCTGACAAATTTATGCGCACATAAACAACCTAGTTAAGTGATTATGTTTAGCAATAATAATCGCATTATCATTGATGCGTGGTAGGATATGAATCACTTTCTAATTCAACAGAAGAAAGACTTTACTGTATATGAATACTGACAGACCGCTCCTTTGCTGGGCAATTACCTGCTTGTTTTCCCATACGACTTATCTATCAATAGCTAGGTAACTTATTCTCTGTCACACACAATTTTTGGCCATTAAAGAGCACCTATTTTATTGCATAAAAATGATTTTGTGTATTTGGTATAGTACAGTGTGTTTGTGATTGTGTTTTTGTAACACTGGTTACAAGGTTGAAAATTATTTGGTTTATAAACATAACATGTTTTGCTTCCTTGCAGACCTACAGTCTCTCATTAGAGTTGAGCATAACATGAAAACACCAGAGGCTAAATTTATTAACTCTCTATTGACATCCATTAACTGAAATTCTATGATATTTTCAGTGAAACCTGAAAATAAAAGCCGGTCTGTGTGTCTGCATGCTTTAAACAGAGATTAATCAAATTGAAATTCATCCATGGTCTGAGAAATTGATCTCACCACTGCAGCTTTGAACTCAGAGAACATGAACCACTACTAATATTATTATCAGGGATGCATTGATGTATCGGCTTATAATAATTTCTTTACATTTCGTTACATTTGGTGCAGCATCCAGGTGGATCCAGGTGGATGCTGCACATTGGTGGTTGTTAAGGAGAATCCCCCTTTCATATGTAAAGCGCTTTGAGTGCCGCAGAAAAGCGCTATATAAATGTAACGAATTATAATTGTTGTCGGCAGATAAAAGCAATTTTTCCCACTATGGATTACCGGACCAGCTGTCAAAACTAACGCGTTAATAATGCATTAAAGGGGCAATCAGTAGGATCTACCCCATCTAGTGTTGGAATTGTATTTTGCATTCAAACGAACAGTGCTTTCTAGCTCCTCCCCTTTCCAAATGCGTGTTGTAACTAGGGTAGCCGTTATGTAATCGCTGATCTCCTTGTCCATTTCAGCTGGTTCACGTGTTCTGAATGAAAACGCGTTGTGGAAACGCGTTGGTAGGCAAGTGCCTTTTGTCCCTCTCTGCTATTATGTTTTATCAATAAGGCGGAACGATATGGATGCCTCCTTGGACTTACCCGTTCAATGTAAGTAAAGAGAAGAAATTCTAAGCTTACAAAGAAAAGTCAGATCACTGGCAGAGGTCATTTGACACCAACGAGGACATATTTATGAATAAAGACATTGATTTTGATTAATAAAACACTTAAAATCCTACTTATTGCCCCTTTAACGCAAATTCATTTTAACTCCACTAATTTTATTAACGTGCGATTAACGCAACGCACAATTTCAGTTTGATCTCGTGATTAAAATGTGTGATTAATTTGCGATTAATCGCGAGTTAACTCATGAAATCATGCGATTAATCTAGATTAAATGTTTTAATCGATTGACAGACATAATTTCATCACATAAATGCAAACAAGGTGTAAAAAGCATAACTATCGGTATCTATCTCTTCAGGCAGATGTCATTCTAAATTAGGGATCGACCGATATGGATTTTACAGTGCCAATACTGATACCAATTTTTGTTTCATCAGCCTTAGCCGATGACCGATACAGGCTGCCGATTTTCTTGAGCCGCTATTTGAAGCCGATACTGAGTTTGCTCCCTCAATTTACATAATAAAAATGACACACTGATAATGGCAAATGTTACACGTCTCAATTATAAAGTAACATTTATTGAACTTTAAAAAGAAACTATATTTAACAAATAGTAAAAACAGGTAAGGGTGCTATGCAACCATGAACTGCACTCTCCACAATGACGAGAAACTATCAGCAAAGGAAATTGATTTCTAGCACTTTACTACTACAATTATCATAAACTAGGACTAGAGCTTACTTTAATTAGGACATATAGCTAGTTTTAACATACATGCCTTAGTAAAACATGACTTGTGTCCATTTTAAGGCAAAACACAGGGCACTGATGTATTTTAAGATATGTTAAAAAGAGATGTTATTAGTTTGGACTTTTCTTACGTTTATTTTAGTCTAGGACTGTCTATTCCCTGTCCGGGAAACCGCCCCATGGAGATGAGAAATAAAAACCCGCTTTGTCCAGCTATGATCAGCAGTTAGGCCAAACTTTTGATGTTGTCATGGAAAGGTTGGTTGTTTTTAGTCACATGACCTGCAATTGCTTGCGGCTTCCAGCACTCTGTCTGTAAATAATGCCGGAAAACGGCGAACACAGCAGCCACGTAACGGCTGATGCGATACACATAAAACTCACAAATATCGGCCCGATATATCGGCCGGCCGATATATATATATCGGTCTATCTCTATTCTAAATAACTGAATATCGGTATCGAAGTTTTGTATCTGTGCATCCTTAAGTACTATGAAGTATTACAAGTGAAAAAATTATAAATGTTGTTTGTAATCTATTCCTTACACACAAGCAATATTCAGTAGAGCATAACGAGAATAATGCTGCAATAAAGCGGCCATAAGCGCATACTATATGTCTAATTTATAGTTAAAGTTGTTTTATAGTTAAAGTTGCTGGATTGCACATGCTTAATTAAACAAGGCTTTGTTCACTGCAGCAAAATAAAAATAAGGAACAGCAACATTGACAGTTTTCAGAGTTTTTTTTATTCAATCAGATGGTATTTTGGTATTTTTATTTGATGGACTACCATGGACCTGAAGATAAGCCTGAGGGTTTGTATCCTCAAACAACACAATGAGATTAACATTAATATGTAAGGGGGCTATGATGATACTAAAGGTCAAGACAGACAGTTCCCTAAAATTAAAAATGCCAAACAATGTTGCGATAATTATGGAGAGCACATTTACATCTACATTGATTTAAACACTGTTTGAAACAGTATCCAAAACAAGCAGTTGTTCATGTACAGTAAGAATGATTACTTTTGAATTCTTCGACCCTGTGACACACACACAAAAAAACTTAAATGCCATCATTTCGATGGTTAATGCTTAAATAGTTTTCAATGTCTCCAAACATGATCTTAGCTGATCTTGGCTCCTTTAAGCCAGTGTTCTGGTGCACATTGAATGTCAGGGAGTAGAAGCCCAGCCCTGGTGTCCTTATGCTCCAAATGGCATGGTCATATTCTGTTTGTTATAGTACAGATGGCAGGCGACGACATTTGGGCGCTGTCATATGTGCAACATTTCTACTGGGTCGTATAGTTTACTTGAGCTAAATTATTTGATATTTTATGGTTGATCTGCAAGTTTAAATCTGAAATCTGCATTTAAGCACAGTTACACAGATCTCTATGTTTGCAGAGAATTGCGACTGTCGCTGAAACTTTATCCAGGAATGCTTTTTAACTTACGTTTACGCATTTGGCAGATGCTCTTATTCAAAGCGACTTGAAAGTGCATTACAAGGTATACATTAGCATGTGTGTTATTTGCTTCTGCACTGAGCTATATATGAAACACAGTTATGCTCATTATATATATATTAGAAAACAGTCAAGAAATGCTTCATTAAATTCAGTGTAATTAGATACATATTCACATTCATTTTTGTCAACAAATTGTTATAAAAACAATTCAGATGTATCATAATATTATAGTTATTGTCTAGCACAATGTGGCCCAGATGGAAAAAGATGTAAATCACTTAACCAAATTCTGTTGTGCTTGTTAACCAAACCGTATGCCCTCAGGAATCGTTTCTATGGTTTGTACAAGGCTGCCTGACAAGCCATGACAAATTGCAGGCACTGATCTATGTGGTCCATTTCCTGTATGGTAACATCCACTAGTTATAACTGATTACTATTCCAGATGGATAGAGGTTTAAGTTTCTTGAAGTATAAATACTTCTACTGTATTGATGTATCTGATGAAGACAGCTAAACAAGGGTTGTCTGAGACAGCTATCTGTGACAATGGAGTCTTAAGATCTGGAACAAAGATCATTATTATGGGAATTCATTTCCTTCACATCACATAGTGCCGATGTTATGTTGAACAGCCAGACAGTATTTCATATAGAGCAAGGTAGTAAAAGACTTACACAAAATTACAGGTGTTAAATGTACAATGCTGTGTATACACCCACCCTTGTATTCAATTACAGCCCTACAGATAATTATTTTTACAGTTAGTTTTGCTAATGCATCTTATGAAAAATTTGATACACATGCTTGTTTGATATAATGTTATGAATAAAACAGTTCGACTGCAAACCTACAGACTATCGTTTCTGCAGCTGCTATTGCTAATGTACATGTATTTTATACTATCTACCATATTTATCATAAGCCTAGGTTTTAATGGCTGTGTACTGTCTGTACTAGTTCTGTACAGTGCAAAATTGTGAAAAGAGCATGGTTATAAGCGCATATATTTAGGGATCAAGCCCATAGAAGCGTACAGGAAAGTTATTACATTTTGCAGATACAGGGTAGTGGTTGGTCCAAAAAGTTACCACACCAAATTGCATGTCTTTTTCTCAAACCATCAAGTCCAAAGTTTGACTTACATTTTTGCTTATAACTTCTGATGTGTAAGTCGTAGAAACATAATATTTTTTCTTCTGAATCCTTGAAGACGATTCAATTGCACCCTATGACGTCATGAAAACGGCATTTTGAATTTTTTGAAAAAAAAAACATACTTTTTCGAACTCATCCTAGAGCTTTTGTCCAATTGGCATAAAAATCGGTGTGTCACATCTAGAGACACTCAGGGCAAACATTTATGGAATTTGTGTCGATTAGTCAATCCTTTTTCATATACCGCGTCAACTAATTGTACATAGAGCACAGAAAAATGGATTTGACGCTGTATCTTTGTCAAACTTATGCCTATTGATATGAAACTTGGTACTTGTGTTGGCAGTCAGGAACTGAGGGTATATGCACAGTTTCGTAGTGATCAGTGACCTGGTGATCAGACGAATGTTTTACATGACTATAACTTTGGCTGCGGTCAATGTATTTTCATGCGACTTATTTCCTTGGAGTCCTGAATCGTTGCAGAATCCAATGATAACAAACATATCAGGTTTCGCCTTATGCTTAGACATAGGATGCGGTGTGCGCTGCGCTCGCCGCTGTGTTCAGCGCATCCAAGCGATTTTTGCTCTGATGGCCAGACCAAAGTAGGCGGGGTTTTCAATAAATTACTACAGTGTTTATATTTGCGTTAAATAGTCGATGAGGAACACAGAGACTGATGTTTTCCGTCTCCATTTCACGTAACTTTAAGCTGCCTTCCTACAACAAGCTACTTGACTTAAAACACACATGACATGCCAACTTGAATTGCTACGTGTTTCCATTACACGACTTTCCTTCCGATGTCTCTGTAGGAGCATAAACTTGTAATATAAAGCTCCGGGAATTCCGAGTATAAACTTTTCGTCCATTTTGCTTGTTTGGATGCCCCGCTTCTATTCGCCGGGCGGGTAATCGTCACAGAGCGCAGCGCAAAAGTTAAATTATTTTGAACTTTGACCATGGCGTGAGTGCAAGCTGCTCACCGCGTCCTATGTGAAAGCCGCATTACTCATGAAACTGTGGACAAGTGCAACATTTCTGAAATATGTGAGAAAAGCAGGTTAAATAGCTATTACCGAATTGATTTCATGTTTTTATGAGCTACTATTCTGCCAGTTCAATTTTGTCCTGTGACTTTGTGCCAAGATAAATCAACACATTAAGTGTTATGCCAGCTTAAATGTGTATTGTTTTAAGTTAATGCCAACATAGTTCAACTTGTTGCAAGCGACAAAAAAAAGAAAACAAAAGATAAATGTGATGCGATTGCACAACAGAATATAAAGTAGTCCTCGCAAAAAAAAAAAACATTTTATTTAACATTTAGAATTATTTTGAAAACGACAGCTGTGGACTAACAACCCCTATGTGTATGTACTGATACAGAAATAATATTATATAAGGTGCCTGGTATAATTAATCAAGGTACATCTTGCTGAATGTCAGATGTGTTATATCAAGGACTTTGAAATAGCATGAGTCATTCACTGTGGATATTAAAGAAGAGCTTATGAAAAGGTAATGTCTTGTGGGATGCAATGAGTCCACTGAAAAACTTCCCTCTTGCCTCATATCACTACTAAGTGGACTACACTCAACTCTTTAAGACGATGAGTTATTTTACTGCTATAAATCACATTGTTGTTTAACATTTAATGAGGTGCATTACTGCATATAGATGGGATTGCTCTCCAATACACAGTAAATAAACCCACGCTGTAATTCTAACTTGGCCTTCTAACTGACTTCCAAACATCCAAACAGATGATAGAGTTGGATTTAGCCTTAACTGTAGTTAATCCCTATTATCGGATAATCACCATCCGACCATTACATTCCACCAGATCCACGTGCTGTCTGTACATCATACTCTTTAATAAATTCAAATAATTGATGTATTATCTCTGAGAAAGTCTGATTTAAAGTGGGACATTACCTAGTTATGATGTCTTTGTTCTTTATCACACACAAAATTATCCAGATGGTTCATTCAAAGAAAATGTCTGTGCTTCAAAACTGATGAACAACGTTGAACACAAGACAAGTCATTGCTTATCCAATTGAATCATTTGGTTACTAAAAAGGACAAACAGCTTGACTGCAGTTTTGCTTGAGGTATTTGTATAAGGGGCCTCTTTGGGTACAGTGCAGCATGAAAACAACTTGGTTTTGCAAATCTATTCAGCCTACTATTTTAAGTCTTGGCTTTTGAAAAGTTGACATAACTTAAAAAATTAAGTTGAAAGTTGTTGTTTTTTTTAAGTTAAATTAACATAAAAAATGAATAGTTTTGTTCCAAAACGCGATAAACGGCATTAAAAAAATTACTGTATTTTTTGGTCTATAAGCCGCGGGTTTTTTTCATAACTTGACTGGTGCTGCGTCTTACAGTCAGGTGTGCCTTGTAAGTCAGTATGAATTAATTTTTACATTTATTAGGCAAGAGACAACATTACCGTCTATAGCCGCGAGAGTCGGCCATATGCTGCTTCTGTATTTATGTAATTCAATGGATTCTGTAATGTGGAATGACAAGTATGCGAACTTCACGCTAGTTGGCTTGTTCGGTTAATTTAGCCTATTCAACCTTCCAGGTAAGTTCTGTATGCTAGGGTTTATCATTTAAATAACTGATAATATAACTTTTAATGTACAGACATCTATTCAGCCTGCTGTTCTGTCTGCTATTGTTTAGTTGAATAACTTACCTTTCCAGATTAAATGTCTGTTCTTCGGCTTGGATTTTGTGAAATAATTTTCTAAATAAACGCAATGTATAGTCAACTGTGACTTATATATGTTATTTCGTCTTAATGACGCATTTTTGAATGATGCGGCTTATACTCCGGTGCGGTTTATAGTCCGGAAAGTACGGTAGTTGCCACCAAAATCAGTATTGTATCAGGTCAGTTTAAAAAAGTAAATTCTTAATTTTACGCAAAATCCGATATCCGCCATGTTATTCTATCATCTTTTCTCCCCTTTTCCCAGAACGGATAAACGCCACTCCTCCTTCTCTGCAAAATGCAATAAATCCGCTTAACCAATCACAGTGCACCATTCCACACATTGTAAACAATAATGGTGGCACGTTGAATACACACTGAATCCTATTTTTCCTCATCTACTCTGTACTTTGTGATCAACAAACAAACAAAAACAAAAGAATACTTTTGATGGCATTGATAAACCTGTGGTGGTTTTCTGTGGCGGGGAAGAAACGTAAGCCATCAAAATCGAATAATTTACGTGAGAGGCTCTCGGGCGACAGAAAAATGCCGGCTGTTGCTTCTCCTCGCACGACAGAATCAAGCTTCTGTCATGCTAGCACATTGACCCCAGTGGATTTAATTAAAAACTTTCCATTATTTTACTCAGAAGTCAACGAAAATCTAGCAGGACCAAAACATTTTACTGCTGATCGCTGTCAAAAAAGTTCAGCGACGACGTCCCAACCATAAAAGCCGCAATGACAGTGTTCTTAATATGACAAAATAAGTGTTTTGATTAATGCCATTAATGTTTATTATAACCTAAATATGCTATTTGAAAGTTTGTAACAGAAAATAGTGGTTTTTATCTTGTCACTTTCTTGGTATAGACAGTTTCATTGGAAGCATGTGCAGTCAGAACTTTACTTCCAGTTTCTGTTTGTTTATTGGTCTGACTAGTTGCTAAACTGAACTCTTGAACAATTACCTTGTCGAAAATAAAAAAATGTTTTGGTGCAATCTAAGTGTTGTTTATTTTGCTTGTTATATAAATAAACTAATTTAAAAGGACTTTGTTGTTATTTATTCTTAGCGGAGTTTACCGGAAGTTACGTAATGACCACGAAAGCTGCTTGTTTATGTTGTTAAGGCTGAAACTGTCTATAAAAAAACACATTTTTACCGAAATTCGTCAAAATGGATTTATTGCATTGGGTACTATGTCCAAATGGTTTAATTTTTTTAAATCAGAAAAGATAAAACCATGAGCCATTTTGCTAACACTGTAATAAGGCTGTATTTCTTAGCATTAATAATATGCATTAGCTTATATTAGCTAACAATGAGCAATAGTTTTTTCAGCACTTATTAATCCTTGTTAATGTTAGTTCACGCCAATACAATTGTTTATGTAAACTCATTGCACATTAAGTTACAACTTTTGATTTTTAAAAGTTATCAGTAAAAGCTGAATTTAACATATAACATTAATACATGCTGTATTGTTGAAGTATTGTTCACTAGTTCATGGTAGCTAAATGCATAAACTAATTTAAACCAATGCAATCTTATTGTGTTTTATTACCACTTTTTTATTGTTAAATGTGTCAAAAATGAGATATATAAAATTTTAAATAATACATTTAAACATCCCATGCCTCTAAGACCCTGCTAAATAATTTCCTGAGCTCAGTGTATGTGTAAAGGTTAGAAGCACAGTCAGGGGGCTGAACGATCTGTGACTTCGGGACACAGGGGGCTGATGCACCTATGGTTTCATCCGGCTACTGCTGTAAGGCAGAGTCTTTTACACAGCAATCATCTACTAGAGAAGCCTGGGCTGATTTGTACACCTTTAAGTTCTATTCAAACCAATGGTGGCATTTCCCACATCCCTCCTGAATGCAGCAGGCATTCACCACTTTACTTCAAAAACTGGGCATAATGGATGACTATTTAGGAAGCTTGGGCAGTACAATAGAAGGGGTATGAAAAGCATTTGAGGTAATCATAAAGGTAAAGTACATTTTTCATTCAAACAGACAGAGAGAGAGAGAGTGAGAGAGAACGAAAGAGGGGGAAGCAAGAAAGACTTTATTATTCCCTTTTCTCCTAAATAGTAACCATAATAAAAGCATATGCTTACAATATGATCAAGAGTATAACTGTAACCTCTACTGTAAAAAGTCCTCTGTAAAGCACATTATACTGCTTGCTTACACAAGTGTTAAATTCTTTGCTAGGCATCTTTTCCAAGAGAGCCCACAGATGAATCTTTAAAACAGTGCTTTATTGTAATGCATCCCACTGTTTTTTTTACACATCTGGAATAACAAAATCTGAAGACTGGATACCGCACTGAACAGTACAGTAGTTACTTTGTTCAGTGGTTATTCTACTGTAAAATTAAAAACATAGAAGACTGATGTTTTAGAGCATTAGCATTACAATGAAAAAAGTGATTAGGTCACCTGTTTCTATTAAAGACCACCTATTATGTTCCTAAAAACATTCTTTTGTGTATTCAGTATAATACAATGTGTGCGCGTGGTTTATGGTTTAAAAACACATTATTTTCCACATACCATACATTATTTTTGCTCGTCTATGCCCTGCCTCCCTGAAAAGCTTTGATTTTGTACAAAGCTCATTATTCTAAAAAGTGCAGTGCCCTCCGATTGGCCAAGCTAATCAGATAGTTGTGATTGGCCTGAATACCTCTGAGCTCAGTCGGAATGTGACGCGCCGTACCATGTTTGGAAGATTTGCTCATAATGCAATATTTTATACAAAGTGACTTACAGTGCATTTCAAGATATACCCTGGGTTCAAACCTATGACCTTTGGCGCTGCTAACCTAATGCTCAGGGTCCCACGGGTCCTTGAAATCCTTGAAAGTTTGTGAATCTGGGAAAAAAATTCAAGGGGGAAGTTTTAAAAAATATACATAGATACAGGTCATTGAAAGTGCTTGAATCTTTTTTATGCAAGAAGTTTCTGGGAAAAAAAATCCATATTAATCCCTGTGTAGTGTAGGATAATATCATAAAATTCTAGACTTTTTAAGCACACACGTTAAACTGTTCGCTTTTAATGCTTATATCTTTTATATGTAAATGTTGATTCATACCAATCATGTTGTGTTTGACACATGAAAATGTCTCAGGTTATGTATGTAAATGTTGTTCCCTGAGAAGGGAACGAGACGCTGCATCTCCTTTGCCATACTTCCTACGTCCCTGTAATGTCGTCTTTGGTAATATTTCAGATAGCGATATACTTCCTGACTCCCGCATCACCCTGTCTTTGTCGATTAAGCCTCACCATTGGTTAAATTTGATATACACATTCAGACGCACTTACCCCTGGAGGCGTCCCCAAAGTGTCACTGCAGTGACGCAGAACGAGTTCCCTCGAAAGGGAACTGTTACAATGTGTCTTAACCCTTATGTGTTGTTGGGGCCATTTTTGGCCATTTTTGCAATTTTTTTGTCTTAATTTGGCCACAACTTTCTCTGTGTTTCAGCAAATGGAATGATTTTTGGTGACAAATCTTATATTTACACATATTTTAAGAAAATGCTTTGAAATTTTTCAAAAACTTAACAATATACCGTGGGCAAATTTACTACCCTTACGTGTTGTTAGCGGCCAAAAAAGGCCACTAAATTAAACTGCTGTAAAAATTTATCCGATGAAATTTTGTTCACATTTTTTTTGCATAAATCTGTTAATCAACCTCAGTACTGATCAAAACTACCAAATGTTTGCAAAAATTCCATGATTTTAACTCTTTCATTGCCAAGTTTATAAGTAGTGTCACTGATTTGGGGAAAAAAAACACACAAAATGACAGATTTTCAATATAAAACGTGACTGTGGACTGGATTTTCTTTTACCTTTTTTACAGTCTTGGGCATGCCAAAGACTGGTAAAAACATTGGCTTTGATGCATTTTTAGTTTTTGTGCAGCATCAGATTAAATTTTTTTCTCCCTCATTTATTGTTTGTGGCCATTTTTTCCCCATTGACTTCCATTATGTTGATCACCATGTGGCACCATTAACCCTTTAGTAGCCTGTGCAAAAAAACAGAGCATAAATTCTGGTCTGTACATTGAGTTATATGGACTATAAAACCATTGTGTGTGTACGAGTGTGTGTGTACGAGTGTGTGTGTGTGTACGAGTGTGTGTGTGTGTGTAGGGTTAGTGTTAGTATTGAGGAGAGAGCACCTCCCTCGCGCACCAGTTAGTGCTGCACTGGTGAGAGGGATTTAGTCTCCTGTAGCTGTCCCTCTAGACACAAATCCACAGACACCAGCAGGCACCAGCAACTCAGGAGTGAAGAGGGGAACATGCAAGTGGTGTACAGAACCAAAAAAAGAACAGTCAGCATTTGTATCCGTTGTGGTAGACACACTTGCAGAGAGCACCAAGTAATATGCTGCAAGTCCTGCTAAAAAGACTGAACACACACACGTACACATATACACACCAAAAAATTAGTTTGATTGTTTAGTTCTCCATCCATCCTCTACTCTTGCTTCATTGTTCAGTTTATCTGAAGTTGTTTTTGCATTTTGGTTCATAATAAATGTTGTTCATAAATCTGATGAAGAGAAGATTTTTTACAGATTTTTCCACACAGACGCACACACATGCAAGCACGCACGCACGCACGCACGCACACACACACACACACACACTCTCTCTCTCTCTCTCTCTCTCTCTCTCTCTCTCTCTCTCTCTCTCTCTCTCTCTCTCTCTCTCTCTCTCTCTCTCTAATATGCTGTTATAGTCCATATAACTCAATGTACAATCCAGAATTCAAGCTCTTTTTTTTGCACAGGCTACTAAAGGGTTAATTGTGCCACATGGTGATCAACAGTAAAAATGACAAATTTTACCTCTTTGCAAAAACTAAAACCACAAAGAATCAAAAATGCATGGTAATAAGGTGTCATGGCTCTGCAATCAAAAAATGTTGTTATAATGGAAGTCAATGGGGGAAAAATGGCCACAAACAATAAATGAGGGAGAAAAAAATTTAATCTGATGCTGCACAAAAACTAAAAATGCATCAAAGCCAATGTTTTTACCAATTTTTGGCATGCCCAAGACTGTGAAAAGGGTGAAAAAAAATTCAGTCCACAATCACTTTTTATATTGAAAATCAGAGATTTTGTGTTTTTTTTTTCTCAAATCAGTGGCATCACTTATGAGCTTGGCAATTAAAGAGTTAAAATCATGAAATTTTTGGAAACATTTGGTAGTTTTGATCAGTTCTGAGGTTGATTAACAGATTTATGCAAAAAAAATTGAAAAAAATATTAATCTGATACATTTATTCAGCCGTTTAATTTAGTGGCCTTTTTTGGCCGCTAACAACACGAAAGGGTAGTGAATTGGAACAAGGCACAAGGGTTAAAAGGTAACACGATGTAACCTTGCTCTCACTTGAAAGGTGTCCCCACATTTAGTCCTTCAATTTGAGGGTATTGGACCTGGAAAGTCCTTGAAATGTCCTAAAATTTGAAGTTAACTAAGGTGTGGGAACCCTGAATGCTCCACCACTGAGGCATATACAGGTGTAGGAGCACCTATGAGATGTAAGTTGCTGTTGAACGTGCTAATTTTACTGTTTACTTTTTTGTATTTACATAGGTATATTTAAAGAGTCTAAGAAAGTGTTTTGGGGGATGAAAGCAATACATGCAAATGTGGGTTAAAGGCAATTCTAAATGAAGAAGAAAAGAACAAGGAAAAGATGAATGATAAACAACTGGAAGAGTATAAATCTCACGGTTGTGCTTTACACCTTCAGCTTTGTAAAAATGAACCCTATTTGCAGTTGTTGCACATACAGGGACCATATGTGTGCCCATCCGAGGATAAATAAAACATGAGGCAGTCCATGCATAACGTATGACTGTCGGTGCGTAGCTTTCTCTCAGAAGTATGTGATGTGTTACTTAATGTGACGAACATGCATCTCAAACTACAATGATATGTTTTCATGATTTTTTCGCATGAAAACAGTGGCTTAAAAATATGAATAATGGACAACAATCACCTTTGTGGTGTATATTAGCTGATTAGCTGATTAATAAAACTAAGTAGCTTTAATATTTAGGCTACAATTTGCCATGAAAAAGGATGTGCATAATTCATATTCTAAAGTCATAATATGATTCTGAACATGCTACACAGACAGGTGTCCTCTAGTATTGAGTATTTTCTTATCTGAATGGGTCGCTTAGCTGTTAAATAGCTGTTTAAATTTTCATTTTTGGATGAACTTTTCTTTTAACCAGTTTGACAATCACATCAACTTTCTATTTGAGACAACAAATGTCAAGGCAGTAAAAACCACATGCAGTCTAGAACTACTCCACTTACAAATGAAAGGAAATGTAAGATATATCAATTATATCCTCCACGGTACAATCCGAGACTCAGTGGCCCAAATGTTAGGGAACAGGACTGTAATTTTTGTAAGTCTACAGATCATGTACAGATCAGTCAATTATATTTTTAATTGAACTAGTAGCTTTAATCAATTTTGTCTTCCTGGTATTATCACCTTGATAGTCGATGCTGTGCACTGCCCTCTTGCCATAAAGCATCATTTTCTCAACCCCTAGATCTAAATAAAACACTACATCAAGCCAAAAGCAGTACTAATTTATTAATACAGAATTAACTTTTTGGCAGTACTAAATGAGTAAACTGATGATTTGTGCTACACTGCTATTCTTGACAACCCCCAAAAGCAGGCAAAAGCCTCCTAAGGTTTAGGAGGAGAAAAAAATTAATAGAGAGATGAAATGATATTAAATGGTGAAAAAGCTCTCAACTGATGCTGATCATTGTCAACATGTTATAAATTTGTCTTTATAACATGTAAGTTCCTGTCCTGATGCCATTTCTGATATTTTATTTCTGATATTTTCACCTTATGTGCAGGAGCTCAATTGGTAGAGCATTGCATTAGCAGCACAATCATTGAGGGTTCAATGCCACGGAAACATAGGCTACTGATAGAATTTTGCGACCGCAGTGTACGTATCAGAATACAATCCATCACGTACACTGCGGTTGCAAAATTTTTGTCACTTAATTATCCCTAGAGTTTTAAAAGTGTCTAAAGGTGGTAGATCCTTCTCCTACTAACCCCTAAGCTCTGGAATGATTTACCAAAAAATATTTGAGAATCAGAATCAGTCGATCACTTCAAGTCTAAACGAAAGACATATCTCTTTAACATAGCATTCAAATAATTTGTCTAGTAAATGTATTTATCCCACAATAGTTAGCTTTTCTGGAACAAACCATTCACATAACTCGTCTGGGTAATATACTTATGCTGCAATAGTAAGCCTGTCTGGAACCGAGCGGATGTTAAACCACAATACTGTATGATGCTTGCCTTACATACTACGGGCCCCACACTAATAGGATTTTGTTTATCTTTCCTAGTCTCGTACTCGTTCCCAAGGACAATGAAACTAACAGACCCAGTTTCGGCTGCCGTGAAGGTCATCACACCACTGATCTACTGGTCTTCCTTCAACGGCCCTGTCTTTTCCCTCCTGACCAGTGGCGGCTTGCGTTTTTAAAATATGTGTTTGTTGTGTCATGTGAACCATGTGCATCACGTGCATCACGTGTTTTGTCAAAATAAGTGCCCGTTGCACACGCGGCAAAACAGTGTCTGATAAAAGAGACTCCCTTTAAAAAATACATGCAAGACACTCCCTTAAAAGTACTGTGATTATGCATGAGATTATGCAAGTATCTGGCAAACGCGAGCGTCTCTTTTATCATAAATCCTTTAGACGCGTCTGCAGCAGGCACTTATTTTGACAAGACATGTGATGCACATAGGTTCACTCGACACGGCGAACAAATATTTTGAAATTACAAACCACACACATGATAGGCTACATACATGTTGTGACTAACTTCGCATCGTGCGCCCTCGAAAAAAGAAGTCCTTGGCCGCCACTGCTCCTGACTAAAAAAGTTGGGAGTTTTTTTCTCCTAGGGGATTTTTTCAACCCCGGGGGAGTCAGTGGACATTGGCTTAACTTGGCACCCTTTTCTACGCGTTACATTATTACTGCGCTCGCTAGTACGGTTCAATCTGTATAGTACAGCAAGTACCACTGTATTCTGCTACTTCTGTTGTCCATTGATTTTTCTGTGTTTCCTCTTGCATATTTTAATGTAAAGCTGCTTTGAAACAATTAAACAACTGTGAAAAGCGCTATATAAATAGATAAAAAAAATTTACACCTTAAATGCATTGTAAATGAATCACTTTGGTATTAGTTGCAGAAAGTTTTAGGGAGCACCACTATGGTCATTTAGTTGTAACTAAATAAAATGGTTAAATAGGCTACTTAATGCATTTATAAAGCTTGCGTACACACAAAACGGGGCTGGAAAGGTGTGTACGCCAGTTCCCACGCAAAGGTTGCTATCTATAAAAAAACAAACTTGACAGGAGAATGGGCTTGCAAGGTGGGATCGGAGGATGATTCATGTATACGCACACTTGCAGGTGATCTGTGATTTATAAAGGGAACATTGCTTTGTTTTATAAGTTAATAATATTTTTTGGCGTATGCCATTTTCGGCTTTTTTGAGTACGTTGACTTTTAGGAAGGATCCTACGCACAGTTTTATAAATGAGAGCCTTCAAACACTTACATATTATAAAAAATCAAATAATTTAAAATCAAAAAAAATATATATTCTAAAGTATGTTTCAATAAAGCCTACCTTGCACAGTAGGATGCCAAGTTTTGCTGGCTTAAAGGGTACACATTAACCATCTGCATGTTAATTCAGCTTTCTCTCTCATTACACTAGAAACTATGGGACAGTAAAGTATTTTTGCTTCCCTATACTTATATACTTAAAATCACAGCAAGCACTGGCTTACAGCTACCAAATTTACAAACACCATTCTGCAAAATTAAACGTAGCACAAAATTATACACTGTGCAAAAAAATCAACCGAAATAAACCACTGGCTTTTCATAGTGCCAATCTCAATTTCAATGTGAAAGCGACACTTTATTCGGTTCATGCTAGGCCTGAAATCAGTGGAATGAACTGAGAGGAGTGACTGGACTAAGAATAACATGAAGTACGTTTCTACATTGCATTTTAATCAGAATTTTCAGTCTGGCTCAAGCTGGCAGCTTTCGAGCTCCTAAGAGGATCCTCATCCAGGGCTTCTCCAATATTCCAGTCCTCCTCCCAGTGTCAGATACATTAACAAGAGGTTCGGGAAGCTGACGTGCCCCCCAGCATCAGAGGAATCGGGAGAATTCTTCACTGCTGCTGCTATTTTATGTTTGTGCAGCCATCTGCAGGAACAGACATAAGTGATAATTAGCCATTAGTCATCAGCTGATCTCATTTCTGCCCTTGTTAATTACCGCGCCGGTGCCAGTGAGGGAAAGAAAGTGATCGGCTCATATTTTCCATGCTGAGATGTCACTCAGCATCGCTCGTCCTGCTTTCTCTGAATTCTCTCTCTCTATCCTTCTCGCTGTGAGATGATTGGCCCTAGATTGATGAAGATGGCTAGGTGAAATGATCATTATGGTTAACAGTTTGCAATGACTGACAGGATATTGCTAGAGCCTGCTGTCAGATGTTGCCTTCCTGTCACGTTTCTTTTTCCTAAGCTGACCTTATTTCTCAGTCTTATTGCACTGATTAAAGAACAGATTTCGCTGAATTGGACTCCCTTGCCTCCTGTTTATCTTTCATATGTGACAGCTTGAAACTGCTAGCGAAAAGCGCTAGCAACACTCAGGTCAGGGGTTTAAATCCCAGGAAACACGACTTGATAAAAAGGCATACCTTGAATGTAATTGTTGCTTTGGATAAAGATGATTGATGAATCTAAATGGTAGCCCTGGATACCGTACTGTACTGTATGTTTGCTGATATACCGTCTCTTGAATGTCATCCCTTTTGATATGCGAGATAAATCATTCATGCAAGTTTTATTTGATGTTAATACGCACTGTGAATTTCCACCACAACAGGAGATATTTGCCAGGAGATGTATTCGAAGGTTCTGTTTTTGTTCACATTGCTTAGGCAAATGTTTTGTGTTCGTAAATAAGATGCATTAATTCCCTCTTCAGCTTTGCAGCAGATGACAGCTTTAGTCATGTGGTTGTTTTGAACACCTTTTCATTTTTCAACATTTTTCTTCCCGGATTTGTTTTTTACACATTGAGCTTTCACAATATACGATCTTGTGAACAGCAGGAGCAGCCAAAATGTACATAAATGAGTGATTATATAACTGCAGGTACAAAGGCATTTTTGTCTACTTTATCCAAGTGGTCATATTTTTTACTATTTTAATAATTCGGTACTCATTGTCATGGATCACATGATGTTACAGTCCATAACAATATAATATTTTCTGTAAAAAGTCTTATAAAGCTGAAAATCATGATTTCCTGTTGTCCTTGTTTGTCAATTCTGTTACTAAAGTAGAGTAAGGGCGCACTCACATTATCCAAACCAAACCAAACCATGCCCCAGCGCGATTGTCACCCCTCCCTACTCCCCCAGGTGCACGCACTCACACTGTACTTTTTATCATTCCGAGTCCGGGCGCGCTTTCGTCATTAAGTTGCGTTTGTTTTGAAAAAAGCACAATTTTGAAAAAAAGACTAATCACATTCTCTGCGCACACCCACCTATAGAATTGTGGGACAAGGTATCTCAGGAGTCAGGAAGTAAACCAAACATTGGATTTGGATGTGCCTTGATGCCTTTCTGCCTTGGAATGCTGTCCCCGAAAGAAGCATTTTAAAAATGAAATGCGCTCAGTTTGTCCATTTAGGGCTACTGTAGAAACATGATGCCGACTTCCATGTAAGGAGACCCAAGGTGTATGTAGGTAAAAAATGATTATTCTAAGGTAATAAAAACAATAGCGTTTATAATGTAAGGTCTTTATACACCACTTATAATAGTTATGTATATTATATTGCAATTCTTTCAAGAGATCCTTTTAAAAGTTACACATTGCACCTTTGTAAAACCGCCAAGTAAATAAAAACAAAATCTTTGAAAACATGCAGGATTCATTGCTCACAAACACTGGGGGCGTGTCCGCTGTCGGCGCTGAAACCACGCCCACTCATGGAAAGGCTGCCATCTCTTTTAACTTTCAAATACCGCTCCAACCTGAACAGATGCTCGTGATTGTTTTAGGGGCGGGGCAGTGCTTGGTGGCTCCAGTGCATCATCGAGCCACTGTTTTAGCCCCGCCCAAATAATCTAAACTGTTTAAACTGTTTTAAAGGAACAGTATGTAAGAAATTTATATCAATTAATCATTACATGGCCCTGAAATGTCACTAGACATTAAGAAATCCTTTTCATTTCAAATACTTATATCACTGACAACACCAGTCCGGCCAGGATATTGTCATTTAAAAAGTGGAGTTGCAGCCCTCAACTGATGTTTATGTTGTCGTTTGGTATATTGGCCACCAGCTGTGTGATTGCAGCACCAGTTTCAGCCACACGTTTTGTGATTGCAATACCAGTTTTGGCCACAATCCTACATACTGTTCCTTTAAGTGTTTGAAAACTGGTGTAACTCCAAAATTCACTACTACACAGTCTTTGTAATATATTTTAGCAATTAATTTCTTAAATGTATAACAATTCTCCAAAATGGCTTTAAATGGTATGCTGCTTGTTAGGATTATTTAATGATTAATGTTAAAATATTAAAGGTCTTAAGATACATCCTCACCTCATAAACTATAATATTAGTAAATATTGAACATAATAATGACAAAATCAATTTGCTGTAAGAAAGTGATGAATTTGATCAATTAAACGCTGACAGCAATGTGTGTACATTTGTTTTTATGACAGTAATAAACTGCTTAAAGACTTTTAATTCAGTTCGTATTTAACTGTGTGATTCAAGCTTTTGGTTCATAAGCCCAAAATGACCACAGGAGCCCAACAGTACTCACAGTCGAACTAGTTCAACAGGATATTCCAGGTTATAATTGAGCTGATATTTAAACAGCAGAATGTGTAACATGTAAACATGCATAAACAGAACTCGGATTCAAGGTTTTACGACTTCTTGGGAAAATGAAAGTTCCTGGAGTTCTTCCATCATGTCCACAAAATGGGTGCGGTCAAACAACCGCATGTCGCATTTCACTGCGAATTGTGAATTAAGACGGAATTTGAATCCACAGAGGTTGTGTAGATGGTTACAGAGATATTAAAGCCTGTTTTTGTAAACTATTTCAGGGTGCTAATGTTGTACATGGAAATATGTTGCATGAATAATTCATCTACAGAGACATAGCGAGAGAAACTGTCCTCATTCAACTACTATAGGAGCGAAGTGTGAGATTGAAGTGTTAATGAATTCCATGGTGGATGGTCATCTAGCACTGTGCTGTGCTAACTTTAGTCTGGACTATTTTGGTTGGGCCCAGTGAAGCGTGTTGTTAAGGATTTTTCACTGCCTCCATGTGCTATTACTGACCTGGATAGCAGCAGGAAAACTAATCCTTATGGATCTTTTGCGAGAAATTGCAACTAACTGAATTCACAAACTATAATTTAGACTTAAATATATTATGCAAAATACTTATGAGATGGTAAAGCTTAGCTAAGAGATTCGCATTGACTCATTTGGTAGAGCATTGTGTTAGCAAAACAAATGTTATGGTTTTGAATCCCAGGGAAAACACATACTGCATTTAATATATATATATACAATATTTTAATCAGTATAAGACATTTTGTATGAATATATAGTACACTATGAGTCAGTCTGCATCTATCTGTGAATCTGCAAACTGCACATATGTGAACATTTTGCCTCTCATATGTTTGTTTTGGTGGCTTATGGGAGGAATATTTCACATGTGTTGCCACATAGAGTTCGCAGACAGTTGTTAAATGCAAGACTTGCAAGACTTGACAGATGTTTGCTTTAGTAGGCGTTGTTTATGTCTAAAAAGACCAACATACATTTGAGAAACATAATCAACTGCAACACTCACTTAAACCATCAATATATACTATTATTAATTGATTTTCTGTTATGTTTTTATGCTTTAACACATGCTTTGATCACATGACGGTGTGGCTTGACCTAAATTTGTGATTAAAGGTAGGATAGGTCATTACAATAGCAAGTTTCTGGATAAAAAACATACTTTGACTACATTTTTGTGTGTGTGTGTGTGTGTGTGTGTGTGTGTGTGTGTGTGTGTGTGTGTGTGTGTGTGTGTGTGTGTGTGTGTGTGTGTGTGTGTGTGTGTGTGTGTGTGTGTGTGTGTGTGTGTGTGTGTGTGTGTGTGTGTGTGTGTAAATATTTTCTCCATTTTTAGTTTGAGTGTAATCACTATTTCACTGTCCAATACTTTGCATGTTGCCTTTTGGCTACATAGAATGAGCTTTGGTCCATTACACAGAAAATTATAAGCTATTATTAGAAGATTTTGTGTCATTAAAGATGATTACATTTGAAAGCTTTACTTTAAGGCATTGTATTATTTATTAGTCCAATCCTTACAGTATAAAACTGAAAATTTAATTGATTAAAATCTAAACAGTTTGTGCTTCAAAATTACACCGGTAAATTTGTTATGGAAACATTCAGGCTCATCCTTCAGGTTACGCCTCTGCTGTTAGGTAGCAATATTTCCTTCCTAATCAACGTGTTTGCCATTTTGTTGCACAGTAGGGGAACAAAGCTGGTTAACAAGACTAATTTACTTTATTTTTATTTTTACGACCCTTGTTTAGGATTATAAAGCAAATCACTACTAGAATAACAACGTGCTCCCTAAAATCTTAAAGAAACTTGTTTGTCCACACAGGCTTTTCACTCACTCAACTTTTTTGTCTGAGCTGTGAAAATTCATGCATCTAGTGTACAAATATATATACAACATGTTTTTCTGTTGTATTATATGTCAAAAATAAAGTTATTCTTGCTGTGCGGTACAACCTCTCCAGGATATAACAATCAAAGCCTGTGCAATTTTGCCCCACTATCATCAAGCAAAAATGGTAAAAATAAAAAATAGAAATGTTACTCTGTCATTGGTTAACCTAACAGATAGTCTTTCTTTGGTAACACTTTACTTGAAGGGGTGTTCAAAAGTCTGAAATGACACCTTTATAATCATGACATGACATGTGTCATGAAGGATATCTCATGCACGTTTATAACAACTGTCATTAAGTGTCATTTGTTCAGTGATGCCATTTATATTGCAAAGATGACATTGTTTGAGATGTCTTTGTTATAACAACTTGACATAAACCAAAACATCATAACTTGTCATGACAACTTGACATTACCAAGACAACATAACTGACCACTTTTTACCAGTGATACAAATTGAATTTGTCATTGAAATGTCATTAAGTGTTAATACTCTGTCATATAGTTTTATAACAGCATCATGAATATTTTTCTTGACCTCAACTACAGTGGTACAAATATAACTTATCATTAAAATGTCATTTAGTGTTAATACTCTGTCATATACTTTTATAACAGCATCATGAATATTTTTCTTGACCTCAACTACAGTGGTACAAATATAATTTGTCATTAAAATGTCATTTAGTGTTAATACTCTGTCAAATAGTTTTATAACAGCATCATGAATATTTTTCTTGACCTCAACTACAGTGGAACAAATATAATTTGTCATTAAAATGTCATTAAGTGTTAATACTCTGTCAAATAGTTTTATAAAAGCATCATGAATATTTTTCTTGACCTCAGCTACAGTGGTACAAATATAATTTGTCATTAAAATGTGATTAAATGTTAATACTCTGTTATATAGTTTTATAACAGCATCATGAATATTTTTCTTGACCTCAACTACAGTGGAACAAATATAATTTGTCATTAAAATGTCATTAAGTGTAAATACTCTGTCATATAGCTTTATAACAGCATCATGAATATTTTTCTTGACCTCAGCTACAGTGGTACAAATATAATTTGTCATTAAAATGTGATTAAATGTTAATACTCTGTTATATAGTTTTATAACAGCATCATGAATATTTTTCTTGACCTCAACTACAGTGGAACAAATATAATTTGTCATTAAAATGTCATTAAGTGTTAATACTCAGTCATATAGTTTTATAACAGCATCATGAATATTTTTCTTGACCTCAACTGCAGTGGTACAAATATAATTTGTCATTAAGATGTCATTAAGTTTTAATACTCTGTCATATAGCTTTATAACAGCATCATGAATATTTTTCTTGACCTCAACTGCAGAGGTACAAATATAATTTGTCATTAAAATGTGATTAAATGTTAATACTCTGTTATATAGTTTTATAACAGCATCATGAATATTTTTCTTGACCTCAACTGCAGTGGTACAAATATAATTTGTCATTAAAATGTCATTAAATGTTAATACTTATAAAAACATCATGAATATTCTTTAGTTCATAATGTTTTTCAAGCTCTTTCAGGTGTTCATGAAATTAAACCAATCATCCAATAATAATAATAATAATAATAAATAAATAAATAAAATTGATAAAATTATATTTTATTGCATTTGGAGACTCAGTTGTCACATAAATAAAGTTAAGTATAATCTTTTGAAGTGTCTGTTGCATTTTGTTAAGGTATTTAAAATTTTTTGACATATGATTAACAATGACATTTAAATGACAGTTTAATGTAATGTTAACCCATCAAGCTAGACAGTTTCTTAAGTTTGATAATTGTATTTATTGCTATGTCATGTTTATGACAGATTTATGAAGTTATGATGCATTGGTTGTCATAACAAAGACATCTTAAACAATGTCATCTTTGCATTAAAATGACATAATTGAACAAATGACACTTAATGACAGTTGTCATAAACGTGCATAGAATCTCCTTCATGTCCATGAAACGTATATGTTTTCCTCACTAAACTACTAGATATCAGTAGAAACACGCTTGCTGTGCAGGTCATAGCATTTGGTGTCGGCAAAAGCCGGTTCAACAACACTGTCATTATTATAATGGGAACTTCATACTCTGTTCTTGTTCCACAGCAAAGATGGCCAATGTAATGTTATTACTTAACCTTGAAACATACAGAGGTCAGAGGAAGATGATCGCAATATCAACAGGAACAACAGTCGTGAGATGTAACACCTTTGAGAACCTCAACTGAGAGATTAAAGACTTGAAAAATCAAGCCACTTCTTAAAGGTCATTTTAAAACGCATCTCTGTAATGCAATATTTTTTGTCTTCTTCATAGCGCAGCTTTGAAGGCATAACGGTAACCTCTCCAGGATATAACAGTGATGTTTTGAAGGTTAATTCACCGGCAGTGTAAAGAGCAAACTCTCTAAGGCAGTGCCCCCTGCCATCCTCTGTGCTTACAGAAAAAAACGCTGAGATAAAGAGCCTTGCTCAACCTTCCATATCGTATAAAGCTCATGAGCAGGTCCTGTGCGAATTCCCTGGGTGAACCCCCCACCCCTTCCCCTCCCGCAGGGAGTGTTTTTTTCTCTCTCTCCGTCTCACTCTCTCTCTTTTTCTGACGGTGAGCAAATATTTCACCCAGCCTCTAATTGCCAAGGGCTGCTGCCTGCGCTTCTATAGTCATTGCTCAGACTGCCGCTTCTTGATCTGCTTTAGGCTGAGGTGATGGCTGCCACTGAAATTTCAAAGACAGATGGCTGACCGTCACGTCGCACCCTGGTTTGATTCAGTCTGTTTTGATATTGCCTGCTATTGAAGGAGGACAGCGACTATAACTTAAGAGAATAATTACAGATGAGATCTCTTTAATGTCTCAATTGATATTCTTGGATGGCTATTAGGCTTAAATGAAAAGCAATAGAATCTGAAATGTAAGATTTTTTTCTCCCAAGGAAAGGACTTAAGTAATTTTATTTGTGTTTCTTATTGAGTTCTGGGGGACATCTTAACAGTGTCTCAGACTGAGCTCAGAATTTATCTAGTTCTAAACGTAGGAAGGGGAGGAGCCTAAACATTCAGGCCTGTCAATCATCATTATGGGCGTATATAAGGCAGCCTTCAGGCCTCTGTGTCCAGCTGCAGTTTTTCCGGCATCCCTCCTCCTCCCCATCTCCTCCTTCACTGTTCTCTTTCTTCCTCTGCGCAGCTCTATTGTAGGGGGGTTGAACTTGGGGCTTGAGCCCCGACCTCAAGTGCACTCTCTCTGAAGGTTCAGAGCTAAGGTGCAGAGCTTCCTTCGAGGACGCCAAGCCAAGATTGTTTACTATTAATCATAAAGATCTGAATGCGCAGGCAAACTAGTAAACCAGCATACTAACATCTGGGTAACACTTTACAGTAAGGTTGTATTTGTTAACATTAGTAAATGCATTAGCTAACATGAACGAACAATGAGCAATATAGTTTTAGTATTAACTCTTTCCCCGCCACTGACAAGTTAACTCGTCAATTAAGAGAAAACGCTTCCCGGCCAATGACGAGCAATCTGTAATACCGCTATTATCCACCAGGTGGCAACTTATAAAACCCAGAAGTGTCGCCGTAGGGCAAACAGCTGTATGTCTGTGTATGTTTTGAGGATCGCTCTGAATGTGATCTCTATCAAAAGTCTTTAACAAAAACTTGGAGTTGGAATTATCCAACCCATTCTCACTCCCCAATGTGTCAAAATCTGAAGCATGTTCAAACGCCTTCAGTGTCAGTATGAAGACGCAAGGGGGCCCCTATGCCTCACTATATCGACGAAATGGGACCTCCGTCGGAAGGTAATGCTGTCACGTTATGCGACGTCAACATATGCGACGATCGGCTGGACTACTCAATTTTTGTTCCAAAATTTTTAGCATTGTGGTTGGGGTTGGGGTTAGAACAACAATGGTTTCAAAATCAGAAGACAAAAAGTATAAACCAATACGACATCCAAACCCGAACTCTAACCCTAACCCCAAGCTACAATGGTTTAAAAATCAGAACACAAAAAGTATAAACCAATACTTATACTGACATCTAAACCTGAATTTTACAACCCTATATCACGAAATTGCGTGACTATTTCACGCATGGACCAGCGTGACAATGTCACGCTTTGCCGCGTTTGAGCGTGAGCATGTCACGCTTTTCTGTTTGTGTCACTGTCACGTATTGGTTAATCAACTTTTTTGTCCTATTTTCAAACCATTGTCGCTTCGGTTTAGGGTTAGATTTGGTGCTTGTGTTATATGTCACTTTAAGTATTTGTCACTTTAAGTATTGGTTTATAAAAAAAAAGATACAATACTTATTCTTTTATATTTTCTAAACTTTAACCAATTGTCACCTGACGTTGGGGTTAGAGTTTGTTTAGGTAAGGGTGTCATTTTATGTAAATCTAACCCTAAACCGAAGCGACAATGGTAAGAAATTAGGACAAAAAAGTTGAGTAACCAATACGTGACAGTGACACAAACAGAAAGCGTGACATGCTCACGCTCAAACGCGGCAAAGCGTGACATTGTCACGCTGGTCCATGCGTGAAATAGTCACGCAATTTCGTGATACTGGGTTGGAATTTTAACCCCAACCCCAAACGACAATGGTTTAAAAATAGGAAAAAAATTGAGTAGTTACGGTCCAGAAGCGACATGATCCTGCTGATCGTCGCATACGTTAACGTCGCATAACGTGACGCCATCACCTTCCGGGATGCCCTTTCGTCTATATCCGACGCTGAGGGATTAGCATGAAAGCAACGGAGTTCCCATTTTGTCAATATAGTGATGCAAAGGTGTACCCTTCGCCTCTTCATACTGACGTTGAAGGTGTTTGAACATGCTTCAGATTTTGACGCCTTGGGGGGAGTGAGAAATGGTTGTATTATCTCAGCTTTTTGCTCAAAATGTAGTGTTTTTGAAGAAACCTACCCATATTTGAGAGGTGATAAAAAGAGAACTAATGAAGGTAGGATGAAACATTTTTGTTAGTGTTTGAAAGCAGAGGGTCTGTTATTTCATTTGATATATTGTATGTTTATTTTACCTCCTTAGACCCGAGCTTTGGTTTGTCTTTTTTCAGATTTCTTTTAGCTATTTGGGATTGTTTGTAAATGTCAATACAATTGTTCATGTTGGTTGTGCATTGTGCATCTTCTGATTTATAACTATATTACTAAATGCTAAATTAACAAGTGTTGTAAAAGTATACTTCATTGTTAGGTCATGTCAGCAAAAGCATTGACTAATGTTATCAAATAAAACCTTATTGTGTTGCAATCACAAGTCAGAGATTTATTTTGGGGTAAAAATTAAGGGGTGTTAAATATGATAACTATAACTTTATTAACGTCCACACGTGGACGATAATGATAACGTTATGTTTATTCCAAACTCAAGTTGCTGCAGGGTTATAGACACAAAAATAAATGTAGATGACCTGCTGATGCTTTACATTTTCAGAGCCGTATTTGTTTTCTTTAAAATCTAACCGCAAAAGTTGGATGCTCTCACTGAAGGCTGAAGGTGCACTTGTTGCTGACCTGCAAAGCAAATATCTTGCCAGATTTCTCATATATTATATCAATAAGTGCTAAAAAAACACCACTTTCCGACAGCTACTGTCTTTAATTCAGACATTAAAACAATATGCTTTGCTATGACCAGGACCCTTTTTACCCCGGGAGTTTCAAGGCCCAAGACCGGCTCACTTTTTCCATGGTGGAATTCCAAATTATCACTTTTGTCAAATTGGATAAACGAAGCAATAGTTTAGTGCTTACTTTGTGTAGTTTTTATTGATACCGTGGTTCAACAAATAATATAAAGGTTAAATATTAATTAAATAATAATATACTTATTCACTACAAAAATTAAGTAGTAATTAAAATTAAATAATAATAAAAAGTTATTTTACTGCATACACAGATCAAGCTTGACTTTTGTTATCAATATTAAACTGCATTATATTTGTAAAGTCTATGAATCGCCATGTATTGGGTGATACACAAAAGACCAATATTTTGATAAAATCATCCTCCTCTAATTGCCCTTTTTTTCTTCAACCATCCTGGCCTCTCCCTCCCACCCATCCTCCCTGAAACGCGTACCGTAGGGTCGGCCCAGCTATCGGTACGCGCCAGCAGTAGCCTGCCTGAGAAAAGTTTTGGAAAAGAGGCGCTATGGACCGAACCAACTCTATGGGAGGGGAGGACTCCCTTACATGGTACAACCCATGCAGAGGCTGCGTGCTGCGGTGTCAGAATGCTGAACGTGTATAGTGTTATTTAAGGAAAAATAAACTCACTAAAGCCCGGTATACACTGTGCGATTTTAAATAGTCTTTTAGGATTGTTGCTTGCCACACTGTGCGATTAAGATCGTAATTAAGTCCATCTCACACTATATGATCTCAGTTTCCATTAATGTCAGACTGTACGAGTTTAAAGACTTTTAAAAATCGGACGCACGCAAACAAACGCATCCGCAGTTTAACGTCATCGATTGACGACGGCTGGGAAAACACACGCTGAAGCGAAGGCTAACAAACCGAAACAACATCTACTGTTCATTTTAATCATAACTTGTCTCGAGCATAAAAAGAAGAAAAAACGAAGGAGACGAGTACCTGGCATTTGAATTTCCAGCGCGATTTCGCTCCAGGCTGCTTCATTTTTATCCTATCATGGTACAGTGGTGATGACACGTTGTACAAACACTCTTTATTGTTTCCATAACTCCATAACTTTCTCCTCCTGCTGTACAGTCTACCTGGTTCTTTTTTTACATTTGTCTGCGTTGATTTGTTGTTGTCGCCGCACTAATTGTGTCATCGGGTTCTGTGCTTCTATTGGTTATTGAGCTGCCGGTTGTTGTAGGGAGATGTCACACAGCAGGATTGTATCTTAAAAATTCTGACACTGCCAGAATTTTGTCGGAGCATAATTTTGATCGCAACGGTCATTAATCGGCTGTCTGTGAACATGTCAAACTAGCGATCAAAGACGGCAGATTTTAGCCTGGGATTCCAGAAATCGTTTAGGATTTCAAAATTTGTCCCAGACAGCTAAATCCTGGCTGAAATCTCACAGTGTGCACCGGGCTTAACGTGACAAATGTAAAAGACAAAACCCTCGACTGGCCCAAAAGTGAAGCGGCCCACAGGAAATTCTCCCAATCTCCCGATTACCCACCCCGGGCCTGGCTATGACATAGCAACCTTTCAGCAATACAACTGAGTTCAGATGCAAAAGCCACTAAATGCCACCTCCATCAAAGATGAGATAAGATGAGATTTCGGCACGTAAAATATGTTCATCACATACGTTCGCTTCAAATGTGTGTAATGGTCAGAAATACCACTTTTTCTGGCAGAAACCGTTAAACGCCACATCGATTTTCTCGAAGTGCAAGGAAGATGAATTGGATAAAAGATGTCGCTCAAAATGGCCGTGAATAACATTTAAACTTGAATCCCTTGTGAGTACTTGGACCTGCACAACTTGAATGTGGCAGTGAAATGGATCACAGCGCCCCCTAATGTGTGGTTCAATTTTTTTACTGTCGTTATTTGCAATGTTTCTAGTTGCATTTTAGTTATTTTGTATGTCCAAAAAAGTGGATTTTTTAGAAGTGAAGGTTTTTTAGCAGTTAAAGACAAATTTGTTAAATACGAATGAAATATCTAGTGACTGTCATGAATTCGGTTTTATTGGCCGCTTTGTCTTTGTTTCACCATGTGTTGTGTTGTGTTTATGTTTTGACAGCTCCACACGTGCGCGCCTTCCACCTGGTGACCTCATTATCTCCGACTCTTCTCACCGGCGTCCCACACCTGATCCTTATTATTTGCCCATCCGGTTTGATTTAAATTCCCCTCGCTTCTTCTGTTCCTTGCAAGTTCGTCTTTGTATGTTCGTGCCCGCTAGCCTGGCTAGTTCTAGTCCTGTCGTGTCGAGTAAACTGTGTGTAGTTTTGTTTGGATTACTTACCGTGCTCTCTGCTGCCTTATCCCTTCAGATTCCTCGCCCCACTGTCAGTCTCTCCAGAGTGGTGTGTTCCCCGCCTAGCCTCCACTTACACTCTGTCTGCGGATTCTCTGAGCACCGACTTCATCTAGCGCTGTCCAGCTGCAGTGCGCTCTGCGCGTAATCCTGCGTAAGCCTCGGGCGCCAGCTGTGCGCTGTCCAGCACTTCTCTCTGCTGAAGACTCAGTCCGCCTCTCTCTCTCTCTCCTGCTGTGCCCCGCCTGGAACTCTCTCTGCCCTGTGACGGGTTGTTACGAGTGTGAACGGAGGGTGGATGTCCTACAGCCCTGCTGGGTTTCCCACCGCGAGTGCCTGCCTGTTCCTGACGTCACAGAGTGTTCTCCTTCCACATTTACATTTTCATGAAGACATTGAGTGTTATCTACTATACATACCTGACATTGTGTTTTCTCATTAAAACCTCTGCATTGGGATTCCTGACTTTTGTGGTTCCTGACAGGACGAACTTGCCAAGATGGATCCCGCGGAGGTTGATGCTCTCCGGTCAGCGCTCGCCCAGCAGGGTTCATGGTTAGGACAACACTCGGCTCGCCTCACCACCACTTCTCAAGAGGTTGAGGGTTTATCAACCCGTCTGAACGACCTTTCCTCTCGGCTTGACCAGGTCGGTCATGATGCCACCCAGCCCAGTCAGTCGTTGCAGACGGAACCTCACGTCACAGCTCCACCTCCATATAACGGCGATCCCGCCTCCTGCCGGGCTTTCCTCTCACAATGCTCTCTGGTTTTTGCCCTCCAGCCCCGCCGCTATGCCTCTGAACGCACCCGGGTTGCGTATGTAATCACCCTTCTGGTTGGCAAGGCGCGCGAGTGGGCTACGGCCGTGTGGGATGCCAGCGACCCTTGCTGTCGGTCTTTTGATGAGTTTAGAGAAGAGATGGAGAAACTCTTTGACCGGTCGGTGCGCGGGGACGCCGCTGCCGCTCGCTTGGCTCATCTTGTTCAGGGCAGACTCACAGTTACGGATTATGCTATTGAGTTTAAGACTTTAGCGGCTGCCTGCCACTGGAATGAAGCGGCTCTCCGAGCCCAGTTTGTAGAGGGGTTGTCCGACGACCTGCAGGACGAGATCGCTCTTCATGACCTTCCTCCGTCACTTGATGCTATTATTGATCTCGCTCTCCGGATTGAGGCTCGGAGACTGCTTCGTAATCAGCGACGTTCCATCCGTCAGCGAGTGTTTTCTGAGGAGACCACCACTTCCCCTTCTTCACCTTTACCATCAGCCGAACCTGAACCCATGCAGCTGGGTCGTTTGCGCCTGTCACAGAGAGAGAGAGAGAGGCGCATACAGAAGGCCCTGTGTTTGTATTGCGGGAAGCCCGGGCATTTTGCAAGGGTCTGCCCGTTAAAAGCCGCTGCCCATCAGTGAGTACGGGAGTCCTGGTGGGCACTTCTTCAAAACTCTCCCCTGTTTCCAGTACCCAGCTCCCTGTCATTTTGTCCTTCGCTGGACGTGATCATCCGTCCACTGCCCTTCTCGATTCTGGTGCGGAGGGCAACTTCATTGATGAAGCGCTGGCGCGCGCTTGGGGTGTTCCGGTTGTTCCTCTCCAGTCCCCCTTGGATGTCTGGTCCCTCAAGGGGCAGCAGATGGCGCGGATTACACATTGCACTTCTCCTGTGAGTCTCTCTGTGTCTGGTAATCATCGTGAGGAGATTGTGTTGCACGTCCTTCATGCGTCTCTATCCCCTATTATTTTAGGGCATGGATGGTTAGCGCAACACAACCCTCACGTTGATTGGCAGCATAGTATTATCTTGTCTTGGTCCCAGTCTTGTCATGTGTCATGTCTTGGTTCTGCTGTTTCTGGTTCTGTTCTTTCTCTTCCTCAGGTTCCGGCGGTCGATTTGACCGGGGTCCCGGCGGAGTATGCGGATATCGCTCAGGTGTTTAGTAAAGCCCGGGCCACCTCCCTGCCTCCTCACCGGCCATATGATTGCGCTATTGATCTCCTCCCCGGCACTTCTCCGCCTAAGGGTAGACTTTATTCGTTATCGGGTCCTGAGAGAGAGGCTATGGACCAGTATATTAATGATGCCCTGCGTGCCGGTCTCATCCGTCCCTCCACCTCGCCCGCAGGGGCGGGGTTTTTCTTTGTTGGCAAGAAAGACGGCTCCCTGCGCCCTTGTATTGATTATAGGGGTTTAAATGACATTACTGTTAAGAATAGGTACCCCCTTCCCTTAATGTCTACTGCGTTTGAGCTCCTGCAGGGGGCGCAGTTCTTTACTAAGCTAGATTTACGCAACGCCTATCATTTGGTGCGAATAAGAGAGGGAGATGAATGGAAGACAGCCTTTAACACCCCTACCGGACACTTTGAGTACTGCGTTCTGCCGTTCGGCCTTTGTAACGCCCCCTCTGTCTTCCAAACTCTGGTTAATGATGTGCTGAGAGACATGGTTAACAAATTTGTCTTTGTGTACATAGATGATATTCTCATCTTTTCTCCCTCTATGCAGGAACACACTCAGCATGTCCGCCGAGTCTTACGCCGGCTGTTAGAGAATAAGTTGTATGTCAAGGCGGAGAAGTGCGAATTCCATCGTAAGTCAGTTTCGTTCCTGGGTTTTGTTGTTGCCCCCGGTGAGATCCGTCCCGACCCTGCCAAGATCAAAGCGGTGGCCGAATGGCCAGTCCCCGACTCCCGTAAGGATTTATTAAGATTTCTGGGTTTCGCCAATTTTTACCGGCGATTTATCAGAAATTATGGTCAGATTGCTCAACCTCTTACTGCTCTCACTTCCACTAAGGAGAGGTTTGTCTGGAATTCCAGTGCTCAGGAGGCCTTTGATATTTTAAAGTCCCGGTTTATCTCTGCTCCTGTTCTCTCTATTCCAGATCCGGCTGCTCAATTTATTGTGGAGGTGGATGCTTCGGATGTCGGGGTAGGCGCCGTTTTGTCTCAGCGGTCTGCTAAGGATGGCAAGGTGCATCCCTGTGCCTTCTTCTCCCATCGGTTAAACCCAGCAGAGCGAAATTATGACATAGGCAATCGGGAGCTGCTGGCGGTCAGACTGGCTTTGGGTGAGTGGCGTCACTGGTTAGAGGGGACCTCGGAGCCCTTCCTGGTCTGGACGGATCATAAGAACCTCGAATACATCCGTTCAGCCAGGAGGTTATCTTCGCGTCAGGCTCGTTGGGCGCTCTTCTTTGACAGATTTAACTTCACCCTCTCGTACCGGCCCGGATCCAAGAATACTAAGCCCGATGCTCTCTCTCGTTTGTTCGAAAGCCCCGGGTCCGCTGGGGACGAAACCATCCTCCCGGAGGGGCGGGTGGTGGGTGCCCTGCGCTGGGGAATAGAACAACGGGTGAGACGGGCCGGCCGGGAGGGGGAAGTGCCAGAAGGGTGCCCAGCGGGTCGATTGTGGGTTCCGAATGCGCTTCGCTCCGAGGTCATCCGGTGGGGTCACGAGTCCAGGTTTGTTTGCCATCCGGGGGTTCGGAGAACGTTGGCTACCGTACGTCAGCGTTTTTGGTGGCCCTCTATGGGTCCCGATGTCAGACAGTTTGTGTTAGCCTGTCAGGTTTGTGCCCGTAATAAGGCCTCTCATCAAGCCCCTATTGGTCTGCTTAAACCATTACCCATTCCCTCTCGTCCTTGGTCACATATCGCAATCGATTTTGTAACCAATTTGCCTAGTTCTAGGGGAAACACTGTAGTTTTGACCATTGTCGACCGCTTTTCCAAGGCGGCTCACTTTGTCCCTTTGCCCAAATTACCCACTGCCAAGGAAACTGCCCAGGTTATGATCGAACACGTCTTTCGCTTACATGGTCTGCCCACAGACGTTGTTTCTGATAGGGGTCCTCAGTTTATTTCTCGTTTCTGGCAGGAATTTTGTAGACAAATAGGCTCCACGGCTAGTTTGTCTTCAGGGTATCATCCTCAGACCAATGGGCAATGTGAACGGGCTAACCAAGATTTAGGTAGAGCTCTCCGCTGTCTGACATCGCAATATCCGAGCTCCTGGTGCCAACAGCTACCCTGGGTTGAATACGCCCATAATTCTCTCCCTGTTTCTTCCCTTAACATGTCCCCCTTTGAGGCGTCCATGGGGTTTCAGCCCCCTTTATTCCCATCACAGGAACCCGATGCGGTGGTTCCGTCTGCGCTGGCTTTTGTCCGTCGTTGCAAACGCACCTGGAGGAAAGCTAGAATTACATTACGTCAGATTTCCAGACGAACCAAAGCCGCGGCCGACCGTCACCGTAGAACTGCGCCCCGTTTTATCTGTGGGCAGAAAGTATGGCTTTCGTCCAAGGATTTACCTCTCCGTGAGCCTTCTCGCAAGTTGGCTCCACGATTCCTTGGGCCATACAGCATTATTAAAGTCATTAATCCCGTGACGGTCAGGCTCAGATTGCCCCCAGCTCTCGGTCGGGTTCATCCAGTTTTTCATGTGTCTAAACTGAAGCCTGTGTATTTTTCCCACCTTAACCCTGTTCCCTCTGCCCCCACCCCTCCCACCCCTCAGCTTATAGATGGTGCCCCTGTGTATTCGGTTAAGTCGTTACTGGATATGCGTCGCCGGGGTAGGGGATTTCAATATCTCGTTGACTGGGAAGGATATGGTCCGGAGGAGAGGTGTTGGGTACCGGCCCGGGACATCCTGGACCCTGGGCTGATAGAGGATCTCCGCCGGCGACGGGGTGAGCCTCCTCATGGACCGCCCAGTGGCGGTCGTGGGGGGGGAGTCCTGTCATGAATTCGGTTTTATTGGCCGCTTTGTCTTTGTTTCACCATGTGTTGTGTTGTGTTTATGTTTTGACAGCTCCACACGTGCGCGCCTTCCACCTGGTGACCTCATTATCTCCGACTCTTCTCACCGGCGTCCCACACCTGATCCTTATTATTTGCCCATCCGGTTTGATTTAAATTCCCCTCGCTTCTTCTGTTCCTTGCAAGTTCGTCTTTGTATGTTCGTGCCCGCTAGCCTGGCTAGTTCTAGTCCTGTCGTGTCGAGTAAACTGTGTGTAGTTTTGTTTGGATTACTTACCGTGCTCTCTGCTGCCTTATCCCTTCAGATTCCTCGCCCCACTGTCAGTCTCTCCAGAGTGGTGTGTTCCCCGCCTAGCCTCCACTTACACTCTGTCTGCGGATTCTCTGAGCACCGACTTCATCTAGCGCTGTCCAGCTGCAGTGCGCTCTGCGCGTAATCCTGCGTAAGCCTCGGGCGCCAGCTGTGCGCTGTCCAGCACTTCTCTCTGCTGAAGACTCAGTCCGCCTCTCTCTCTCTCTCCTGCTGTGCCCCGCCTGGAACTCTCTCTGCCCTGTGACGGGTTGTTACGAGTGTGAACGGAGGGTGGATGTCCTACAGCCCTGCTGGGTTTCCCACCGCGAGTGCCTGCCTGTTCCTGACGTCACAGAGTGTTCTCCTTCCACATTTACATTTTCATGAAGACATTGAGTGTTATCTACTATACATACCTGACATTGTGTTTTCTCATTAAAACCTCTGCATTGGGATTCCTGACTTTTGTGGTTCCTGACAGTGACACTTGTGAAAATAAGGCATTTCTGTTACAGACTAATAACCTTTTTATTCCCATCAAAGTGAAATTACTGAAGCTAACATAAGAGCCAGATAAAAAAAGCTTAATAACAAGAAAACAAGTCAGGCGCACTTTTCATCTGAACGTCTCAATTCTTCACCAAGATCATCATTTCAAAAACTGAAATCTTTCAGATGCTTGACATTGTAGTGCCAAGCACTAACATCTAAGAAAAGAAATGACATTGGTAATGGAAACAGCACCAAAATCAGGGGGGTGATGGGGGGTAGCAAACAACAGGAGCCTAACCACGCATGAAATTTGTCAGTGTCTTTTGCTGCACGGTGTGGTGTGATTGCGCTGACATTGTTTGGAAGCTCCTGCTACAAATAGCCCTGTCTGCATGGAAGGGGGATGGGAGGCGTTTTTTCCTCCTTGCATTTCAAAGGTTGTAACCTGATACAGTGTCTTCCTGCTGATAGAGCTAAATGCCAAGCTTTAAAATTGCAACACGTATTGTGACAAGCAACTCTCTAAAGCGTCACCCTAAAAACTTCACAACCGAAACTGGATTTGCAGCGAATACTGTAGAGTTCAACAACATACATTTAACAGAAGTTTTATAGGGTCCACTTGCATATGAGATGCAGAATTAGTCATAACAAGAAATTCAGATGACTAATCTAGATGACTAATCCTTCAACAGTTTCCTTTCAGCAGAGCTACATCACAAGAAGCTCTGTTTAAACTGTGTTACAATGTTTGCATTTTAAATTTCAAACATACACTGTAAAAAATGTTGGGTGTGTTTCAACCCATAGTTGCATGGGTACTTGAGTATTGGGTTCAATTTATCTATGCTTGGTTAGGT
This sequence comes from Misgurnus mizolepis, assembly GCA_025389145.1. NCBI lineage: Eukaryota > Metazoa > Chordata > Actinopteri > Cypriniformes > Cobitidae > Misgurnus > Misgurnus mizolepis. Next base: position 5,132,781 of record JAIFKI010000019.1, read on the forward strand.
GAAATCTGGACATTTTCCAAGTTAATTTAAACCTAACGGTAGAGTTTGTTCATATTTTACCCAAACATGGTTTGAAACAACCTAGCATTATTTTAAGTATCTTGAGAGTGATTCCCTCCGATGCTGATCGTACAGATCTTTAAGCTATGTTGCGCATACTGCTGCGTGTCTGGGAATAGAAAACGGCTTACGGTGTATTTCTTATTTACGAGCTTTACTCTAACCATGTGCTTTACCTTTTATGAGTTTGCACTTTTTACAGCCATATGTTATGGATCTGTAACACGAACAGAATCCTCACTTTGCACACATATTTTCCTTCCAGGTAGGTAAAAAGCACAAGAGATTCCCTCCACCCCCGTTCCTCTGTGTTCCCCTTTCAAAAGCATTAAGATGCTTCAGGCACTTGTGTTTTTCTCTCGCTCTCTTTATAAAAACCTCCAAAAAGTCAGAGGGCTATTTTCCAGCGCTTTCTTTTTATGGGAGGGATCCACACACAATGAAGCGAGACAAAGGAAACCAAAATAAGTCCATGAACAATGAGATGTAGATGTGTGACTGTGGAAACGCAACAACAGAGGATGAACATATTGGATGGAAAGGAGGTCAGAAGGTGCGGTGGATAAGGCAGACAGTATCTTACTAGAAAAAACACGATTCTCGGAGGGATAAGGGTAACCTGATCTGAAAATCCTCTTATGTGAGATGTTTATGAAGAGCTTTAGAAAACAGAGCGATTTTTGATTGTGCCAGGATTTTTCACCTTTTACTTGTATTCACTGCTGAAAGTCTAAAAAGTCAGCCTTTATAGATGGATGAAGATTAAAAATTGCGCTGTCTGCCATACTTGGCGATCTACATTAGTTTTTCGTTGTTGTCATGCACAGAAGAATATGAAGAAAAAATCCTTCTCAAAAGCAGTTGGCTGGTGCATGACCTCTACATGTTTTTAGCCAATTACCTGAGTTATAAATGCCATGTGACTTTGAAGCTACAGGCAGATCACATCCAGACGACGTTGTCTGTGTCCGAAAGTCAAAAATGCTGCATTTGGAGGATGCATTCCAAGGAAGTCACCAATGCACATCCGAAGTCCAATGTTTGCTTCCTGAGATACTTTTTTCTGGCCCACATTTGAAGGCAATATACACTATCAAAAATAAAGGTACAAAGCTGTCAATGGGCCAGTGCCCTTTAAAAAGGTCCTAATATGTACCATTTAGGTAAAAATATGTATCTTTGATCTGCCAATATGTACATTTGAAGTACTAATATGCACTTTTTGGGTACAAAGGTGTACCTTTTTGAAAGGCTACCTTAATTTCTGAGAGTGTAGATGAGCTAACTGTAAATTAGTGCTTAGTAGTACAGCATTGCGTTAGCAGCGCAAAAGGTCAAGAGTTGATCCCAGGAAAACACACATACTGATAAAAAATGTATACCTTGTAATTCACTGTGGGCCACTTTGGATAAGCATCTGCGTAATGTATCATTTAATACATTTGATGTCCTACAATCCTGTGCATGTGCGTTTACAGAGAAGGGTGATTGGTCGAACTCAAAAATTCGAATGGCATCTAAGAAAACAGTCGGTAAACAGTTTTCGCATAAACCTATTTAAACCTAGTTATTTTCATGTACTAGAACTTTTGATAGCATTTACACTGAGAAATTAGTATTAAGGTGCTTTAATATTCAACTGGTACAAGTATATGTGCTCTCTATTAGGGGTGTTACGGTACACAAAATTCACAGTTCGGTACATACCTCGGTTTTTTTTTTTTAAATCATGCTTCAGTTTCATTCGGTACAGTTAAGGGGAAGAAATGTAAAACATAAAATTACTTATTGTTTTTTATCAATATTCGTAAACATCTAAATTTGTTTTAGATAAACAGTTTACAAATAGTATATTTTAAACAGATTTTTAAAGTAAACATCTGGTTGGTTTAAATAAAATAAATAACGCTTGTCCCACCTCCGGCGTTTCCTGATTGATCCACTGTTCAGGGCTGTGTTTCCCGATAACGATTGAACTCAGCACCTAAGAGTGTAATATTTCTACGAGCTACTTAACGAACATTCCTTGTTCATTTTACTGCGTTTCTCAAAGATGCACGTTAAACGATCACTCGCAGCTGGGTTTTAAGTGCTACTTACGAGTCGCTATACCTTTGTCAAGTGCTAAAATGTCACCTATAGAATGACTCGAATTTGTAGCAGAAGCTTGTTTAGGCTAATGATCTTCAGCTGATGTGCACTAATTTTTTTATTATATTTTTCATTATTGTTTAATTACTTTTGAAATGTTTTAATAATTTATGCATAATGAAATATTCTTTTCCGTATTTAGTTAGGACTTGTCCCACTGCGAGTGCGAAATGCCTTCTGCATTTTATGTAATAGTTTGGATTATTATTATTAGTTTTTTATTATCTATGTTTATTAATTATTAGGGATCATTGCACTGTACCATACATATTTATTTGGTTTCCTTAATCAGATGCCATTTCACTTCAAAACAATTGTTTTTACTGTAGATTAATTATAGAAGCAATTGGTAGAAACCATTTATCAATTTGCTAGTACCAACTTTTACCAAAATTGTACCAAATATGTTTTCCTTCTTTATTAATTTATGTTTAGTCATTTAAATTTGATTTCTCATTTGAATTTTAAATATATTATATTAAAGTAATTTAAACAAATAAACAAAGAAGAAACCAATAAATAAATATACATTTAAAACATACATTATCGTCATTTGCTGGAGTGCAATTGGTTGTCCTGCAGGTGACCTTGTAAGCACTTATGAAAGAACGATTACTCCAGAGCACTCGTAGATCTACGATGATTTTCAAGTGCTACTTAAGTTACGAAGCATTTGGGAAACGGCCCGTAATTCCAAGATGATTCGTACGATTGTTTTTACGATCTACTTAGCCTTACGATGCTTTTGGGAAACCCGGCCCTGACCTGACATTGATGAGCTGCACGGCCTGCAAAAGTTTACATTATTTTATTTGTTCTTTTATAATGTGCGAGATGCCGTAAAAGACGCAAAACAAGCGCCTAATGGTTAAGCACGTCCGTCTAACGTGTGTTTATATAGAAAAGCAGTAGTGCAGTGGAATGAAAAAAATGCATTCGCGTTCAGCGGCTTTGCAAAACAAACCTGCGGTCCACCAATTGTTTATGTTAATGTATAGGAACTCGGATTTAAAGTATGTTCCACGCGTAAAAAAGCCTAGTGTTAACTACTGTTAAAGTACAGTACGAATAGGTGTACCGTTACACCCCTACTCCCTGTATTTCAAATACAATTTTGTCAGCTGCAACAATTAAGTGAAAGAGTTGGCATTTTAACATTTTATTCATGACACACATTACCTTTAATCTTGTAAAATCTTTTTTTTTACGGTATCCATCATACTGTTCTTGGTACAAGTGGGACAGTTCTCTTCCAAAAGTCTTATTTATGTAAAAAAAAAATTGAAACAGGACACATAATTCCATTATGTAAAAAACTAAATGTTTTTGTTACTTGTGTCCAAACTAAAGCATGAAACAATCTTCAAATTAAATGAAAAGAAAGTGTACAGTCCTGGGAGGCAAACATTTCGTTTTGAAGTAAAAAAAGGCAGAATATTAACAAAACAAAGAATATTAGAACAATGTCCAATTAACAAAGCTACTTACTGAGTGTCATGTATTCACGTCTCATTTCAATATCGTGAAACTTAATTAGTTGAGCTTTTAGTTAAATGGATTAATGGGGAAAGATGTATTGAGTCGTGAGTTGCTTTGGTGCATTTGAAAAACACAATTAATTAAAACGTTCAGACTTGTGCTATCAAATCTACAGTCAAACGCTTTGCACAGCAGGTGTGACAAGAGAGAGAGAGAGAGAGAGAGACAGAGAGAGAGAGAAAGAGAGAGAGAGAGACAGCGAGAGAGAGAGAGAAAGAGAGAGCAAGATAATCAAGAGTCTAAGAGGGTTCTGAATAACCTAAGTAGCTTTAAATGTCAATGAAAGATCTGTATGAACAATATACTTCAGTAAATTAAAAGTTAAGTGTGGTTCTTTGTTTGACTGTTTAGGACCACGTTAATATTTGTGGTTGTTTATGTAGTTAAAATGATCATTTGATAATTCTGTATTTTGCTCAGAAGTGCTTATTAATGTTTTCAATTACTGTTTAAAAGATGCTTCCTTTCTTCTGTAGCGGACATCCTGTTTTTTGTTTTTGCATAAGTGCATAGCGAGGTAAGGAGAAGGGCAAGAGAGCATTAAAATGCCAACAGTTATCTTTAGAAATGCAGGGTTTACAATAAAGAAGGTACGTGATGTTCCTCATAGAGAGCTGAGCCCTATTGGTAGCACTTTATTTTACAGTATTTGTACTTACCTTGTACTATATAGTAAATACGTATATGCCTATTTGGTAGGTCCTGTGTCATAACTGTGTAAAATGCAATACTTTATTTTACAGTCCTGTTTCCATGCAGTTACTATGGACCTACTACGGGTAATGTGCCAAGTAGTTAATGTGTATGGTATTCAATGCTTGGGTTTAAAGGATACAATAAAGGACAAAGATATTGAGTACAAAAATGGCACATCAGAAGTGTTTGTTATTAGTTATCATATATGTACACTATAAATACCTGTCATTAACTTAGGCTTACCTGCATATAGTACACCCTTACCATGTACATACAATTTGTAAGCAACGTAGTGTTTGTTATAAGTTATCATATTATGTACACTATAAGTACCTGTCATTAACCCACACTTGCCTGTAAGTACAAAATTCTTATATTGTAAATTCATTTGTAAGTACAGTAGTGTTTCTTGTTAGTTACAGTATATATACACAATAAGTACCTGTCATTAACCCACACTTGCCTGTAAGTACTAAATTCTTATATTGTAAATTCATTTGTAAGTACAGTAGTGTTTCTTGTTAGTTACAGTATATATACACAATAAGTACCTGTCATTAACCCACACTTGCCTGTAAGTACTAAATTCTTACATTGTACATTCATTTGTAAGTACAGTAGTGTTTCTTGTTAGTTACAGTATATATACACAATAAGTACCTGTCATTAACCCACACTTGCCTGTAAGTACTAAATTCTTACATTGTACATTCATTTGTAAGTACAGTAGTGTTTCAAGTTAGTTACAGTATACATACACTATAAGTACCTTCCATTAACCCACAATTGCCTGTAAGTACTAAATTCTTATATTGTAAATTCATTTGTAAGTACAGTAGTGTTTCTTGTTAGTTACAGTATATATACACTATAAGTACCTGTCACTAACCCACACTTGCCTGTAAGTACTAAATTCTTACATTGTACATTCATTTGTCAGTACAGTAGTGTTTCTTGTTAGTTACAGTATATATATACAAAATAAGTACCTGTCATTAACCCACACTTGCCTGTAAGTACTAAATTCTTACATTGTAAATTCATTTGTAAGTACAGTAGTGTTTCTTGTTAGTTACAGTATATATACACAATAAGTACCTGTCATTAACCCACACTTGCCTGTAAGTACTAAATTCTTATATTGTAAATTCATTTGTAAGTACAGTAGTGTTTCTTGTTAGTTACAGTATATATACACAATAAGTACCTGTCATTAACCCACACTTGCCTGTAAGTACTAAATTCTTATATTGTAAATTCATTTGTAAGTACAGTAGTGTTTCTTGTTAGTTACAGTATATATACACAATAAGTACCTGTCATTAACCCACACTTGCCTGTAAGTACTAAATTCTTATATTGTAAATTCATTTGTAAGTACAGTAGTGTTTCTTGTTAGTTACAGTATATATACACTATAAGTACCTGTCATTAACCCACACATGCCTGTAAGTACTAAATTCTTATATTGTAAATTCATTTGTAAGTACAGTAGTGTTTCTTGCTAGTTATAGTATACATACACTATAAGTACCTGTCATTAACCCACACATGCCTGTAAGTACTAAATTCTTATATTGTACATTCATTTGTAAGTACAGTAGTGTTTCTTGTTAGTTACAGTATACATACACTATAAGTACCTGTCATTAACCCACACTTGCCTGTAAGTACTAAATTCTTATATTGTACATTCATTTGTAAGTACAGTAGTGTTTCTTGTTAGTTACAGTATACATACACTATAAGTACCTGCCATTACCCCACACTTGCCTGTAAGTACTAAATTCTTACATTGTACATTCATTTGTAAGTACAGTAGTGTTTCTTGTTAGTTACAGTATACATACACTACCTACACTTTAAGTATGTATCTGGTATTATCCAGTACTTATCTAGAGTCACATTATAACTACAAGTATGTACCACTACAGTAATGATGTATTTACCATGCAGATACTTAAAAGTAAGTACCACACATTTGTCTGTAAATACAACATATTTACTATATATGTACAAGGTAAGTACACCTACTGTAAAATAAAGTGCTACCACTCTATCTATAAATACTGAGTCAACCTAGTTCTGCGACAACAATTCACTGTGTATTGCTCCCAAGATCTTGTAAAATTATCGCCCATCGTCATTTGATGTTTAAATAAAATATTAAAAGACAAGGCTGTTGTCATTTAGAGTTTTTCCACAACAATTATGGACAAGAAGGTCTATAATTTATGTCTACATAACAAAACCTCTAGTTGCTGTGACCTACTCAGGTTGTTCCAAACCTGTTTAAATGTATTGCCCCAGATCTGAACATATACATTTTTATTGGTTTGAAACAATGTCCGTAGGTCAACAACAACTAAATTATGAATTTTGAACTGTCCCTTCAACGTAAAACATTTACAAATTTCAGATTTAAAAAATACAATATTTATATACTTTGGTCTGAATAATTCCTTAAAGTTTGACAGCTTCAGTTTTTAACTTGAGAAAGTAAAGTTATTTTGAGCATAACAGGGAGACAGAATGTGATTATGAAACGGTATAATCATTTTTCAGTCTGAACATACTGTGCACTACAACATATTGTATATAAATCAGAAAACAATTAAACAAACATACTGTACTATGTGATGAGCTCCATTGCTTAACTTTTTGTGCTGAATCCACAATAAGCTATATTAGGTTCTGATTTTTGTCCAATGGCCCAGTAATGCACCCTTAGGACAGAAAGGGAGTTTGTACTGCAAATTCATTTTTAAGAATGAATACCATCTGCCAGGCACAGAGGGGTCAGAAAAAGGTTGGCAAGCTCCTCTGTGTTATAATATATTCTCAGTCATTCTGTCCTCTGCATCCCATTCACTAATCACATCACAGTGATACCCAGTGGAAAACATTGTTGGTCAGAGATTGGTTTTTCATAGCTCTAAGAGTCTCATAGGAGATTTAGTATTCATGTAAGTATCAGCTATCAAATGTTCTCATCAATAAAAGTAGACACAACGGACACATTTGGTTACATAAAGTAAGAATATGGAGCTAGAAAGTAATTTGGATAGGATAGTTTAGATCATTTGGTCTTGGAAATGTTTAATGAAATCTTAAATCTTGGTATCATATTTATTATTGAGACATTTTTGAGATTTCTTAGGAATTTGACATCACAGAGATTTATTTTTTGTAAAATAATAAGAAGGAGACTTTACCAAAGGTTTCCACTTAATTTCCATTAAATCTTATTGGTTTCTTCACTCTTAAAAATTAAGGGGCTTAAAAGGTTCTTCACAGCGAGGCCATAGAGGAACCATTCAGTCAAAGGTTCTTTAAAGGTCACATAACAAACAGGACTTCCACTGTACTTCCTGCACTGAAATTGCCCATAAAAGAAATACAGCAAGACTGTTATGTATGAATCTTTTATGTTCGAAACCTGTGCGAACCCTGGCGAAGTGCATTTGGCACAGAAATACTCTGTCATAAGTCCAACTGTTTTTGATTCTTTGACTATGTTAAGCACGCATCCAACTTTTTAACAGTTTATATAAGTGAGAATGCATTAAAGAACCATTTTGTTTTTTAGAATCTAAAAAAAGGTGCATTGAATGTTAAAGGGTCTTTATGGAACCATTTAGCCAAAAAGCATATTTTATGTCATCGTGAAGCACCTTTTTTAAGAGTGTTGGAGAAACAACTAAGATACTCAAGCAATTTGAGATTTTACCCAGACAAAATGGTCCAAAAAAGGTCCCAAGCTGTCATTGGGGCAGTAATCTTTGAAAAAGTCCTAATATGTAGCATTAAGTTACAGATATGCACTAATTTGGTACCAGATAGTACCACTGAGGTACTAATATAAACTTTTTAAAACTTTTCTAAATGGTTCTGCCTTAGGGACCATTTTTTTATAAGTTTGTCTGACAGTGCATGGGTCAATTACAGGCCCTGTCTACAACCAAGTTTATAACAAAAACCATCAAAAAATATCAACTCAAAATTCAATAAAATGTTTCTAAAACCTGATTATTTTAGCTATATAGGATATATTATTTTTATATAAAATTTATTTAAGTCGGGAGGAGCATGGTCATTTGATCCAACCAATGCGTGCAAAGAGGTGCCTAAAAATAGCAGTCCATCACCTCTGTCCCAGTTTTTTGCAGCATCCCTCCTCCACCCCATCACCTATCTCTCAGCTAGTTTCATCTATCCCAGTTAAACAGGGTGGAGTACTCTGGGTTTGGGCTAAAATTCCGATCTCAGATTACTCCCCTTTGGAAAACATGCCGAATATGCTTTATCTCATTCCCTATCGATTACATGTTAAAGAGCAATATGGTCCATTTCACGATTTTACATTTCCTTTGGTGTGTAAGTGTGCATTAGTACATATTAACGACATGCAAAGGGTACAAACCCCAAGGTAAATGATCACGCGAGTTATCGTCTCCAACAAATAATCTATTTTCTTGGACTACAACAAACACACAGATTGTAGGCAACAGTTTACTTCCTAAGCATGGTGATGTAGACAAGACCGACATTATCATAATTCCTCCTGCTTGGACTCACAGCCTGTAAGTTAACTCCTGTTAGCACATAGTGAGAATCTTTCAAACATGGTAAGCAGCGTCACATTACCAGCTGACGTTAGAGGTATTCATGCCAATCACAACGTACAGATTAGCTGGCCAGTCAGGGACAAAGCGTTTTTTTGATCAATGGGTTTTGTACAAAATCAAAGCATTTGAGGAAGGCAGGATATTTGGAGCTACAAAAATGTATGGTATGTGCAAAATAATGTGTTTTTTTACCATAAACCACGCAAACACATTGTATTTCACCAAATACACAAAATAAAGTTATTTTTGGGCAATGAAATAGGTGCACTTTAATGCATTATGAACTCGTGAAAGCCCTGTAAGTATTTTAAAATAAGAAATCATTTTAAGCAATTTTATTAGAAATATCTCAGACAAAGATGATACTCAGAAGAGCAACCTCTTAGCAATAAAATTTTCCGTTTGGCAATCATACTGCAAAGTCTCCGAGAAAATTGCAGTGATTTCACACAAGTTATCAAGTGTTGCGTCTTTTGTGGTTCTTACCTTGTTGCTCGATGGGTGGAAATCTCCATCAAGATAGCATTGTTTATTTGCACGCTCTGTCTGCATCGCTTTAGCACTCGGTTCACTAAAGGAATTATGCAAATGACTTCCTTCCTTATGTAATTTCCTCACACAATTTGCACATATTTTCCCGTTTTCTTGGTCATTTTCGTGGGATGGGTTGTGGAGGATGGAGCAGAAGGCACACTGTACTATGACTGTTGCATCTCAATCAATTAGTCAACATTTAATAAATCAGTTTTGTCATGATTAATAAAATTGTACACCAACTCTCTTCTTAATAAAAATAGAATAAAGCTCCTTTTATTAAAATTTCAGGCAAACTTGGTGCTGATTAAACCACACTGCCGATGGGTATAGGGAATAAAATGTGAAAATTCCACTTGCGAAAGTAACACAACTATTAGCCCCTTTTTGAATATGAGACATTAAAAGTAATTGACCCTGTTTTTCACACAAGTGTGCTCTTTAGATATCCATGCCCATTTTAATTCCTTCAATTTGTGACCCATTATGTGGAGTTTTGGGTCAGGCAGCTTGCAGTGTGTGGCTCTGCTTCAGATTAAATTATAATACGTCAATGTTATGAGAAAAAGGAAATAACTATTTGGGCTCTTTAGTGGGCAAGGAGGTTTTAATGAAAGCTAATAAAGCTTTTTCCTACTTAGCTTAGATTGTCTGTAACATATTACTTCCTCATTAAGAGAGATAAAGATATTGTTTTTGTGCTTGTTTTTTTCAAGATATCACAGCACATGGAAACTTTGTAAGCTTGTTGGGTACTTTTTAATTATCCTTGACATGTGGTGCAGTTTTAAGCACACAAAAACATGGATCAAAGCCAGGAGCTGTATGGCCTTGATTTCTAGGAACTTATGTAATAGCCTGGACTACGTACTTGTGTATATGGGCTAAGCCTTCTGTTTCGAGGGAGAAGGCCGTATATATGTAATCAACAAAAGTTCACTTAGGTAATAAAAGGACATGGATGTATCATTGAGCCGCTTCTAATAGTAATCTTGTTGATTCACCCTCGCTCTCCGAACAATCTTACATAAAATAAATTTTTAATTCCCATATAAGTAAACCAAATCCAGCAATACTTTAACTCCCCTGTAAGAAATGTGTATTTTCCTTGGGTAGAATATTGAAAATGCATTACTAAATCAGCGACCCAATAAAAGGAGCCTCATGCCTCGTTTATCTTGCATTTGCCAAATTAATTATGAAGGCAAACAATTATGCCCATTTTTACAAAATGAAATATAAGTCTCAGGTGTGCCCAGAATGTGACTGTGAAGTTTCAGCTTAAAATACCCCACAGATCATTTATTATAGCATGTCCAAAATGCCTGTATTTGGGTGGGAGCAGAAACGTGCCGTTTTCTTATGTGTACCTTTAAATGCAAATGAACTACTGCTCCTCGCTCTATTACCAAAAGAGACAGTGAGCGCTTTCAATTAAAATAGGTCTGATGTGAATACAGTCTGAGACAAAAAAATCTTACTATTGAGATATGGTGGACAGCATACAACTCGGAGAGGGTGGAAACTATGGTAATGTAGCATAGACTGTAAAAAAGATGGACGACGCCTGTTTGCGGTGAAAATTGAAGCCACCAGCGTCCCGTTATGGCGCTGACATCTTGGGTCTTGAGTCTGCGCAGTAGCGATTTCGGGACCAGTCATGAGCAGTAGTGAGCAGGAAGTAAAGCCGCGAAATCAAGCACCGCCCTCGCTCTCGCAGAATGCGCATATCACACGATATCACAGCTGTCAATCATGACGTGACACCACCGTTTTTATATCATTAAAGAACTAACTTAAAACAAACTTATTTTAAAAACAAGCATTTAAATTTACATCAGCGTGATAAAAACTACAGTAAATGACAGAAACCAGCGTCGGAAAAAATATGATTGAAGTGTAATAAAATTTTTTAGTTGGTCTCAAGTCCCATTGAATAACAGGGGGAGGCGGGGTTTATGACCTATACTGGGACCAGTCACTGGGGGCGATCGAAACGTTTTGGCTTCACTTTTCAGGGCTTGTGCGGCACGCTTGTAATGTAGTCACTAGCTATGTTTCCATTACTATTTAAAGGGACACTCCACTTTTTTTGAAAATATGTTCATTTTCCAGCTCCCCTAGAGTTAAACATTTGATTCTTACCATTTTAAAATCCATTGAGCTGATCTCCGGGTCTGGCGGTACCACTTTTAGCATAGCTTAGCACAATCCAGTGAATTTGATTAGTTCGTTAGCTTCGGGCCTTAAAAAAAATTAACAAAGAGTTTGGATAATTTTCCTATTTAAATCTTGACTCTTCTGTAGTTACATCGTGTGCTAAGACTGAAAGAAAATTAAAAGTTGCGATTTCTAGGCCGTAGGACTTTGCTGCCTTAACATGGCTGCAGGAGGCACAATGATTTTACATAGTGCCCGAAAATAGTCCCCTGCTACTGAAAGATTGAAAGACTGAAAGATTGAAAGATACTAAGGGGACTATTTTCAGCTGCTGCATAATATCATTGCGTCTGCTGCAGCCATGTTACGACAGCAAAGTCTTTGACTATTACGCCAGAATGAGACTGTACTTCCTAGCCATATCTGCCTAGAAAATCTTTTAATTTTTAATTTTCCGTCAGTCAAACACGGAGATCAACTAAATGGATTCCAAAACGTTAAGAATCAAATGTTTAATTCAAGGGGAGCTGGAAAATTCGCTTTTTTTTTTAAAGGTAAATTGCGCAAATTGCCATTGCTAACTGAAAATACAGCCAATGGAAACGTGTCAATTTTGTATATCGCAAAAATATATCAATGTGTCAATTCCGTATATCACAAAAAAAAATGTATGCGCGCATGAGGTGGTTTTTCAGGCAATTTGGAAATGGAAACAGTTTATTTGCAGTTAATTTTTCTGGTCACCTGATGCAAGTAAGTTACATAATTATTATTTGAAGATGAATCAATATGTACTTAAACCTCCCAGAAACACCTCAATAGGTGTCTGTTCTCAAGAGGCTTCTTAAAAATATTGTATGTGATATTGTACACCTACCAACATCCGTCGACGTGATGTTTGGAATCACAAGAGAAAAAACTATGTTTCAGTCGCATATCATCGGTTAATGGAATGCAGTTATTTCTAAATAGTCTTTTGTCTGCATTTAGAAAATAACGCTAAAGTTTTGCGCAAATCTGCAATGGAAATGCAGCTATCCTCAGTCAGTGGTCATGGGCGTGGCTTTATCAGTGTGATGTCACATTGGTAAAAGAATGGCATGTAATTGTAGCAGTATGCACATTCCCTGGAAATCAATCCTTTGACATTAGCATTGCTACCACTTTGAATTGAAAACCCAGGGAACAGACATACTGATAAATGAATGTATCGAATGAATGCCCTGTAAGTCGTCTTGGTTAAATGCGTCTGCCAAATGTATAAAAGCAAATGCTTGCATTTCCACTGCCTTGAGAGCTGAACAATGACATAAATCTTCATCAGCATCCACTAAAAAAGGGATAAGTGAAGCTCTATGTAAAATAACAGTGGATGGATTCTGGCTTGTTAAATACTCCGATTCATTGTTTAAATGCTGTAGTTAAATCTAATCCTCCAATAAGAAGCAAATAAAAATCTCAAGCCACACTACTCTACAGCTGGCAAACCCTCCTGTTACTCAGCCAGCTTAGAGATTTAGCACTAGGTTGAAATATAGAGATGTTAACAGTTCTTCCCCCGCTGCTCTGAATGCTGAGGATATAACAGTAGGATATATTTTGCATATCTTAAGTCCCCAAATGAAACTTTAAAAAGTGCCAGCAGTCTATCAGCAGTCAATGTTTTATAAAACACTTGTAGTTAAAACTGGAACATCTCCATTTTATGCAACATACGAATATCTCCTTACATGTCACAATATCCCGTATCTATTTACTCCACTGTAAAGTGATGCATAAAATTTTAAGTTCATGCCACCTTTTATCTATCAGCCGATATTAAACACGGGAGAAGAGGGAAGTCTATTTTTTCGAAGAAATGCATATTTTATGTGGTTACACTAGGTACCGATTCCAGCACTGCACATTGATTAACATTTGCAAGCTTAATGCCAACACACAGATCAATACACGGTAGACTGGGGCCAGTTGAATTGTATCATAGTAAAAAAGCACTAGAAAGTCTGGAGCCAGAGTCTGTCCGGGTATTATGTGTGTGCGTGCGGTATGGGACAGACCTTCGGCCCCTCATCATAAGACAACCAGTCTCCACCGGGTCCAAAGGTGGTCAACATCACATGGCCTGCCAGCCTGTGTTTGTTTACACCATACCTCACGTCCTAATTCTAACCCATGGCAATACGAGAGCACGGGGGAGTATGGCTACAATGCGGGAATGTGGTTTTTTACAACATTGCAAAACGGCTTTGCAAGGCTATGAAAACACTGCAGAACTGCAGCACTTTGGATACTGACACGCGGTTGTCACAAGGGCATTTCAGGCTGGGGAGGCAAGGGAAAGGGAAAATAAAGTCAGCAGTATCAGCAAAACCCCCTCCCTCCTTTTTCTTCTTCATTCCTCGCTCTCCCAATACAGAAAGCTGTTAGAGTCCTGCTTTTAAGGATGCAGTATCTCCAGGCAAGGAAGTTGAGGGCACAAAAACTCAAGGCCATAGCTAGCACAGCTCCAGAAATTGAGAGGGACGGCTCGGCCCTCAGGGCAGACTCAACCGGGGAAGAAAAATAGCTCCTTTTGAGGCTTGTCAGAGCTGGAAGATTGAGGGAATGTCAGGCAGGAATTCTGGAGCCGGATGGGGGGTTCTGTGTTGAAACGAATAAAGGCCCTTCTTTATACGTGGAGCAATGCTGACTTAAAGAGATGGGTGGTTGATTAGGGCTTGTTTTGCTTTTGTGACCTTTCTGCTTACAAGGTCTTGGTCTGCCTGCTGGGTCCAACAGTGGCCTGAGGAGTTCATATCAGGCTCATTTAGTTGTTACTCTTTCCTGCAGAGATGCAAAAGCATGCGTTTTTTGTCTTACGGGCGAGTTAGATAGATGATCTGGAAAATGTTTAGCATTATAAGATGTCATAGCATTTTCACAGTATGTTATAGGATTAAGTTAGGGGTGTAATTGAAGAGCTCTTCCAAACTAGCAATTTGTGGGATGTTATACGGAAATATATAAGCATTAGACCATGAGCAATAAAGATTATGTACATATAAAATGGGTTTTGAAAAATACATACAAAATATAGGCCTACATCTGTAAAATTGTGTGTGAAATTCAGGTCTTAAGTCTCATAATCTAATTATGAATTTAGCAGCATTAAAGATTGATTTCAATCATTGCTTTCATTCTTTGACATGACCTTACCAATATTAAAGATATCAAAATTATATTTGATGTAAGATGATTTTGACAAAAAATACTTTAGCTGGGGTTTTACAGAATGTTTCACAATTTTTTATGCCATACAGTATTTATGTGTACAAAATTTTGAAGTAATGTGAAGGATTAGGCAATGTCAGTGACCAAATTTCAATTCAGAATATTTTCACTGTAGATTATTTGGGTTAGCAGTGCAAAGGTGATGGGTTTGAACCCCAGGGAACACACATACTGATAAAAATATATAGCTTTTAGGGGCTGGACACACGAAAACTTTTTAACGCGGCTGAAAACGCCTTGAAAACGCCGAATGCCAGCTGTTTTTCAGCTGAGTGCCAGCTTTCTTCAGCTGAGCGCTTTGGTAGCTGTGATACTTCAGCTGCGAGCCGGTTGGTTGCTGTGGTAATGTCCCGCCCCTCCTCCACTGTGATTGGGCGGCCGTGTGAGAACCGACATTGACGAGCGGAGCTTTTCTGCCAAAGTTGAATCTCTTTCAACTCTCGACGCTCAGCGCCGAGCGCAGAAAAAACGCAGAGTGCCGGTTTTCAGCGCGGAAAAAACCCGCTAGCTGCTGGCTTATTTGAAAAACGCCGAGCTTCCATTGGAAACAATTGAAAACATGCGCCGGCCGCGGGCGTCAAAGTTTTGGTGTACACAACCCCATAAGGTACTTTGAATGGACACTCCACTTTTTTTTAAAATATACTTATTTTCAAGCTTCCCTAGAGTTAAACATTTGATTTTTACCTGATCTCTGGGTCTGGCGCTACCACTTTTAGCATAGCTTAGCACAATCCATAAAATCTGATTAGATCATTAGCATCACACTTTAATTATTACGCCAGAATGAGAGTATAGTTCCTAGCCATATCTGCCTAGAAAATCACAACTTTTAATTTTCCGTCGGTCTTAGTACACGATGTAACTACAGAAGAGTCAAGTTTTAAATAGGAAAAATATCAAAACTCTTTGGTTATTTTTGAGAGCGATGCTAATGGTCTAATCAGATTCAATGGATTATGCTAAGCTATGCTAAAAGTGCTAGCGCCAGACCCGGAGATCGGCTGAATGGATTTCAAAACAGTAAAAATCAAATGTTTAATCAAACGGACACTTTAATCAAACTGACACTTTTTGAAAATATGCTTATAAGCATATTTTCAAAAAGTCTCCGTTTGAGTCACTTTGGGTAAAATGTATCTGCCAAATGCATTTTTAATGTAAAATTTTACTTTAGGTGTGTCATTTTTTTATGTGAAAATGTTTTCCCATCCCAACTTAATATGCAGAACAGTCATAACAATAAAAACAGTGTTTGAGAAGCCAAGCAGCCACACACAGCAGATCTGGTTGGCTGCCAGACCAAGTGTTTTAAACAATTATTATTCTTGCAGTTCCAAGTGGTGACCCTGGCAGCATAAAAATTACACACTTCACCTTTAAAACACCATGTTTGAAAAAACTGATGCATAGAGTTAAGTACTTAAATCGGAAATGACTGTCATCTAGACATAATCACATAACTGTGACTAACCCTACATGGCCAGACAAAATAGGTGCCATTTTGACAGACACATTTCATAGCAGAAAGGACCATTGGAGTGTGAAAATGTTTCTTGTTGGCTTTCTGGGTGGGTCAGATGACACCGCTCTTTACACCCCATGCAGGTGTGCTGTTAAAGGCAAGCACAGCACTGCACAGAAAAATGGGTTGACAGTACCACTTAATCGTAAATGCAGTGATAACTTCACCGCAGTTGGAGAAATACCACTGCCGTTTAGCAGTGTTAAGATTTTTAAAAGTTTCTATAGTTTGCATAAAAAAGTTGCTGAAGTGCACAAATATTTTTTAATCAATGTCTGAAATATTAATTTTACTGGAAAAGCATGACTGCATAAGTCATATGAGGTTAATGCTTCAAACAGGCAAAAAAAAATTTAGCTATCCTATATTATAAAAAAAAATTTATGGTGGTTCTAGTTGATTTTAACTAGTTTTGGTTTTGCAATTTTACATGATGTGGACACGTGCCAATTTTCCGGGACACGTCTTGGTCAGTATTTTGGGTACGTCTTCCGGAAGTCATATTTCTCAACCGCTTATGTCATCGAGGTTTATTATTTCAGGTTTTATTTCAGAAAAGCAACCGTTACATTTCAAGGTAAGAATGAAACTATGTTTTTAGCTGAAATGTGAGAACCTTGATGACGTATGCGGTCGACAAATATGACTTCCGATAGATGCACCCCAAATCCTGGCCTGGAAGCATCCCGTAAATATGGCTAAACCCTTAAACGCAACATCACTGAGGCGAAACATAGCTTATGTAGAACATACTGCAATGGGCAACAGATTCGAAAAGTCATACGGAAATTTCTCTTGGATTAATTTTGTCCTAGTCAGACAGTTCTGAAGAGAGATCAGTTTTGAGAACTCCAGCTGAAAGCGAAATTGTCTGTAAAGTTACTGTCTTTCACCTACTGTTTGATGAGGGCGATAAATGACTCATCCGGTAAGTTTTGTTGCAGTAAACATTTGTCATGATGTTCTGCTGCAGTTGCCTGGCAACCTTTGCGAGATGAGAGAGATAAGTATGGCAGGGCAGCCCACACTGCTCTAATCAAGTTGCTGAGATGAAGCTAATTATTGCTCTGGTGAAATTTAAGGACAAACTCCTAATCTTCTCCTTAACATGCCATTGGAAAAATCCTATAATGGGTGATATTTCAGAATACGGTGTATGTGTGATGTTCTGTAAAATGTTTTTGCAAAAACAGTCGATTGTTCAAGTTTTAATGTGTTCGTATGCGGCAGTGTTTAGGGGCTACTACATACAAATGCTATATTAGCATGTGCCTAAATGTGATGCTGGACCACAAAACCAGTTTTAAGTCACACAGGTATATTTGTAGCAATAGCCAACAATGCATTGTATGGGTCAAAATTAATAGATTTTTCCTTTATGCCAAAAATCATTGGAATATAAAGTAAATATCATGTTCCATGGAGATATTTAGTAAATTTTTCTACCATAAAAATCTCAAAACTTTATTTTTGTGAGTGGATGTAGTGCTAAGGTCTTAATTAACACAACTTCAAATGCGATTTTCTCAATATTTAGATTTTTTTGCACCCTTAGATTCCAGATTTTCAAATAGTTGTATCTCGGACAAATATTGTCATATCCTAACAAACCGTATATCAATAAAAAGCTTATTTATTTAACTTTCAGATTATGTTTATATATTTGTAGCAATAGCCAACAATACATTGTATTGATCAAAATGAATATATTTTTCTTTTATGACAGAAATCAATAGGATATTAAGTAAAGATCATGTTCCATGAAGCTATTTTTTACATTTTCTACCGTAAATATATCAAAATTGTAATTTTGTGAGTCTATAATTCTTAAAAAAAAAATACCCCTATGATTGATTTTGGGGTCTAGGGTCACAAATGTTTGAATGTTCCTGTAGGATTTCTGCATGCGCACACTTTCTAAGTGAGGCCCATGAGCTGCAGTGGCGGCTGGTGCTCAAAAATTTTGGGGAGGGGGCAAACAAACTCAAAATCAAACTTTTACTGTAGTAATGCAGGACTGTAAATAGTTATTTATCAGGTGACGATGTTGCTTAGCTAAAATGCTGAAAATGTTACTGTTGAAATCAACTAAAGCATGAAATAAATGTGCTATGAATCTGTACATTTGAGTATAATGTGGGTTTATTATCAGTAATGAACTAATCAAGGTAATCATTCACACACTCACTCACTCACTCACTCACTCACTCACACACACACACCAGATGTCGAAATAGACTTTTCAATCTCATCATTTTTTTCGTTCACATGTTCATTTCTAATCATAAACTTAAAAGACGAGCATACAAGTTCAAATGTGTTTGTTTATTTGTAAGAGAACAGATAAACAGAGAACCTGTACACTTTACATGTTTAACATCACATAAAGCAAATGAATTTATGTTTTTTTTCTCACACTGACAGCGGAGGCAATAAAACAGGTAAACTTTATGCTGAACAGGAAAATATGAAACAATCAAATCACAAAATACTATTGCAATTAAAATATAAACTAACGTGTAAAAATCTGATTTGAACTACACTTATCTGAAACCATCTTGTGTATTAAACACATGAAGGCAGATTAATGCAGACTCAATTGTCATTAGATTTTGTGTCTTTACCTCAGACAGACGACGTCTTGTTGCAGTTTTACTTTTGTTCTGGAGAATAATCTTGTGCTCTTACATTACAGAGTAGGGTTTAACTTCAGCAGCGACATCAAAGTATCGTGAAAGAATTTAGAAACCAGTTCTGTATTAGATCAACGCACTTCCACCAACTGGACATGAATAAGAATTACATTTAGTCAAGTTGCATGGGCTTTCTGTAAAAATGGCGTTCCGTTTTTTACTTTTTCCTGCTTATATAATATTTGGTCAAAGACTTTTCGGTTAACGCAACCGAATAACACACACAAACAAAAAAGTTGTCTAATCACAGGCCAATACGATTTTTTTTTTTTTTGCTTCAATAGCAGTTGCTTCACAAGCACGTTCTCCCTCACAGCAGACAACAAACAGTCCAACAGTTTGTTCTGCACAGTTCTCGAAGTTCCCTTAAACACAGTGGCATTCTCATGGGTGCTCTTTAAAACTCCATAAGCAACAATGTCGACCAAGCCACGGAATATGCCGAATTATCTGAGCTCTCTCTTTTATTATGTCCATGGAAAGCCAGCTCAAACGTGCCACAAAATTTTGTGCACTCTATCACGCATTCAGACTTTAAAACAGCATACGGGGAAAACAATAAAAGTCATGACTTATCATATCCAGCCAGTCAACTCCGTTTGCCATAAGAAATGGTGGAAGCACACAGACTGCAATCATTTGAGTTTCTTGGTCGATCTGGTCCAAGCCTTTTAATCCTTTATTAGTCTTCAATTGAACGCCTTGTAAAGGGTGATTTTGTAAGGGTATAATCATTTTTTCCTTCATCTTAAGATATTTTGCTTGCTTCCACGGATCAGTACTGTAACTATCAGTTACTATCAATCTGCAACACAGTTATGAGGCTCTGAGAATGATCCAATCACATGAGGTAAAAAAAAAACAATATTCGCTTACAACATAAGTGGGAGGGTTTGGGGCGCAGAGTGCCGCGGCCAGAGGTTGGATCTGAAACTAGCCAATAACAGCTCAGCGCCAAGTCACATGCTTTTCTCAAATTTACCGACCTTCATACACACTAGTTTGGGTGGTGCCCCAGACACACAAACATGACACACACAACAAACTCAGTTTAGATTTTTCAAAATTAATGATAACATGACAGTGTAATAGTTCAAAATTATTTTATTCCTTTGCACTGTATATTTAGCTTTTTGGTAACATGTTAAATTAGCTTTCCTCTCTGGCCAACTTTAAGGCCAGCGCCCCCTATTGAACAGCCTCCACTGCTGAGCTGTGAAAGAGCAACCACTGAGCAGTATGAACTGTAAGTCACATTGGATGAAAATATCTACCAAATTCATAAGGTTTCATAAAAGAAAAGAAGAACTTGGGCACTTCAGAACTGAAGTCTCATTTGGCAGGTTGTATAACAAACGTGTCTCATTCAATATTGTAATTTTAAAAAAATTGTAAAAGAAAAGCAATGGCAAACATGCAAGTCTGAGGAGCTGCATGCTCATCTGCATCACTCTATTAAAACCTTGTTGAGTAGATTTATAAAGGTCTATTTTTGTATTCCCCATATGCAGCTCAATCAGGTTATACTTCAAGGGTGTAGAAAAAAACACTTATCATGAAAGTGTGTAATTGTGTATTTGTGTGCGTAAAGGGCAGGGTTGAGTGTGTATGAAATCCAGAGACAGAAAGCTGCGTTACATGCTTGCATTGCTCAGGTAAGATCTGTCAATCTCACTTTAGTTATGTTTGCTGAGAAGATGGCCACTAACAATCACCCAGGAAGGAGAAGATAGAAATAAAGAAAGAAAATTAAGCTTTTCGTCAAACAGCTCAGTTCAAGCATCAGACTGCTTAATTTAATAGCTTTGGGCTGCCAATTACATTCAGGGGAGCAAGCAGTACACTGTCAATTTCATCCTGTTGGGCTGAGTATTAATTTCCAATGACTCTTGTTGCTTGGAGACCGGCATAAAGTTGGATTGCTTCAATGTTTATTTATCAGAGTGCTTTCAGCCAGTGGAGAGGAATAATGTTAGACATACTTAAGATGGGAATAACGTCCTCAGTTCAGCGCAGTAAACTCACAGCGTCTACTGTGACATTTCCAGATTACTGCAAGAGGGACGTAACAAAGAGGCCAAAAGGAACAGATGATCTCAAATTGGTACTGATGCAGCTGTTCCTGTTGTTGATCTCTGATCTTCTGTACGATTAAGACAAATGAAATGCAATCGTTTAATGAAATAAATTTAGAAAGAGGAACATGGTCAAGAGAAAGTAAACAATGTGAATGTTTAATGTCTTAAATATAAAGGTTCTTTGTATGGTTTCATAAAGAAACTTTAACATCTTCTTTGTATTGGAATTTACTTTGACATGATAGGAGGGTAGCTACATGCTAAGTTTAACAATGTTCTGTGTAAATGATATAATATGTTATGCACGTACTGTTATTCTCAATTGCAACCTCCATTTCTATATATATATATATATATATTACATCGAGCTGCACATACACGTTGGATACGCCGCATTTGGTTCCCAGTGTAGGTAAGTAAAGTCATGATAATTAATAGTGTTTATATAAATTATGTCAAGCTGCACGTACATGTTGATTCGCCGCGTTTGGATGCCAATGTAGGTACGCAAAGCCATTGAGCATTAATAATAATCCAACATTGTTGATGGCGTGTTTGTGTTTGGTGCATTAACATTGCGGGGAAAGATGAGACGTAAACAGTGACGTAAGACTTGCCTCTGTGGTGGCTCTCTAGCCCATGGAAAGGCAAACCAGTTCTTAGAAGGCTCGCCAGTTTAACCAACTTCGAACCAGCAACAGTTCTAGCTCTGAACTAGCACCTAGTTCTTTCTGGTGAAAAGGAGGTAAAAGTCAAAGGTTCTTAAAAGGTTCTTTTCATACACCATGGGACGGTTCACATTTCGCGTCTAAAACCATGCAGAAAACCGTGCCACTTTCCTCCTTCTTTCCAACGAGCTTGGACAATTGCGCTCCGGTAGCGTGTGCTGTTGCTAAGCAACATTGTGCCGCACTCCCCATACATTGAAAATAACATATTTGCATGTGCGTTGTTTACGCAGAGACAATAACATAACTGCGTTATTCAAAAATAAATTTTAAAATAATAATTAAATAATTTCAGGCCCCCAAAACGCTGTTTACATCATGGTTACATGATTCAGCACAATTAATGCACAAATGCACAATTAATGCCAAAACAAAAAGTTTTCTGTTTTAAGTTAAACCCAGTGTCATTTAAATGGCACCTAAGAGTTGGTGGTGGTAGTGGGATGGGGGCAGGCAATTGATGTTTTCTTTTAAAGGGACATTTCACAAGACTTTTTTAAGATGTCAAATAAATCATTGGTGTCCCTAGAGTACATATGTGAACAGTGGCAGCCGGTGACTTCTTATTTCGAGTGCGCTCGATACGAAGTTCGTCACAACATGTATGTAGCCCGTCATGTGTGTGGTTAGTTGAACCTGTGTGCATCATGTGTCTTGTCAAAATAAATGAGAATGAGAGAAGCTTGTGTCGTAGCCGATGGTGTAGTGGACGGTGCTAGAGCATGTAGTGCAGACACACTTCTGGCGACCCGAGTTTGAATCCCGGCTCAAGGTTTTTTGCCAATTCCATAGCCCTCTCTTCCCCCTATACTTTCTGGTCATCTCCTTAATTACTGTCTATCCAATAAAGGCAAAAATGGCCTAAAAAAAGAGACGCTCGTGTTTGCCAGATACTTGCGTAAAAACAAAATAGGTTATTGTTAAGGGAGTGTCTTGCATGTATTTTGTGAACGTCTTTGACAAAACACGTGATGCACATAATTCACATGACGCAACAAACACATATTTGAACACACGAGCAACACACATGACACTTATTTTGAATTTGAGCATTTGAATGAGCAGTCACGAGTCACCACTGTATGTGTCCTTAAATGCAAATGAGCTGATCACTGCACTAAATGGCAGTGCTGTGGTTGGATTGTGCAGATTAAGGGGTGGTATTATCCCCTTCTGACATCACAAGGGGAGACAGATTTCAAAGACCTATTTTTTCACATGCTTATAGAGAATGGTTTACCAGAACTAAGTTACTGGGTTGATCTTTATCACATTTTCTAGGTTAATAGAAGTACTGGGAACCCAGTTTAAGCACTTAAAAATGGAAAAAGTCAGATTGTCATGATATGTCCACTTCAAGTAAATTTTATGTTAGATAATAATTTCTGGGGCAAAATTAATCTTTCTAAAATGAAAAGATATTGGATTTGTGACTCTCCTATTTCAAACATGTCATGGGCCACCAAAGTGGCAAGTGTTTAAAGAAGCACATATTCATAAAATCTCCTTAAAATGTTTCAGAGTCATTTTTACTAGCACATTACATCTGGATGTCTAAACCTGCAATCTAATTTGTTAGGCTCTGTGGAATCTTAGTGTTGACCCTGCATTTTTGTTACTGGAGTGTGAAATGAAGCAGAAGAGCGCATGGACGCCTGGACGAGGGAAATTCCACAATCATTTTGCCACGCTGAGCACAAGCTCACCAGACAGGATGGCAACTACTCGGCGCAAAGCAAAATAATGTCATAATATTGAGAAAGTCTGCAAGCGTTGACGGCTAAAACCGTGTTTTTGTGGCATTTGCTTCGCCAGCGTTCTTACAACACCGAAAGTTTGTTGTTAACACCCTATTATCACTCTTGAAAATTAATGATGTGGGCTCAGCTGGGCTAGTTTAAATGCACACAAAACACTCTGCTGGAAAATGCTGTCAGGGCAATTAATAGGGGAAAGTAGTAAACTTTTTATATCTTTATAATAAACATTTGAGCCACTAACAAAACCAGGATACTTCCCCATATGTGACAGCCAGGGACCATTTTTTTCCTGACAGTGCACCATGTTTATTAAATGTGCATTATCAAATTTTAGGGAAAGCTCAAAGTGTGCATGTCTTAAAGCAATAAAGTAAAATAAAGGCACAATTTAGCTTAATGTATAAATATAATAATATACAATTATAAATTCCCATATACATTTTAATTTCAGTGTGAAATGTTTATTGTGCATTGACTTTTCCAAACATTTTAATTGACTTTCTTTTAAAGTCACGTGTAATTATCAAAGTTTTCTAACTCTGTTTTTGTCCAACAGTTAACTGACGGGTGAGTGTGCCATCCTTTGCAATTGTATAGGATCATTTACACTACAAATGTGATGTGGTCACATCCCACCAAGTTTTTCTAATAGTTTGTGTGATCCTATTATCCGAGATGCTTGTTAATACCAGGTGTAAATGTGCCATTGTCACTCTAATCTCAACCGTTTAATTTGAATGCAACAAAAGCGATTACAATGGTCACAGATTTCCAACACTAATCTGCTCATGCTGCAAAATATCTGCCAGTAAATTGAGAGGAGAAAAAAGTTTTTCAGCTTAGCCTTAGGAAACTGCTGTGACAGAAACACAGTGACTCAAATAATAAGTAGTTCATGCAAATAAAACCTGATAAGATCTATATTCAAAGTAGAAACTGCTATCTAAACTAATGCAGGCCCGGTCTGACCTCAGAGACAAGAGGGAAACAACAACAACACTTGCAACTACATAAATCAATTGAAAGCCTGATGAACTCCGGAGGCGTAATTGTTGCAAAAGTTGCATCGTGCCTCAGCACTTTCTGACTGACTGAACTTACCTCACATCTGCCATGAGTACACACTCCACTTAAAAGGCTAAATGAATTGATTTATGGTGACTTTGTTGAAAAATGCTACAAAGTCTGTAAACATCCTGTCTTGTCATAATGAAGCAAATGAAGGGTTGAGTCCAGTCTGCATTCCCACTGTGGGAATGCCTGAACATGGCAGTCACATACATATGCATGCTTTTCAGGAAGGATTTTTTCTACAATGACTTGAAGTGGCTTGTTCAATGGAATAGATTCACAAAATCTCAGCTGTGTCCCTGTTGCTCAACTGGTAGAGATCATTGTGTAAGCAGCACAAATATTGTCAGTTCAAATACACGAGGGGGAAATATATGAAGAGTTCAGATGCAAAACCATCTGTTTTCTTGTTTTTAGCAGGCTCTATGTTTAAGTTTAATTATTTCACTTTAATGGCAATTAAAAGGTTATTAGTGATTTTTTCACAAATGTCACTTTAATTTATTGGTTTTTAACAAATTTGATAGTCTTTCACTGCAAAACCCTCTAAGTGCAATCTGTTTGGCAAAAGTCTTCACTTCAAAAACAGCACACTTCTGTGAACAAGGCAAGTGGCGGCTCGTGACTGCTCATCAGAGGGGCACAAATTCAAAATATTTGTGTTGATCGTGTTTTCAAAATATGTGTTTGTTGCATCACGATGTGAACCATGTGCATCACGTGTTTTGTCAAAATAAGTGCCTGCTGCACAACCGTCAAAACCGTTTATGATAAAAGAGACGCTCACGTTCACAAAATACAAGCAAGACACTCACTTAACAGTAAACTCTGATTACTCATGAGATTATGTGAGTATCTGGCAAACGCAAGCTATCTTTTATCATAAACCCTTTAGACGCATCTGCAGCAGGCACTTATTTTGACAAGACACGTGAAGCACATAGGATCACTCGACGCACAGAACACATGTTTAAAAATTACAAACCACACACATGACGGGCTACTGAAATCGGGCAAAATCACTGAAGACGCAACTATGAATATAATTCATGGTAATTTCACATTCGTCTTCCGTGTACTTAGAGGACTTTGCTTAAAAATCAATGTGTCCTATAAAAGATTCAGACACACTGTTTAAAAATGCAGCATTTTTGGTAAATCAACATATATTTTATGTTACTTTAACTTAAAGAGCACCAATTATCCGATTTACGATTTTACTTTTTCCCGTAGTGTGTATTAGTACATGTTAAGGATATGCAAAAGGTACATACCCCAAAGTAAACAATGACGCAAGTAATCGTCTTCAACGTAAATCTTTTTTCTTGGACTCAACAGTTTACTTTCTGGGATTGGTGATGTAGACAAGACCAACATTATCATAATTCCTCCAGCTTTGGACTCTGTAAGTTAACTCCTGTTAGCATTGCATTTTACGCAAATCTTTCAAACATGGTAAGGATGTGTTTTTAACAATAAACCACGCAAACATATTGTATTATGCCAAATACACAAAATAACATTGTTTTTAGCAATGAAATAGGTGCCCTTTAACAAATAAAGTTAAACCATTTCAACTTGTTTTATAAGTTATGTCAACTTATCACAGGTCAAAACTTAAAAAAGTAAGTTGAATTGACTTGCTAAATCAAGGTGTTTTTACTTCATTCTGCATTTTTTTTAAGTGCAATGAATCCAGGATACAGCCTATTTGAAGCAAAGGTATTCAATGAACATATAATAAGTGTCAAGAGCATTTGGTTATCATTATCTCATTTGTGACCGAAGTGGCATTTAGCGGCTTTTGCATCTTAGCTGTTTGATAAAAATGTTTAACCTAAAGTCATTTTAGATAAAAGTGTCTGCCAAATTCATAAACGTAACTGAGAAAGACCTTCTGAATGGGCAATGTGCATCAACTGAGTTAATGTTTAATATAGATTCCACACAATGCAATGTATAATGTGTACAACTGCTGCTTAATACAGTACATGAATATGCCTTCAATATAAATTCAGGAAAAATGAAATGGGTGGTATTCAAATGCATTCTGTTACAGCAGAACTATACTGGTATTGTATAAATCAATACACTCGGATGACACTGCAGATGAATCATTTGAGAATATTGACAGACATGTCAAGGCAATACATGGTCTGTCCTCTCTGTCAAATGATCAGTCTTTTCTTCAATAAAGAAAAGCATGACATATAGTTTAAAGTCAGTTCATAAAGGTTCATAATAACTGTGCAGCAGCAGTCACATGGCAGGAAATCAGAGTGAACAGATTTGTGTAAAGGAGAAACTAGAGCTCAGTTCAGTGTTGGAGAATAGCCCAAGAGAAGGCACCATCTGTGGGATTTCTAGTAATGATTTGCTTATACAAACTTAACCTTCAACTCTCTTAAAGTGCCACAGTACTTATAGGATAAATGCTTTTGATTGCCTTTTTCTCAAAAGGTATTCGAAGCACAATCGAATGACTTGCGAGATCAATGGTGGGTAACTTACAAGATACAGTTTTATATTGCTGAAAATAAGTATATAAAGATCTTTACATCTTATGTTGCTTTAATGTTTGATCAATGAAACAAATTGAAATGCAGCATAAGTGTGGGAAATAAATAAGCAGACTTGTTAAAAAATTTGTAAATGTAAGCAACCTTTAATCTATCTGTCATGTATTCACCTATATGTATTCACCTTTTTATGTTTTATGATATCTAAAAACATATCAGGTTAACAGGTTGGGGTTTAGCCCAGTGGCGGCCGGTGACTTCTTTTTCGAACGTGAACGTGAGCGTCTCTTTTATCATAAACGGTTTGGACGCGTGTGCAGCATGCACTTATTTTGATAAAACACGCGATGCATATGGTTTACCTGACGCAACAAACACATACGTTGAAAGCGCAAGCAACACACGACACTCCGAACACTTATTTTGAATTAGCGCCCCTCGGATGGGCAGTCACGAGCCGCCACTGGTTTAGCCTTATTACCCAACAAACTTAACACCTTTAAGAGGAGCAAAATGTCAATAGTTTGTATTGGACATTGAGCATGACTGTTTACATGCACAACACTTCATGCAAGAAGTGAAAACAACAGGGATGGAAAGTGATTTAGTAATTCTGAGATAAGGAACACATGAGTGCTACATGTGCTGCTGTTATGCTATGATCTTTTGCTCTCATGATTTCAGTTTAACCAGTCATTAAGCAACAGCGTGCTATTGAGAGTTCAGGATCTTAAAAGGGTACCTGGAGCACCATGTGTCAACAGGTTTTGCTCTTTGACACCATATTACTTAACCAATTCATTTATTAGTGCTGCTCTTCTTTAGTTTACATTATGTTCTCACGTTTTATCCTCCGCTGAAGGGTGGAAAAGACATTAGACCTTTTGATTTTATTAACGTCTTAAAACTCACTAAAACTTAGCTTGCAGGAGTACAGAAGTGGCAACAATTTCTGTGTGATTTATTGGCTATAATAAAGCCAGTTCTCTAAAATAAAATCATATGGCCCTTGACGCTTTACTGGCGTGTTACAATGCACAGAAGAGAGATTAAACTATATAATTTTTACACCACACAGAATATATGGTGCTGCTTTTTCAAAGGTGAACGGAGGAGGAAGTCAAATAGGCCTAATAAACCATGCAGAAGAATGTCAACTGAAACACTGGCAGTCACATTTGCCCTCGAAACAAAAGCTCCCAAATCAATGGGCGTCTTCTAGTGGTTTTTGAACATAAGGCTTAGCGGCTGCAAAGCTCATTAGCTAGTTTTCCTACTGAGGCTGATTCAGGCATGACTTCAGGATTAAACTGCTTTGGAATGCTTTTGTTTATGCAGTTTCTTACACAGAAGGCACACTTGAATGGGGCTGGGTCCTTCGATGAGCACAAACTATAGATATGGGTAACTTACTCTTGTTTGACAGAATTAGGAGTGTGCCTCATAGTTAATGAAGTATAGGACAATAATTTGTTTTTGATTATGATTTTATATAGAGAGAGAGATATTTCATTATACATGGACATCAGATTGTGAACTTCATAATGTTACTTACTCTCTTGCGGATATAATTATAGTTGCCCTTTGAAACTGGGAGATAAACTCCCTAATCATCATTTAAAGAAGTAACATTCACTGATTCTGGAAGAAATAGCTCTTGTTAAGCAATATAAAGTTGTGTGTCTTTCTTAAGGACATGATGCTAAGAAGACTGTGATCTAGCATATCTACCATCTCGACAAAAGGTTACATTTAAAGTTGCCATAAAACGGAAGTAGCAATTGTCTAATTTTCCCCGTGGTGACCATAGACTGTAAAAAAAGATGGACGGCCCAATGTTGCTTCCTTCCATTTTAATGAATTGAAGCCAAAAATTTCATCAAAAAAAAGCATCAGTTTGGAACTAGGGCATGTGCAGAAGAAATCATCCGTGGAAACAGAGGCGGAGTGTTCCGCCCAAACACTCACGCCCCTAATTTAACAACACCAATCATAACGACTCGCCCCGTTTCTATATCATCAAATTACTAGCTATAATAAAACTCATCACAAAACTTAAACATATATCAGCATGATCAAAACTACCTTAAAGGACCAAAACCATCTTTCGGAAAAAAAATTTGAAATTGTAAATATTTTTTTATTTAGAGCATGGAGAGGTAGGGGTTTATGACTTGTACTGCAGCCAGCCACCAGGGGGTGATCAAAGAGCCAGCCGCTTCACTTTTCAAGATGTATGAGGCACACCCGGTGGTGACGTATATCGGAGTGAAACGGCTTCTTAAATGAAAAAAAAGGTAGAGCTGGACTTGAATTCGTCCATCGAGAATTGATTGGATCGTTTGAAGTTGGGTCATGTTGCTAATTGCTAATCACTGCAATCTTTTCCTTCAAAAGATTAACATTTAACATTTCCTTCAAAAATTCACTGATTCTGGAAGAAATAGCTCTCGTAAAGCAATATAGAGTTGTGTGTCTTTCTGTAGGACATGATGCTAACAAGACTGTGATCTACCACGTCTACTGTCTCGACAAAAGGTTACATTTAAAGTTGCCATGAAACGGAAGTAGCAACTGTCTAATTTTTCCGTGGTGACCATAGACTGTAAAAAAAGATGGACGACGCGACACCGTTCCTTCCATGGTAATGAATTGAAGCCAGAAATGTCCGGCCATGGGTGCTGCCATACATATAAACGTCAGTTTGGAGCCAAGGCATGCACAGAAGGAATCGTCCATGAGTCAGAGGCAGAGCTGCGGTATAAAACTTCCGCCTAAACACTCACGCGCCCAATTCAACAACGCCAATCATAACGACACGCCTCATTTCTATATCATCAAATTACTAGCTATAATAAATATTCATCAAAAAAATTGAACTTATCAGCGTACACAAGTAGATTAAAGGACCAAAACCATCTTTCAGAAAATTTTATTGGAAGTGTAAATCATTTTTTATTTAGAGCATGGAGAGGGCGGGGTTTATGACTTGTACTGCAGCCAGCCACCAGGGGGCAATCAAAGAGCCAACAACTTCACTTTTCAAGATGTATAAGGCACACCAGGTGGTGACGTATATCTGAGTGAAATGGCTTCTTAAATGAAAAAAGGAAGGGCTGGACTTACTTATTCACTTAACTAGGTGTTAAATGTCTTGCTCAGGGACACAATGGTATGTCACAGTGGATTCGAACCCGGGCCTCTCACACCAAAGGCGTGTGTCTTATCCACTGTGCCATCACTACCCCCTGACTTAAATTCGTTCATTGAGAATTGATTGAATCATTTGAAGTTGGGCCATGTTGCTAATTGCTAATCGCTGCGATCTTACTGGACTCCGCCCACCTGCCATACCATAAGACCGGAAGTAAAAAGAGATTGTTTCGGGTAGAGGAGGAAATTGCCGTTTTTGAATAAAGATTATAAGGGCACAAGAATTATATAAAAATATATAATGAAGCTCACAGATAAGTCATTTGTAAAAGATACCAGAACAATTTACAGTTTTTTCAAACACGTGCATCTCTTTAGACGCATCTGCAGACGGACTTGTTATAACATGACATGTGATGCACGTTTCACTCGATGCACCAAACACATATTTTGAAATTACGAACCACACACATGACGGGCTACATACATGTTGCGACAAACTTCACATCGTGCACTCTCAAAAAAAGAGGTCACCAGCCGCCACTGGTGTCCACTGGAAAGTCGAACCCCTGACCTTGACATCAACTGTGCCATGCTCTACCAATTATGAAACAGAAACTCCTAAGCAAACAAACTACAGAAACAAATTACTTCTTCAATGATTTTACTTCACTTCTTGGTTTCTTTTGTAGTACAAATCCAATACCACCCAACAGAATAGGTTAGTGCATTGAAAACAATGCAAAAATCAAACCCATGGTAGTTTCCCCAAGCATTAGAAAACACTGAATATGAGCTAAAGTGTGTATTTCTTTGTATTGTTGGTAATATTCTCTCTCTCTCTCTCTCTCTCTCTCTCTCTCTCTCTCTCTCTCTCTCTCTCTCTCTCTCTCTCTCTCTCTCTCCAATGATGCATAAACATCCAACCCCCACAAAGCATCTGAATACTGAGTACTTTTGTTACAAAAACACATGAACATCTGTAGATAGTCACATTGTGATGTAATCTAATGACTGTGTTAATGGCCCAATTGAAGTAACGATCACGTCAACCAATGGCATTGCTGCTTCTGTAAACAAATCTACATCATAATTGACCTGGAATGGCTTTATTTACTGTTGAGATATGCATGAAGCTCTAATCGTTTACAGTTAATTTGTAACTGACATCACCCGGCTGAATAAAACAGGTTTTAACAAACATGTTTGCTTATTATTGGTCCATCAAGGGCAACTGATATTTATGAGAAATGAGTTTGTGTTTTGTGGTAACTACTATAAATAATAAATTCCAAACTGGGAGTGATAATATTTCCTGCCAACTGAATGAATTAAGTGACTTCCAGTGAAAAGTTAGTTTATATCTCAAATATCATTTTATCAATGAACATCCAAATCATTTGTGATGCAGAGAACATTTTCACATGTTTCTAAATTTTTTGTTTAGTAATTTTTAGAGATCAAACTTACTGTCAACCATTTCTCAGCAGGCGGATAAGACGTGCAGAACGTGGAGATTACTGGCACAAGTGTGCGCAGACTCACTCTTATCAACACTCCTGGGAATAAGCTTAATCGTTGCTCTTTTTCTTGTTGATTTTTTGCGCTTAAATTCCTCCTGGGCAAACCTAGTGCACTTACACTTACCTAAAATACAAACAAATGAAATACACTGTACTTAAAAGTCTACATAAATAATTTGTTGCGCAATTTGTCAACAAACGTTCATATCAGATCCAAGTATCAATATTAAGCACCTCTATACATGCAGTACGCGTGACACGTGCACATGGCCAACCTTACCACGTTATTTACTAAAGTAACTGTGCCAAAAACCTTTACACTTACCACAGTGCATATATAAGTTTATCACACCACTACAGAATATTGTAGCACACATAGTGTAACTATTTTTGCAGCATACTACAGTTAACTAAAGTGACAACTATATGTT
Source organism: Misgurnus mizolepis (assembly GCA_025389145.1). Taxonomy (NCBI): domain Eukaryota; kingdom Metazoa; phylum Chordata; class Actinopteri; order Cypriniformes; family Cobitidae; genus Misgurnus; species Misgurnus mizolepis. Next base: position 5,165,300 of record JAIFKI010000019.1, read on the forward strand.
TTTATTTGGGTTGTTTACCTAAAATTATCAGTGTGGATCGTCCATGTTTATTGCCTTTAAAACATGTGAAACGTGATTCCGTGTTTTTCTCACACTTCCCTCGAACAGAAATAGCCGCAATGAGGTAATGCGCGCGAAGGTATCGCTCCGTGCGCGCGGAGGGGTATCGGTGGCGCGCTTCAGCTCCACGTTTCGCACGAGCCCAGACTTAAGTCTCGTCAGATTGAAGCTCTGCTTCGCTCCGCCCCTGGCTTGTTTGTATATGAGCGGTGACCGAAAAGCGTGAAGCAGTTTTATGTCGTGATGCGGAGGTTGGAGCTAGATGTGGTCTGCGTTTGGAGAGCGTGCGATTTTTATTGACCTGGATTAGGAAGGATTGGAAAGTCTTTAATCTCTGGGATTTCCAGTGACTTTTTGCCGTTGCCGACTGCGGTGCGACGCACTCGGCGGATTCAAATAGAGAGGTAAATGTTACAAAGTTTGTGATGTTTATGAGCGTGCAACCTGATATAGTTACACGTGCGTGTGTTTAATAATCGCAAATAGTAAATGCACCTCGGCAGTTTACGGATTAACCTGCGTTTTAATGTTGCACTTCTTTTCCTAAACTAAATTGCCAGTGCAACCATAACCTTCGTGACATTTTGAAGTTTGTTTGTAATTGATTTGCGCTCGCTTATATTGTATCAAGTTGTATTTAAAGTCTTAAATGAACTCTTTGCAGGAATGGTGGACCGCATGATGGCAATGAACCATGGACGCTTCCCAGATGCTGTGAATGGTCTCCAGCATCAGCACTCGTCCGCGCGCAGGATGGGAATGGGACAGTTTCCGAGCGCGCTACAGCAGCAGCAGCAACAACAACAGCAACAGCATTATAACATGATGATGGGTGATCACATGCATTACGGAGGGAATGTAAACACGAACCACGGAATCCGTCATTCTGGGAATAATATGAACGGAGGAATGCCCAATGGCAACTTGCCCGCGCGGTTTAACTCGCAGTTTGTTGGAGCTGCCGCGAGCAGCCAAGGGCAGCAGCAGCTGGCTGCGAGTATGCAATTGCAAAAGCTCAACACACCGTACTACGGTCATCACACGCATCCCTCCCATCATCACCATTACATGCATGAACTGCATCCAGCCGGGCACCAGTTAAACGGGACAGGACAACAGTATAGAGACGGTAACGCGAAGCAGAACAGCGGTGTGCCTTTGCCCGGCCACCACATGCCTGCAGCAATACTGCCCCCCAACGTTATCGACACGGATTTTATTGACGAGGAGGTCTTGATGTCACTCGTGATAGAAATGGGTTTGGATCGGATTAAAGAACTTCCAGAGCTGTGGCTGGGACAGAATGAGTTTGATTTTATGACAGACTTTGTTTGTAAGCAACAGCCTAGTCGAGTGAGTTGTTAATATCACTTGGAGGACTTTTTTGTTCTTTTTTTTTTAACTGGTGTTTTCCCAGATCAGAATGATAAGCCCACCATACACAACAGTCATGGAAATAAATCATACCGGACAAAGTTAACTTTTATTCGTGGAGTTTTGTAAAAGATGTGGGTTTGTTTTGCATGAGGAGTTCACCAAGGATGGTTTGGACACCCCAAAATCATGTTATGCATATGCAGGGCCTGGAGAGAGAAATGCAAAAGAAACATGGAGATATCTGTTTAGTATTATTGTAGCAAAGACTAAAATTCAGTTGCATCTAGATGTTTGTTTTGCTCATCCGGATGTGTTTTAATGGGAGACCTCCAGTGCTATCAGATGTCTGTGAATGCATATTCTGAATAATGTCAGTGGTTATGTGACACGATTGTAGATAATAGTGTGTTAATTGTCTCAATCAGCAATGTACTATAAACTTTAGTGGCCATATTTACCAGATTCCTGTGCTGCTCATAGGTTCAATGAATTTGCGAGCAGGTGCTTCAAGTTGTTCTTCTCTCCACCCTTTCGAATATCTGGCCCACGTTGCCTCCATGATGCTTGTGTAAACCAGAGCCTAAAACATCTATTGAAGTGACATGAATGTGTGTGTATGTATGTGCATTTGCGGGCTATTCTGTTTGCTTTTCGACTACAGTGCATTGAATGGGAACGTAGGGGTAATCTATGGAAAAATCCCAGGGGAAACATTTGTTGAATGTCATAGCCTGGAATGTTTGGAAAAGGAAGGTGGAAAAATATCCCAACACAGAAGATTATCATCTTCATTAGTTTCCAGAAAAGATAGACCACTGTGCTTATTATAGTATGCGGTACATGGCAATACTACTGTGTTGAGGCTTTCTAGGAAAGTTTTACAGTATTTTTGTATATTTTTAGAAGAAAATGTTAATTTATTATATTTTAATTTGCAAACATGAATAAAGCACCAGAGGCTCATTACTGAAGTGGATGCCCTGTTTATTGGTTGTCGGTATCGTTATGATTCTGAATACTAAATGATTTTTATTACTATGTGCAGTTATGTAATTATTATAATATGACTTTCAATCTTTTAAGATTAATACAAGATAGCAAAGATGCTTTAAATGTCTTAACATGCCATAGAAAAAATCTTTTTTGGTTGCTTAAAGAACCATTCTGTCAAAGGTTGTTAGAAGAACCATTTCTTTCATATATGTTTTAATAATCTAAAAAACCTTTGTTCCCTACAAATAACCTTAAATTTTTTTTAAACCGACAGGTTCTTTGGATGTTAAAGGTTCTTTATGAAACCATTCAGCCAAAAATGGTTGTTCTTGAAGTACCTTGGCACCTTGAGAAAACTCAGTATCTAAGTGCAATAACTAAAAAAAAGGTAAAAAAAGAGTTTTATTAAATTTGATTAGCCTGACATGTAGAAACATTTAATTCAGATTTTAATTGTAATATTTAATGAAGTTTATTTAACTAAGTTCAGGAGGAGCATGGTCATATAATCCAGCCAATCAGAGCAAAGAGGTGTCTATAAATAGCCATCCCTTACCTCTGTCCCATGACAGTTTTTGCAGCATCCCTCCTCCACCCTATCACCTCACTCTCAGCTAGTTTCATCTATCCCATTTAAAGAGAGGGGAGTACTTTGGGTTCGGGCTAAAATTCCAAGCCTGGGGCCCTCCCCTCGGACAGGACCCCAAATATGTTTTATCTCATTCCCTATTGATTACATGTTAATGTGAACTCGTGAAAACTTAGTTTATTTAGACACAAGCATGAGATGGTAAAATCTTTGCAATTCTTCAACTTTTACAGACACAATCTTGCATTTTGAAGATGCAATGTTGGGAATGTAAATATGGGCACCAATTGTGAGTTTTATCAAAGGCCACTTGGAGACACCAAAGGTCCACTTAGATTTTTGATGTAGCATGTTTCATTGCTCATTCTTAAAAATCATGTTATCATAAATATCATTACATATTAAATTCTTTGTCCTTGTGATTTCATATCACTCTCAAAAATAAAGGTGCTTTATAGAAATTTTTTTGGCTGAATGGTTCCAAAAAGAGCCTTTAACATTTGAAAAACCTTACTGGTTCACAAAAATTTTCTTTGTGGTTAAAAAAGGTTCTTCGGGTTATAAAAAGATAAGAAAGAAATATTTCTTTTAGAGAACTTTTCACTGAATGGTTTCTTGAGGAACCAAAAATGGTTCTTCTATGGCATCGCCGTGAAGAACAACCAAAGCACCTTTATTTTTTAAGAGTATATTGGTTGAAGAACCTTTAAAACCTCTTTATTTTTAAAGAGTATATTGGTTGTCAAGATTAAGGTTTATTTAAAACAGATATTGACTTGTAAAGAAAATCCTTTTAAGTCTTACAAGTCGTCTAACATGTTGGACATCTTGGTTTTAAAACTTCTGCCAGCAAAAAGTAAGATAATATAAGCTCACTATGCATTTAAAAGCAGACCAAGTATTGGGAAAAGTTTATAGTTTCACTTCATGAATAATTATCATGCAAATAGGTAACATTTGTCCTGCAGTAAAATTAAAGCTTCTGGGGCTGACAGAGCCTTTAGCTCTGTACTGCCAAGAATTTTCTTAAAACCATCAAGGATTGGTAGTGAAGAGTGATATGTTATACCACTGAGCATTAGCATAATTATGTATTCAAGTTATACACAGAAGTGAGAATTAAAAGCTTCCCTCATTCCTCCAAGAAAATAACTATTTGATACAGATGTTCTCACAAAGTGATATGTAATGCAAATATGATTATGCAAATTATGGTGCTTCAAACTCCGCATCATTGGCATTAAGTGTTATACGAATCTGGGTAGTTTTAATCATGATCGGATTTATGTATTTAACTGTGCTGCATCAGGATATTTTTGGTTTTACATCTTTTAGTATGAATTGGTTGCAGTCCAAAGTACCACTGCAATCCATAAAATCTCTAGATTTAAACCTCAACCTCTGTTCAATTTCTAGTTTGACTTTCCTAAAACTCTGGAGCTGGAAACCTAAAAATAACCTGAAGTGCTGAACAAATGAACCACTTTTGATATATTAATACATCATACGTACTGCTTATTGAATTACAGTTAAGTTGATACACTTTTATTCGAATGATGTCACTTTAATTGTAGTTTCATGGCTTCCCTGTGGCAGTATTGACTTATAATGGATGTTTTTATGACGGATGCGATTTTTAATGACAAAAACCAACAGGATATCCACAACCTCCTCTTTCCCGGCAAAATGTGAACTAAACCCTCAGGTAAACAGTCTGAGACTGCGGAGTCAAACTGCGAGCGCTTGATGGTTTTCTGTGTTCTCAAATTCCTCCATTCATCAGTTCCTGCAATGGCAATTATTCGGGTCTATCATTATGTATCCATTACAGCAAGTTAATTTGAAAAGAATTTTAAACACAGCTTATATTAATAATTGAGGCTAATAAAAGGAAATGTCAAATGACTCCCCAATGAGTTTTTCAGAGAATATGCAGGCACATGCTCTTTCTCAAGGTCTGTCGTCCTTCAAGTTGCAGCAGAGCTTCAAATTCTGCCACTTCATTCAAAATGGGGTAAAAAAAGAGAGAATGGCTGAATTGTAGGGGAGATAAAACCACCTTTTTGCAAAAGGGAAAATCTATCTATCTATCTATCTATCTATCTATCTATCTATCTATCTATCTATCTATCTATCTATCTATCTATCTATCTATCTATCTATCTATCTAATCACAAAACTACATCACTGCATAGAGTATCTTGACAAAAGGGAACAGCTAAATGACAGTGATCTGGGATGGATCATGTTGTGATATTGTTTAATTTACTGGGTGAGATCCATTACAGCAAACAGTCAGTGGAGGTTCTGCCATGCTGTGGATCAGAGGTGAGTTTCACAGCAGTGTGTTTTACAGCTTAATGCACCACAGACGCTGTCATTCCCTTGCATGAAAGAGCATTGGACGCTTGAACATATCCATTAACATGGCATCGTAGGTACAACGAGTCTGTGATCAAACCATTTTAGGAGACGTAAAGTGTTTTTATTTAATTAAGATTCATAGCCATATGGGTCATAGATGTATAATTATTCATTTTGCCTGAAGATATTACTTAACTATATTTGCTTTTTTTCGGAAGGAAAATGTGCACATATCTAGTTATGCTTACGAAGGAGAAATGATTTAGAATAATATTTCAATTCACTAGATAGCTTTAAATGGAGCCTAAACTTGAGTCATGTCACATCTGTCTCTTCTAGGAGAGGTGCAGTAATGATTGAACTATGTCAAACTTACTCATTTGCTCGTTGTTAACAATCTTATCCAAAGGATTGCTTAAAGGGTTAAAATCCAGATAATTTACTCACCCCCATGTCATTCAAAATGTTGATGTCTTTCTTTGTTCAGTCGAGAAGAAATTAAGTTTTTTAAGAAAAACATTCCAGGATTTTTTTCAATTTAATAGATTTTATTGGCCCCCTACAGTTCACAGTTTAAATGCAGTTAAAAATTGCAGTTTCAACACATATTCAGAGGGCTCTAAATGATCCCAAACGAGGCATAAGGATCTTATCTAGCAAAACTATTGTCATTTTCGGCAAGAAAAATATGTACTTTTAAACCACAACATCTCCTCTTGTGCAAGTGTGCGTCATCACGTCAAAAGGTCACGTCAGGTATGCGAAACTATATGGCCAGAGTATTTACAAGTGTAGAAAGAGGACCATTCTGACATTGTTGTATGTGGAATGATACTACTTAATGTATTTGTGTACGTTTATTGTTTAAAATGGTCCGCAAATGTGTTTGACTCCTTCCGCACAATTGATGAGTTATCTCCTCAATCCACAATACCGCTATCATACACCAGATGGCACTCTTCCACAACTTATAAAGCCCGGAAGGATCACCCTACACTGTCAGAAAAAAGGTACAAAGTTGTTCCTTTTTCTATCGCTGGGGTGGTACCCTAAAAGGTACCTTTTTGTACCTTTATGGGTATACAACACATTAAAATGTTGTACCTTATAGGGTACAATATTTTACCCTAAAGACCAACTGTGTACCTTAAGAAACAATTTTGTACCAGTTCAATTTTAGGGGTACAAAACAGTTAACTGTACCTTTAAAGGTACAAAATCGATCCTTAAGGAACAGTAATGTGCCCCAAAAGGTACAACATTGTATTATGTTTATATACCTTAAAAGGTACAAAACGGTACCTTGGGGTACCACCCCTGCGACAAAAAAGGTACAGTTTTGATGTGATGCTCCTTACCATGTTTGAAAGATTCGCTCACAATGCAATTCTGACAGGAGTTACCTTACAGAACCCAACGTCAGACTGATGCCAAAACCCAACGTCGGACTGACATCACAGCCCAACGTCAGAATGATGTCACAGCCCAATGTCGGACTGACGTCAAAACCCAACGTTGGTTTGACGTAAAAACCCAACGTGCCGAATTTCGACTCCCTATACCATAACTCCCTATCGTACATGCGCATGAGGTCATTAAGGAAGTCGGTGCGGATGGTTTCATTTTTTTGTTTTTAATCTATCTTTTCCACACAGTTGACAAAGACCAGTGATTTATAATTTAAGGAATGCAAAACAATTTGTCATAGTGATACTGGGTTGTTCAGCTCTCTTTAAGCATTTGTGAATTTGTTTTCCTAAATAAAGCCTGATTCATTTGAATTGCCTTTCGCTATTATTTCAGGTAGGTTTTGATGTTATTCTAGTGATGTTATCTGTTATTGACTACGTTAAGATCTGTTAGAATAATGTAAGTACAATATGAACAAAATATATAACACTGTGCCAGTGATTTTTGGATATTTTAATGCGAACATCTTACATATATTGTGCTTTTAAGTCTCCTGTGCTATGATAGATAAACCTCCCAGCAATAAAAAATGCCTATGGGAAGTAACAGTCTCAAATACCAAGCACAAATGGCAGGCAAGCTGGGAATGTAGTCTTGTCCCACTCAGATCTGGTTTCTGTACATTACCAGATTCCTTTGCTTTTAGAGGACTGGCTAAGACTGGGTTAAACCGCATTAAAGTCAACGCAGAGTGATGTTGACTGTTATAATTGCCTTCACTGTGGGAAAGGGCTGGGAAAAGTATTTTGCTCATCCCTAACAGTTAGTTCAGAAACCCCCCGTGCATTCCAATCTCTGTAACTGTGAATCCAGACACCACCTCCAGCCGTACCTCTGCTGCATGGCAAGGAGTAAACAAACAAATCAGTGACACACAATGTCAAGAGAACCGCTGGAGTGTGTCTTGAGAACGTGAGGAGAAATCTGCGCTTTTACCTTATGCTACACGTATATTTGACACATCTTCCCATCAAGCGTTGCTCCATTCCTTCCCCTTGAATAAAACACAAGCCGCAATATGAAGCTGTCCATATTTACATTCCACAGAGGTCTTGTTTCACTTGCTTTTTTTAAAAGACACTTTGTGTTATTCACTCGCATGGTAACCTAGATTCACTTGCGTGAATCAGAATTTTTTGTTTCTAAATTTTTTACATTATAGAAAACTGACAAACAAATACGTATAATGTGATTGAAAACAATGTATACTAATATGCATCAGAATTCGTGCATCAGAAGATGCCAATTATTCTTAACTTTCTACCATCTGCCAACGATGTTAACAACACAGTCTGTGATTTAAAAAATGACAAATGGTGGATATTACAGAATCTCTCATTATCGAGCACTAAATACAATCTGTGGCTGAGACGCAGATATGTGGACATTGCTGTCTGTGAAGCACAATTCAGCGATCAGAATGCTTTTGACAGCACCTGGAGAGAAAGTCGAAGAAGACAGGAGGAGAAATGGACAGATTTGACTTTATTTGACAGCTCAAAGCATCTTGTTTAGAGAACACCCCCCCCCAAAATAAATAAACAAAATATTCAGTTGAGACTTGTAAAGTGTGCTATTGGAAATTATGAGCTCATCGTGTTAAAGTGTTTTGTTGTTGCAAAGAACTAGGAATCATGGATGATAAGTCAAACTGTATTCAAGATTGCCTTCGGATTCTGTCAAAAATTTTGAATCTTGTCAAGCATACATCATCTGCTCTACTGTATACTTTCATTGGGCTATATAGAGGAGACAGGCAGCTTGCTGACAATCTTGAATTTTCGGTTACATACGTGCTATTTTTAATGTTTATAAAACATACAGTGTGCATCAAATGGTTATATGAAGAGCTCAGATTAAAAAAAAACCCTCTAAGTGCATCTGACATGTTTTCTTGTAAATTAGCTTTTTTCAGACTCTAAATGGATTCTTTCAACTGGTATTTCTAAAGGACCTGAGGCTGGGATTAACTCTTTCTCCGGCAGCTTTTTTTTAAAGTACCAGCATTTTATTTTTCACAAAAGTTTAAACCTTCCAGAAACTTTTCTTCTATAAATATATAAACATACAATATATCAAGTGAAATATAGATATCATATCTTCATTTGTTCTCTTTTATCAACTCTCAAATATATGGGTTTCTTTAAAAATACCAAATTGTGAGCAAACAGCTGAAATAATTGTATAACTGTAATAATTTTTGTTAATGACTTTTAATTCAGAAACCATGATAAAAAAATCATGTATTTACTGTTTTTGATTCAGTGGATGCTTTAATGTTTTATAAGTTGGGAAAGAGGGCCACCTAGTGGATAATAGCAGAATTATAGATTACCGTAAAAACTCACCAGGGAAGAGTCATTGGCAGGGAAGAGGTTTCTCTTAAATGAAAACAGCACTGTTTTTCAATATTTTACTATGTTCATACCTAAACTTAGACGTATTAATGCATTCCTATCTTTTTTTTTGTAATCTTTGTACAGCGCGTTGTGAATGTGTTAGCATTTAGCTTAGCCCCATTCATTCCTTAGGATCCAAACAGGGATGGATTTAGAAGCCACCAAACACTTCCATGTTTTCCCTATTTAAAGACTGTTACATGAGTAGTTACACAAGTAAGTATGGTGACACAAAATAAAAAGTGGCAATTTTTTAAGCGGAACTATATTGTATGGCGGAAAAGCACTTAGTTTGCAGTACTTATGCTGCATTCACACCAGCCGCAGTAGAGGCGTCAAGCGCGAGTGATTTCAATGTTAAGTCAATGTAAAGACGCGTTGATGCGCGCCTGGAAGTCTTGTGGCACGAATGAGGTGTTTAGCGCGGCACAGTAGACGCAATTCTGCCTCATTCGCTTATCTAGTTTGCACGAATGACGTGAATTGTGCGTTGCCACGGGACACATCCGAGTTGACAACTCTAAACTTTGGCAGAAAAACGCGCCACGTTAACCAGTCAAGAGCTTGCTCTAGTAGTGACGTGATTACAGGAAGCGAGTGGAGTTGCAGAAGCTCCTCCCATGACGCAAATTACAGCGTGAATGTCTCATTGAATTTCGCATGCGTCTTTAACGCACAAATGAAGCGAGTACTCTCAAAATGTTCAAGCAACTACACACGGTTGACGCGCATTTGACGTCTCAAACGCATCTGGTGTGAACCCACAGTTAGACCTTGGCTCGCAGTAACATCATGTCTCCTGACTACTCCCCCTCTTGCTCAAACTTTCATCAATATTACTGCGCCCGAGGTCAAAGTGCTGCAAACTAAGTGCTCTTCCACCATACAGTATAGTTTTAATCTTTTATCTGCTTAAAAATCATTTTATTTTGTGGCACCATACTTACTCGTGTAAATACTCATGTAACAGTCTTTAAATAGGGAAAACATGGAAGTGTTTGGTGGCTTCTAAATTCATCCCTGTTTGGATCCTAAGAAATTAATGGGGCTAGGCTAAATGCTAACACATTCACAACGAGCTGTACAAAGATTAAGTGCACGCATTGAATAAAGATAGGTATGTATTAATTCATCTAAGTTGAGGTAAGAACATAGTAAAATATTGAAAAACTGCGTTTTCCTTTAACTGATGAGATAACTCGTCAATGGCAGGGAAAGAGTTTAGCAGATTTTAAGTAAAAGTATTTGTTCAATGTATAATACGTGCCAAGAGCATTCAGTTAATATCATTATCTCAAGAAACATTCTCCCCTCCACCATGTTTAAAGTTTATGGCTCGCCTAACTTAGGCATGAAAGTTAGGTCCAAATTCCCCAGTGGTAAATATGACTTGAGAGACTTCATTTAAAATTCTTGACGAAACTTAACTACCATATTAGGGGGCAACAGGTTTTTTGGTTTGGAAGTATGTGTTTGGAGATCAAAATGAACTTTTGCCCAGCTCACAGTTTTCCAGTATTTTTAATTTATTTACTTTTTGAATTTAAAATGTGTATCCAGTGCATGCTGAGGAATATCACTGGAAGCACGAGACCATCTGTATTTCTCACATTCTGACGTTTCAGACATGCTATTTATTTTGCATATTGATGCATACTAGAATTGTTGAAGCTTTTAGACACAAGGCATGTGATGATGCTGTTTCTAATAGACTTACTGTGCTAACTGTATAACTACACTGTCAGAAATAAAGGTATAAAACTGTACCTTTTCTTTCACTGGGGCTGTACCCTAAGTTTCCGTTTGGTACCTTTACAGGAATACAAAACAAAATACAATTTTGGGTAGATTACTGTACCTTAAAGACCTACATTGTTAGAAAAAAGTCAAAATATGTAACCTAGCTGTCAGTGGGCCAGCACCCTTTAAAAGGTAATTGTATGGACCATTAGGTGCAGATATGTAAACATTTAGTACCAATATGTACCTTTGAGATATTAATATGTAATTTTTAAGGTACTGATAAGCTCTGTTTGGTCCCAGTATGTACATCTGAGGTACTAAAATGAAATCCTTAGGTGCAAAGCTGCACTTTTTGAAAGGGTACAGCGCCAGTGACAGAAAAGGTACAGTTTTGTACCTTTATTTCTGACAGTGTATTTTATTTAGGCTACAGATTAATTCTTACAGTTAGTGTTTGCAAAGGTTTAATTTTATACCCTGAATGCGGGTAGCACTGTTGCACTTCAGCAAGAAGGTCCCAGGTTTGAGCTCTGGCTAGGTCAGGTGGTCTTTCTGTGTGAAGTTTGCATGTTCTCCCTGTGTCGCATGGGTTTACTCTGTGTACTCTGGTTTCTGCACACAGTCCAAAAACATGCAGGTTAGGTGAATTGGAGATGCCACATTGCCCCTCTTCCAACGTGTGTATAGATCGACTTGTACCTAAAAATGTCTGGGTTATTTTTAATCCACAATGGGCATATATTGGACAGAACACATGCTGGGTTAAACAATTACCCAGTGTTGGGTTGTTGTTATACAACTATAAGTTATAATAACCCAGTTATAAAAACCTTTTTGTATTGTTTGTCTTGAAATATTTTTTGTGTGAAACTTTATGTGCTGCCATTTTGGCCAGGACTCCCTAGAAGAGATTTTTATGTCAATGGGATTATTCCTGGTAAAATAAAGGATAAAAATCCTGCATTGGGTCAATTTTAACCCAGCGGTGTGTTCTGTCCTCTATTTACTCATTATAAGGGAAGAAAACACTGGTTAGGTCCTTGCTGGCCATGTAGTTTGTTTACACATGGCCAAACTGTGCAAAGTAATTCAAGGTTAAAGAGACATTTATCAAAACACCCAAACAAGAGCACCGATTCTGCCCAGTGTTTCCTTATAAAGACCAAGGACATAACAATTACTAGATGCAGGATGTGCCGGGAAACAGTGAAGCCTGGAGCAAATGTCAAAATCATTTCTGTCTGGTGATTAAATTGAATTGCTAATTAAACCCTAAGAGGGTGAGGATTATCAAAAACTTAACTCACAGAAGAAGCCAATAATACAATATAATAGTTCAACCTTTAATATTATTATTTACTAACCAATTTAAATCAATTTTGTTATTGTGGGAGTGTGTATGTACTGTATGTTGATGTAGCTCAGCTGGTTATTGTGTTAGCAGCTCAAAGGTCATGGGTTTTATTCATACATATTGATCAAAGACATCCATAAGTGCACTGCAATAGCAAATTCATTATACTGGTACTCAAATTATATTAGTTTGTATGTAAAACCAAACCATGTAGGTTATGTGTTTCATTCAGATGGAACTTACGGAAAGTTGTGTTATAGTCAAGCAAAATTTGATCAATTTATTAAAATTCAGCTTTTTTCGTGCCTTTAGCACGAATGTCTTTCTCGTGATACTTGCATGAATTTCTATAAATAGTTTTTTGTGTGTGTTGAATAACTTTCTTTTTCTCATCACATCATTTTATGTAGTGTTTTCTCATTGTTTTTCCAATTTTCTTACCATTGTCGCTTGGGGTTGGGGTTAGAGCAACATGATCGTTCAAAGTTCCGTGGGATAGTCACGGAATTTTGTGCTCATTTTTCCGTGGCATTCTCACGGATCTCCGCATTTTTCTGTGGCCCTGCTATGGACTGCCTTTTTCCGTGGCATTCTCATGTATTGGTTACTCAACTGCTTTTTCCTATTTTCAAACCATTTTCGCTTCGGTTTAGGGTTAGATTTCGTGTTTGTCACTTTAACTATTGGTTTATACTATTTTTTCTGATGTATTCTTTTATATTTTCTAAACTTTAAACAATTGTCGCCTGGCGTTGGGGTTAGAGATGGGTTTGGGTAGGTAAATCTAACCCTAAACCGAAGCAAAAATTGTAAGAAAATAGGACAAAACAGTTGAGTGACCAATCCGTGAGAATGCCACGGAAAAAGACAGTCTGTAGCAGGGCCACGGAAAAATGAGGAGATCCGTGAGAATGCCACGGAAAAATTAGCACAAAATTCCATGACTATGCCACGGAAATTCGTGAGATCAGGTTGGTTAGAATCACTTTTTGTTAAATATTTAGACATCCTAACCCAAACCCCAACTCCAGGCGAGAATAGTTTTAAAAGCAGAAGAAAAACATGTAGAAACCAATACATAAAAGAACATCTTAACTCAAACCCCAAATCTAACACCACCCCCAAGCAAAAATGATTTAAAAATAGGGTAAAAAATGAGAAATTAATACATAAAATGACACAAAAAACTATTTAAAGAAATTTGTGCATGTGTCACTAAAAAGAAATTTGTGCTCAAGGCACGAAAAAAGCTGAATTTTGTGCCATGGACACAAATAAATTGATCAAATTTTGCGTGACTATAATACGATTTTTCGTGACCTATAATACGTTGGTTTCGTTATGACTACCCAGTCTCACAAAATTGTTACTATAGTCACGTAATTTTTTGATTCTTCAAATTTCTGTTTTTTTTTTTTTTTTTTTGAGATCGTATCACGAATTTCTGTTTGTGTGTCATTGTCACGTATTTGTTACTCAACTGCTTTTTCCAATTTTCAAACCATTTTCGCTTCGGTTTAGGGTTAGATTTGGTGTTTGCATTAGGATGTCAAACCATGCATTGCATTGTAAGTATTGGTTTATACTATTTTTCTGATTTATTTTTGAGTTTCTAAATTTTAAACCATTGTCGCCTGGCGTTAGAGTTGGGTTTGGGTAAGGATGTCATTTTTTATCAATCTAACCCTAAACCGAAGCGACAATGGTGAGAAAATAGGACAAAACAGTTGAGTAACCAATATGTGACAATGACACATAAACAGAAATTTGCGATACGATCACGAAAAAACATGGACATTCGTAACAGTATCACAAAAAGAATAAAAAAAATTACGTGACTATAGGTACGTAACTTTGTGAGACTGAGCTGTATATGATGCCTGTAAGATGATGCAATAAATCAGGTATACACATAATTGCCTATGAGATCAGGATCAGATGTTCAATGGTTGTGTTTCTACTTCTGTATGCCAAATGATTTCAAATATTAAGAGATTTTTACACAGACAAAAATGCTGAAGTGAGTCACACTAGAGATGTGTTAATCACTTCACAATTCTGCATTTGCATGGTTTGAAGTGATTAGAGAGCAATTGACTGGAATTACAGCGGACAAATGTGATAATAAAAGCTAACGGGAGCTGTGAAAACCCGATGCTAATTCAGGCAGATTGTTACAAGAAATTGGTCCTCAGGACAAGTCCGTAACTACACACCCCCTTCAACCAAACACAAACATATCAACAACACATCATCAACTATTATTTCAAACTAAATGTTACAAAATCGGAATACATTTAGAGCCAACACAAATGGCAGTTAACAGACACTATTTAGAGATAGGCCTTCAAAAGCTACTATAAAATTAACCCTTCAGCTGTCTTTCTGAATATCCAGATCTTGACAGGTTGATTCATTCAGTGTTTAGACAGTGTTTCCATTGGCTTTCTGCGTGAGGTTATTTTAAGGGGCTTGGTGTTGTCAGCTGTTGTCTTGATTCCCCTGTTGAACCCTCCATACTCTTCTCTTTCACTCGGCTAAAACTCTGGACTGACTGTCACATTGTCCTCCTTTCAATTTGAATCGAACCGACGAATGCTGGGTAAGTCCTTTCTTTAGTGTTTTCTAACTATATTTGTTATTGGGCTGAAGGTCACTTGGGCTTATTTAAGAAACACTTAAGTTTGTTGACTGTACATTTCATTTTCATTACTCCGAACTAGTGCACATGGAAATAAAGTAAAGACAAAGCCATTACAACGCAATAATTCAGCATTTGCTGTGTCCATTCAAATTTAGACTGAGTTCATAACCTTGTCAGAGGACGAACTATTTATTTCTTTTTAGTTATATAAAGTCTTAAGCGCAACAGTTTTGTCTGAATAGTCAATAGAGTGATGTCAGGAGATTATTGATGTTTTAGACTCGCAACGTCTTTGTTTTTTTCCACTTTCCTTAAAACTGCCACCGCTGACATCAGAGGTACGTGGTGAGACTAAGAAATAGCTTGTCCATATTTAGAGGTTCCAGAAATAGCACGGGGCTTCAAAACAGGTGCCATGTTGCTCCACTGCTAAAGGAGGAGGGGTAGATACACGAGCACGGGTCGTTATTTTAACTTGTAACCAGGTTATGGAGTTACAGAGATGGGACATAAACAACCACTGGAATCTCTATGTTCATTCCACGTGAAATAATTTGTGTGAAGCTGAAGGGCTTCAGGTCTGGCGGCTATCTGTGACACATCAGATTTAGAGGCTCAGTGATACTGTGCCACTGTGATTTGTGCTATTTTCTCCGTGTTCCCTCCCCCAACCGTGTGTCATACGACTCTCTTCAGATGTCCACCCAGGATTTCTCTGGATTTAGAGCTTGCATTGTGAATCTTTAGGAATTTAAAGGTGATGTGGGCTTTTTTTAGATGTTTATAAATGTAGGATTTGAGATAAGAAAAACTGAGCTTCGTGTGTAAGCAGCTTTACATTTTCTTTAAGACAATGATTCAATAATGTTCATATAGCTTTGTATAATATTTAGTGTTTAGGTTTAATGTTCTTTACATTAAAACATGCATTTAAGTCTGGGACTAGGATAAGCCCTGTCCGGGAAACCACCCCAATGTTTAAATTCTTATTCAACTTTGATGTTTGTCATCTACATTGTTGTCAATTCAATCTACTATTTTAAAGGGAAACTTCGCTTTTTTGAAAATATAGTCATTTTCCAGCTCCCCTAGAGTTAAACATTTGATTCTTACCGTTTTGGAATCCATTCAGCTGATCTCCGGGACTGGCGCTAGCACTTTTAGCATAGCTTAGCACAATCCATTGAATCTGATTAGACCATTAGCATCACGCTAAAAAATAACCAAAGAGTTTCGATATTTTTCCAATTTAAAACTTGACTCTTCTGTAGTCACATT
Source organism: Misgurnus mizolepis (assembly GCA_025389145.1). Lineage (NCBI taxonomy): Eukaryota > Metazoa > Chordata > Actinopteri > Cypriniformes > Cobitidae > Misgurnus > Misgurnus mizolepis. The sequence goes on from JAIFKI010000019.1 coordinate 5,181,571, forward strand.
GTGTACTAAGACCGACAAAAAATAAAAAGTTGCGATTTTCTAGGTAGATATAGCTAGGAACAATACTCTCATTCCCGCGTAATAATCAAGTACTTTGCTGATGTAACATGGCTGCAGTAGGCGTAGTGATATTACCCATTGCCCGAAAAATAGTCCCCTGCCATTGAAAGTTACTAAGGGGACTATTTTCGGCTGCTGCGTAATATCATATATTATGCTAAGCTATGCTAAAAGTGGTTCCGCCAGACCCGGAGAACGGCTGAATGTATTCCAAAAAATCAAATGTTTAACTCTAGGGGAGCGGGTTGATCCAAAATGAGGGTGAGCATTCACTGGTTCCAGGACATAAGACCGTGTTGTTGGACTGTGACATGAGCGATTTCCCCTTCCTATTATCCCTGCCGCTTCATTCAAAAAAAAATTTATGATATTCTGGTCGCGGTTGGTCAGGTCGTTTCAAATAAAGATGCCAATTAACAATTTTAAGCAATATCTACTTTTAAAAAATGTGGGCCATGAAGCTGCGGGCGGGTTAGTTGAAAATGTCGGTCGGGTGTGGGTTGTTTATACATTGACCTGCGCATCACTGATGGTTACCATATGACATTGTTCAGGTGTTTAATATTAATTTTATACATTTTAAACTTGGCGTAGTGATATGAAACTGTAATGTGGTCGACAGACCTGGAACTATTTCATAGGTGTGCGTTTACTGAAAAATAATGCACACCCTTTGTCAACCAATCAGAATGAAGCATTCAAATGATAATAAAGGTAACCTGTATCTGACTAAATCAGTAGAGCATTGCATAAAAAGTCATGGGTTCGATACCCAGCGAACACACATACTGATAAAATGTATACCTGGTAATGCACTAAAAGTCTTTTTGGATAAAAGCGTCTGACAAATGCACTAAAATGTAAATGATTCAATCTAATAGTAGGATTAATTAATTTGAATGAATTATATTGATGATTTACTTTAATGAGATGAACAGACAGATATAGAAAGATGGATGGATGAATGCATGACACCTCATGTCTTTCCAGTTTTTACTGATTCTCAATTTAAGTTTGTCCAAACGCTTCAAGGTTATTTTTACATAATTCATAGGTTTTGCCTCAGACTAATACATAAATCAAATTAAAATGCTCTTCTGTTCATGCATATAAAACATAAACTCTTTCTATTACCACAAACACACCGCACATTGGCCAAAAGCCACCCATCTTTTGATTTTAGGGACTCATATCAAACCTCTCTTCAAGTAATGCATAATCACATCTCATTAATTTCAACAGTCTCATTTTAGCATCAAGTAAAGAGTGTAATCAAGGAATTGGCTGTTCTTCCTCTCTCTCTGCCAATCAATCTGAGTTCATACGAAGCAGTTTTATGATGTATTTCACTTTTCATTAGCAGATGATGGAAGGCAGTGACCAGACCACCAATGAAAAAGTCAATGACAGAGAGGAGCAGCCGGTGGACCCTATGGAGGACTTTGGCCAGCAGCTAGAGGACATAATCAACACCTATGGCTCAGCGTCCAGCTTAATGCAGGAGCAGATCTCTATCCTGGAAAATGAAGAAAATAAAGAAGCAGCGATAGCCGGTGAAGAGATAATCTCTGGAGAAGCCGGTCCAGAAAAGGAGCAAGCTGATTCAAAACTGCACAAGGACCTAGGTGATGAATCTAATCATCTTTGGTCATTCAATTTAAAGTACACTTTAAAAAGTGAAAAGTTGGATAAACTTCAAAAAATTACTTCAATTGGTAACACCCAAATAATTTTGTTTTCTTACATTTTTTACCTACGGACTATAAGTCGTTCCGGAGTATAAATCGCATCAGTAAAAAATGCTTTTTGAAGAGGATAAAACATATATAAGTCGCACCAAACTATAAGTCGCACTGAACTATAAGTTACACTGAACTATACGTCGCATTTATTAAGAAAATGATTTCACAAAATCCAAGCCGAAGAATAGGCAGCAGTGGCCTAGTGGTTCATGTAGGTTGTCTACAAACCGGAAGGTTGGTGGTTCAATCCCCGGCTCCACCGGACCAAGTGTCAAGGTGTCCTTGAGCAAGACACCTAACCCCAACTGCTCCAGAAGAGCTGGCTGGCGCCTTGCATGGCTGACACCGCCGTCGGTGTATGAATGTGTGAATGAATGGGTGAATGTGAGGCTAATTGTAAAGCGCTTTGGATGGCTATATGTCTGTTAAAAGCGCTATATAAATGCAGTCCATTTACCATTCCATTTAATCTGGAAAGGCAAGTAACTAAACAACGGCACACAGGTGAATAGGTGTCTGTACATGTTAACGTAATATTACCATTTATTCACCGAACACAATAGCATATCGAACATACCTGGGAGGCTGAATAGGCTAAATTAACACGACAAGCCAAATCAAGTTCAAAAAGGTCCTGAAGTCATTCCACATCACTGAATCTATTGAATTACATAAATACAGGAGCAGCATGTAGCGATCTCTCGCAAATGAAGTATAAGTCACCCGACTATAAGTTCCAGGACCCGCCAAACCATAAAAAAGTGTGACTTATAGTCCGGAAAATACGGAAAAGTATTATTCACTTAAACATATAAGTTGAAAACACTTCATTTTTAGGTGTTACCAATTTTGCTACACAAATTACTACAATTGAAGTAATTTTTGAAGTTGACAACTTTTCACTTTTTACAGTGTTTGTTTAGTTAAAGGAAAACACCACAGTTTTTCAATATTTTACTATGTTCTTACCTCAACAAGACAAATTAATATATACCTATCTTTATTTAATGCGTTCCTTTAATCTTTGAACAGCGCATTGTGAATGTGTTAGCATTTAGCCTAGCCTCATTCATTCCTTAGGATCCAAACAGGAATGAATTTAGAAGCCACCAAACACTTCCATGTTTTCCCTATTTAAAGCAACACTATGTAGTTTTTTTACCTTTAAATAATGTCTCCAAAATTATTTCAGTGATAGAACAACTTTTAACTGGACAAATTGTACTGTTGCTGCAACCTGAGCAACCTCCTAGCTGCTACAAGCACACTCTGAAAGTGGCGGTGGAGGGTAGGAAACACAGCCCCGCCCCTCCCCCTGCCTACAGAAGAGTGTCTGATACCAGGCACTGTTGCGCTTTTCAACCACATGGGGGAGCTGTAAGTCATTTTTACATGGAAACTACATAGTGTTGCTTTAAAGACTGTTACATGAGTAGTTACACGAGTAAGTATGGTGGCACAAAACGTGGCGATTTTATCCACAAAAAGTGGATAAAAAATGAGAACTATATTGTATGGCAGCAGAGCACTTAGTTTGCAGCATTTTGACCTCGGCGCGCAGTAACATCATCACTCCTGACTACTCGCCCTCTCGCTCAAACTTTCGTCAATATTACTGCGCCCGAGGTCGAAGTGCTACAAACTAAGTGCTCTTGTGCCATACAATATAGTTTGCATTTATTATCTGCTTAAAATATCGCTACGTTTTGTTTTGTCCCACCATACTTACTCGTGTAACTACTCATGTTTTCATCACATGTGGATAGGCTTTCTTATATGTTGATAGGATTTATTGATAACATAATTTTTCCAGTGAACATACATTGATAACCTGCTTTAATTTGTGTGCAATAGAGATATAATAGATTTTTAACAGAAATACTGAATCATGTTCGAAAAATAATGCCATATCCACATCCCACTGTAATTTATCTGTCAGTGGGATAGTCAAGTGTAGTAATCAGTCTGAAACATTTTCATTCCCAAGTAAAGGTTTCTCAGGCCAATAACTTCACCATCCAAATGCAGACAGCTATAATGCTTGACCTATTTCCCTGTCACACTCTGAACAGCACAGGTGCCACGAATGTGCTTACGAATGCACACGTTTATCCATGCGAACGTGCCTTGTTTGCTTTTCCCAAGCGTTTTATCGTAGTAAACTCTATCACGCTATGATTTTATAGCTTCTGTCGTTGATTTATTTAATAGCTTGCATGTAAAGAGCTCCCTCGTGGCAACCTGCTCATCTTCTTTATCTGTTGGTTCTCTAAACTGATTGAAAATGCGTTTCTCGCAGGTGAAGAAGCCATGTCCTTATTGCAAAGTCTGAACAAGCTCAGCTCGCCGGAAGAGAAAGTGGAAATGGCTTTGAAGAAATACGCAGAGCTGGTGAGTATCCAGACCCAGGAGATGTTGTTCTTTAAATGTTTATTACCAGCGACAATAACAACACATGGAGGACAGTTAAGAGAAAACAAAAAGAACGCAAACACAGAGAGAAAAATTAAAGAACGCCTGGTGTGATGTTAGGAGCTCTGCTTATACTGCGATGACCTAAATATTTAGTGCCCCTGGCTGAATAAGTGAGTTTGAACACAAGGCCATATGCCACACATTAAAGCTACAACAATCTCTATAATTTCACATGCAGATAATAACTAGAACATGCAAAGTGCTGTATTACAGGCGACTTACGAGGAAAAAAATAGGTAATCATTATTGCAAAGTATAAACCTCTTGATACAAGACCCCTTATGCAGTTTCATTAAATCCTATAATTTAAAAAACTATACCAAACAAAAGCAGCGAGCATTGTTTTATGCCATGTAGTAAATGTGCTAGACAATGCCAGAAGAACCACTTTTGGCTGTAAGGCTCCATAAGGAAATCTTTAACATCCATTTCTGTTTCACAAAAGGATCTTTAGGTTTCCAAGAATTTTTGACTGAATGGTTCTGTGGGGAACCAAAAATGGTTCTTCTATGGCATTGCTATGATAAACCTTCAGTAGCACCTACATTTTTAGGAGTGTAGATATGGATCACATCTGTGTATGTTTCGTGAATACATCCCAGGTGGAGAAACACAAGTTGGAGAAGCAGCAGCTTGAGCAGAGGCAGGGTCTTCTGGTCAAGCAGAGAGATCAGATCCAGTTTGAACACAGTCGTGCCATTCTGGCTCGTGGCAAGCTGGAGATGCTATGCAGAGAGCTTCACAGACATAACAAGATGCTGAAGGTGAGCACTCTTTAGTGTTTGGAAATATGACACGAAAACACATTTTACTTTTTTATTCGGACATATTTCTGAAGTTTTCGTAGTTTAAAGTGTTTAAGCTCCTATAAAGACCTATTGTGTCAACAAAGTTGGACATCACATTTTTTGTTGTTTGCACCATAATACTCAATTCTGTGTAACTGGAACCTGTTGTACACAAACGTGGACAACTACAATGATTCATGTTTAAAGAAAAATATTTGGTTATTATATTTATTGGTTCATCATAATCCCAAATAGCATGAAGAAATCTAAAAAAAAGACAGACCAAAGATCGGGTCTTAGGAGGTTAAAGAAGCCATTTTTGTGGGGGAAAAATCATATTTGTACAAAAACAAATGTAAGATACTCCAATCCCAGCATTTGTTAAAACAACCCATAGTCTAAATTACAACCCAACATGTTGCGTTCGTCCCTTTTTGGAGATAAAGGTAAAAAATTAAGGCCTATGTTATTTACCAACTTGTGCCCAGTTGCATGAAAGTCCTTAAGCTAAGAAATCCCTTAAATATAAGGTTAAGGGTACCCTTAATAAAAAGAAAAAACCATAAGGGGCGGTTCACATATCGCGTCTTTTGCGTGTCAAGTTTGTTATTTCAATGTGGGCGCGTGGTATGCACGCTCATAATGGAAGCGACACGGTCGCAACACGCACGCACTGCGACGTGTTCGTTTTTTCCAGGCCAACCCAGTCTCACCCCATGTCGTCAATATTTGACGACACTTGACCATTCGTCATATGTTGACGCGGAGGGTATACCTTTCGCGTCATTTTTTGACGCACTGGGGACTTCAATACTATTACGTCCGTTGCATTCTCTTTCCTATTTTCTTACCATTTTCGCGTCGGTTTAGGGTTAGATTTACATAATGACATCCCTACCCAAACCTAACTCTAACCCCAACGCCAGGTGACAACTGTTTCATTTCGCGTACCTAACTCTAACCCCAACGCCAGGTGACAACTGTTTAATTTCGCGTACACTGTTTAATTTTGTGTAATCTAACCCTAAACTGACGCGAAAATGGTAAGAAAATAGGAAAGAGAATGCAATGGACGTAATAGTATTGAAGTCCCCAGTTCGTCAAAAAATGACGCGAAAGGTATACCCTTCGCGTCAACATATGACGAATGGTCAAGTGTCGTCAAATATTGACGACATGGGGTGAGACTGTGTTATCCAGGCGCATCCGTACTGCATCAAGTTAAAAATATTTCAACTTTCCAGAATGCTGCAAGCGTTTAGCAGGTCATGTGACAAGAACCAACAAACAGTCACATTTTCCGCGTGGTTTTAGACACAAAATGTGGACCGCTCCTAACTGTGGGTTCACACCAGACGCAAGTTCAACGAATCGCATCATTTGCATCGCCCCACGCGAGGACGCATCTGATCTAGTCTTTGCATTGACTTTGTATGTAATCTACTCGTGCAAATCGTTGAACTTGCTTCTGGTGTGAACCCACAGTTAGGAGCGGTCCACATTTCGTGTCTAAAACCACGCGGAAAATTTTAAATCCCGGGAGTAATCTAGAGTGAGTAAAGTGATTCCCTGCATTTGGTGTGTACGTAGCATAACTTCGCGTTACTCGCTCTAGATTACTTGCGGGATTTAACTTCGTGTAATGAAATTTTTTTGGTTGAGTTGAATATTTTCAACTTAAGCGAAGACGCATTTGAGGCGAATAGCGCATATTTTCGTGGCTAATATCGCGCAATTCGCATCTCCCCGTCTGATCGTGTCTTTGCATTGACTTTGTAGGTAATACTCGCGCAAATCGTTGAACTTGCGTCTGGTGTGAACCCATAGTAAGGCTGTCAAGTATTTCCCTGAAATGCTAAAGTATTACCTTAAGTTCTGCTAGTTCTGAGTTGCTACAAACTCCTTAATACCCATTTTACCTTAAAAACTTAAGGGACTATAACAGGTCCCTTAATGTCAGACCCGATGGCTGATTTTACTGTTATTTATGTTAACTATTATTATTATTATTATTTAAGAAAAGGAAGTACCAACGCGCATTTCTAACAATCTTAATAATCTATTCGAGACAAGTGATGCACATTTATTAGGAGAATAGCGATTTGATCGTCAGTCAATCCAAAGTGCTTCAAGTTTAATTACTTTGAGGCTTTATACATGCGGTACTTAACAGTTTGTTACTTGCGACATTTCGTTGTACAAAATCCATCATCTGCTGATTTGTTTACGCTGTGAGGTTTTGTAACTACAGCAACCGCTTCTCAATTGCCATGTTTTGGCATTTAGGTGAGGGTGACAGTTAAGACGTTTGTTGCAACGCTTTTAAAGAAATCCCTTCCCTCAAGGATCTTTTCTCCCTCAGGAAAACCCTCACTTGCTGAGTTTTATGCAACCGGGCACAGATCTCACGGGAAAACATGCCTATTTGTCGCCCTGGACCACAGAATGAGGCCTAAGGGCCAATATTTTGACATTTAGATTTATATATCATCTGATATGTAGCTGAATAAAAATAAACTAATAAACTAAATTTGGCTGAGATACAACAATTTGAAAATCTGGAATCTGAGGTTGCAAATTTTGTTTAGAATCATAAATCGCTAATTTTGACCCATACAATATATTGTTGGCTATTGCTACAAATATACCCGTGCTACTTAAGGTTTTGTAGTTTAGGGTCACATTTTATGTGGTGGTGAATGATTTTGAATGAATCTTTATGATGTGAATCATACAAAACTGTATAATTAAAAAAAAAAAGAAACCATACTTCAACCCCAAGGTTACATGGGCAAAAGCAGATTGTAATAAACATTCAAATTTATATGAAATTGCCATGTAAAATAGGTTCTTGCTGTCATGAGATTGCATTGAATTTACTAAATGGGCTTTGTTGAATGAATTTTATATTTTAAAAATGTTGACATCCAAGGAACACTGCCGTATTTTGCAACATGCATTATATTTCCTTTATATTTTGAAATATGTTTTTATTGATTTTATGTTTGTTGTCACTGTATTTAGTTTGAAAAATATACATATTTTACAGGTCAAAATCATGTTACATAGCTAAATCTGATCAATTTCATTCAGCTGTGGTGTCGGTAAACAATGACTATTGTGTGACTTTGGTCGTGCTGCAAATCACAGTTAAGTTCCTGCCAAAGTTATTTTGACAATTTTTTTACATTTCAGAGCACAATCTGTTGCTCTGTTGTTTCAGCCCATATGTGAAAACCCAGATTGACTGTTTTCAATATAAAATCATCCTACATAATCACAGATTTGACATCCATGTGAAATCAAAGAGTAAAATCAAACTTTGATTCTCTTAATCTCATAATGAATAGGCTGGATTTCGCATATTTGCCTGATATTGAATTGCTTTAAGCATTGCATTAGCATTGCACTATTGCCACAGAATGTCTCTCAGGGTTAACTGTTGAAATTACACATCAGCCTCTTGTTTGACATGTTAGACAGTGTCAAGCATCTGACTTGTTTTCCAGAAGTCTCGTTGCCCGGTCAGCGTTTTGGTTGTCGAGATTGAGTCGACTCAACTTCTCTCTTTGAGCCCAGTGGGACATCCCTGCCGTTGCTCTGCGTCTTTGCCTCATTGAATCCTCAGACTCAAAGCACTGTTGACAGGTCACTATGACAAGAGGGATCGTGTTACTCAGCATCAGTGGCATTTGCTCTTCTTTTATAAATCAAAAGTCGAAGTGAATCTCTCACAGGCTTAGATCGCTGCATGGGTCACGCTCTTCTGTTACTTATCTATTGGTGCTACACAGTGAATAAACATCTACTAAGAAGGTGGACTACCTCCATGCCTAATGCTGCATTCCCACCAGCCGCGGTAGTGATTTCAATGTGAAGACGCATTGACGCGCATCTGAAGGTCTTGTGGCGCGAATAAGGCTTTAGATAGTACACTTAAAAAAAACGTCTTGGGTTACATATGTCCCTTTGTTCCCTGAGAAGGGAACGAGACGCTGCGTCTCCCTTGCCATACTTTTTGTGTACCTGTAAGCCGTCTTCGGCAATATTTCAGTGGTAAGGGCATTTTTACGTCACCTTGGGCTCCCGCGTCACCCTGTTGGTGACGTCATGTCCCACCATTGGTTGGATTTGATATACACATTCGGATGCACTCACACCAGAAGGTGTTCCCAAAGCATCTCTATGGCGATGGAGCGCAAGTTTCCTCGTAAGGGAATAGACTATACGCCTGGCTTTACACCTTTACCAGCATCCACACACACACATCTATTAAGTGTTTGTTTTCTATGTAGTGAGCTTCCTAATTACATTTCTGTTGTCTTCTCCTCCGGGCATAGGACATATTAAGTTCTTGCTGTAACATCAACCCTCCGTGTCCTTAAGAGTTGATGCTATTGCTCCTTGGAGGCAGGATTTGACCTCGTTCACTCTCCAATCAATTTTATTCAAGTATTATATAAGCCATTAGTAGGTAGGTCATAACAGAACACCTATGTAAGAGCATCTGAGCCACGAGGAGAGTAAATGAGATTTAATCTTAGTCTTTAGAGTGGGGTCACTACACTTGTGCGTATATATGTGTACGATTCAACTCCCTGATGAGGTTGCAATGCCTACCAGTTTAACAGCTTCGCCATTCCCAAGTGAGAGCTTGAGATTTACTCCATGCGTAAACACAGGCAAGCAAACAGATTCGGCCCTTGAGATCAACGATCCACGCTTGGATTCCTGATGATCAGCTGAGTCAGGGAGCTGGTGTCTCTGAAACAGGAGCCGGTGTTTATAGAAGCACACATGGAACGTCAGGCCTATTTAACATTTGCACGTCCACGAGGCGCTAAAGAAATATGATGTTGTTTATCTCATGCTAATGACTAATGTAGATTTTATTGAGCGTGGGATGTCATTAACATTATTTTGACTCATTTGCTCGTGATCCAGATTTCATTTCGGATCGGTCATCTTAAAGCAGGTACATATGGGTGATTCTCACGAAATCCAGACTTAGAAGGTGTTCAAAATCAGATTTTTGTAAAAAGCCCTTGAAGACATTTTCTTTTTTGCACATTTAAGATTAAGGTCTAAACTTTTTTTAGAGGATTAAAAAAATATTTTCTATAGAATTATTTACATTTTTTAGATTATCATTATCAAAAATTATCATTACCGCAACATGATATTACAATAAATATATGCATTTTCAAACTCATGTTTCGGTAATGAGAACTAAAAAGTTGTCTAGGTACTATGACAAACAAAATTTCAACTTTTATCTGTAGAGGAAAAATAAGAACTGCTTACCTGGTAGCCATCTTGAGTGTCACAGTCAATTATGTCCCTTCCAACTATTTTTTAAAAATGTTAGTTACTTGAGGGCTTAAACAATGATTGAAAATTGTTGCGGAGGATGAGAAAATTGGTCTTGGTCACATTTATATTCCTTATTATTGTCTCTACATTTACCAATGATCACCAAATACTACATGTTTCTTTCTGTAAATGTTTATAGTATAACATGCACTGAAGCTTTTATTTTTTTAGATTTTTTAATTATAAATTTTCCATGTCAAAGAACCCAAATCCGTCACGGACACGTTGCGGTAATGAAATTTTTCCCCTTAAATGTGGAAAAAACAACAGAATTGGTTTGTATGATGTCATTTTTGTTACTATATGCTTATTATTTTGATACTCTTACTTTGCATTTACTTTTTTTATCAAAATGTTTCATGACACCTCATAAGTCTAATTTCGCGAGAATCACCCATATAGATACTAAATGTATACATATCTGTATCTAAATTGTACATATTAGGAGCCTTTTAAAAGTTACTGCATGGCTTGAGACCAGGACAATTTGTTTTTAATAAAAAGAGTTTCTTTTTTTTAAGACCCTGCTGTCTTTTTTCAGGTTTAGTGCAAATCAATCCCTTAACTACCACAATCCCTTTTTCAATTTTGTCTGTTGTCATGCTCAGTCTTGTAGTGTGCACTTAGTCTGAACGATTTCCTCTATTGACCTCCGGCACAGTTAACACACCTGTTTCTGACATGCTGTGGTTTCAGTCTTGCCTATACAACACATCCGGCTGCAATTCCCTCAATAATTCCCTGTCACTCTCCACTATCTATGAAGAGGCAACAGTCCCGTCCGAATGGATGGTCTTATTTAACATACTTTGATGGTTACCGATTTCAGCCAAACGTTGTTTTAAAACATGCATTCTCTCCTAATCGTACCCATCCATCTCACACCCTGTCTTAGTACCAGATCTGGATCGCTTTCATCACTTAAGGCTATGTATATTTCCCAAATGTTTCCCTCTCTCTCCATGCAGGAGGAGAGTCTGCAAAGGCTGCAGGAAGATGAGACGAAGCGGAGGGAGATCACTGCTCACTTCCAGAGCACGCTGGTGGACATCCAGGGTCAGATCGAGCAGCACAGCAGTCGTAACAACAAGCTGTGTCAGGAGAACAGCGACCTGGCCAACAAACTCAAGACTCTCATTGATCAGTATGAGAGAAGAGAACAGGTACACACAGAAGTTAAAACACACAAACTCATTTTAATGGCCACAAAAATCCACAAGTGCATGTCTAGATCTAAAATGCCTTTATCATTATTTCATACTGCAAACACAAGCTGTTTGTAAACAAAGCAAGCGTGCATTGTGCATCACTGATGAAGCAACAGTAAAGTAGTGATTTTTTTAAGCTGTAAAAATCAGTTATGAAAATGATACACTGAGTCTCAACAGTAAATTTGGATCATAATCGATTCATTTATGTAAAGAGTGTGCCTCAAAACATTTATATCCTGCTAAATGTCACTGTCCCACCAGTGGGACCCCCTACATTTACTTCAGTGTTTTGCATATGAATTCTTATCCCATCATGACAAACTATATATCGGTTGAAAGCTCTAAGAGTGTACATTTCAATTATCACCATTTTGGTAAAGAAATGTCATTGTGAGAGTTATTTTCACGGGAACACAGGTAGGCCCACTTTGGTATTATATATTTGTAACACTAATACCCTATCCTAAACCTAACAATCTTGACAAACTATATATCACTGGAAAGCTCTAAGAGTTTAGTTTTCAAATTGCATCACCATTTTGGGAAAATTATGACGTAGTGAGAGTCAGTTTCTAAAAAGTCACACGGCCACAGGTGGACCCAGTTTGTTTTTACTTATGTATAGCACTAATACCCTGCTCTAAACCGAAACAATCTTGACAAACTGTATGTCATTGAAAAGCTCAAAGAGTGTAGTTTTCATATTGCATCACCATTTGGGGAAAATTCTGACATAGTGAGAGTCATTTTCTAAAAGGTTAAGGGCCCACAGGTTTGGTAATTTGTTATTACATATTTATAACACTAAACACCTAATCTAAACCTAAAAAAATCCTGACAAGCAATAAATCACTGCAAAGCTCTCAGAAGGTAGTTTTCATATTTCAAGGTCATCTAATGATAGAAATAATGTAGTGATAGTTTTTTGTTACATGACCTCCTTTCCATATAAATGCATATTAATTGTTATTTATTTATAACACTATAACCTATTATAAATCTTTAAAAATGTTAACAAACTATGTATCATTAGAAAGGTCTAAGAACGTAGTTTTCATATTTCAAAATCTTAATGCATTAATAATAATGCAATTACAGTAATTTATTCATTTGTGACAAGATCCTTCAGCAAACCATTGACACCTAGTGGCCGTTGTTGGTAAAACCACTAAAAGTGTGACACAAACCTCATTTTTGGGATTTAAACTTAAAATTTGGATCACAACCACTTGAGACTTATGGCTTCATGTTTGCATTATTACTTTTGTAAATATCAACATTGATATAATGTTATTTATAAAATTAATAGGCATTATTTGTATTTCTTATTATTATTTTCACTTCCGTGAAAAAACTTAAATTGTCTTCTTTAAAACAAGACCAAGATTAGGCTTCTAGATCAGAGTATACCAGAGTAATATTGATTTGAAGGTGTACATCACAGTACATGCTGCCAGTAAAGATGGTGTGTGTTTAAATTTTAGTGGCATCTAGTGGTGAAATTGCAAATTGCAACCAACAGCTCACCCCTTAATTTCAAAACACATATGGTAGCTAGAGATCGACCGATGCTGATTTTTTTTTTCAGAACGGTCCCAAATATTTGGCTGCTTATGTGTCCGATAACCAATATGCTGAACTGATTTTTATTTATTGTTATACTACTGAACTGAACAAACCCTTATAATAATAACAAGCACTCTCTCTTTGCATACAATGTAATAAATGGGGGTCTGAAAGAGTGAAGAATAATATTAATTTAATGAATAATTAAATCAGGACTCAAAGTAACAAACAAAACAGCTTATATGTCATTGAATTTTTTAACTTGTATTTTATGTCAGAATAATGAATATTTTGTTGTTATAGCTTATGAAATGGCTGTTTCCTCAAAGCAAAGTGTTTGAATTTCATCAGCTCATTTGCAAGTTAAATGACACACACCACATTTTTATACACACCAACAAAGTGGATATTTTAATATGTTATAATAAATTATCTATATGGTATTTAAACGTCATGTGTGCACTCTGGGGACACCAAATATTTATTTTTCATCTTAAAAAAGGCTTGTGACATGACCCCTTTAACTAAGCTGTTTACCAAAACACAGACAGTCAAGAATACATTTTACTAAAACATACATTTCGTAAATGAATGCATCTAAAAAGTTGGCAAAAGATGAATCTGAAACCTTGTAAGTATTTCAATAAGCCATAACGGTAAGTTTGCCTGTGAGCTGCTTTCTGCAATCACTGCACATACAAAATATATGCACATCATGAGGGAAGACATCTCGTGTCTCCAAAAGCTGTAATTTCACCACCCTCACACATCCTAAACCTGCTATATGCACTACCAAAGACACTTGTGTGCATTTTAATTTGACTCAGTGATTCACACCCTGTTCGACAGTGAATCTTGCACCTTGTAAAACGCTCTTGTATGCTGTATCTAATCACACAAGGATCGACCGGTAGAATGACAGGCCTGATGTGAGGGAAGTGAAGCTCAATCTATCATGCTGATGGGTACCACAGAGACCGCTCAAACACAGCTGTGTGGTGGGCTAAAACAGAGCCCATTCTTCAACAAGAATTTAAATGACTTCATGTGTCAAATCGGAGCATGTGTCTCTACTGCCCTCTGCTGCCAAATGTGGAGAACGGCACACTGTGCTTTAACAGTAGAGGGACAAATAAGGGGCCTCAATGTGACTTATTTATTATTTAAAGGGATAGTTGAGTCAAAAATGAAAATTCTGTCATTATTTACTCACCCTCATGTTGTTCCTAATCTGTATGATTTCTTTTATTTTGATGAACACAAAAGTAGATGTTTTGATAAATGATGGTAAGCACACAGCTGCGGTAACCATTGACTTCCATAGTAGGAAAATAAATATTATGGAAGCATTGTGATCAATTATGAAGAAGATATTTTGATAAATGATGGTAAGCATTTATCAAATTCATACAGGTTTAGAACAACATGCATGAGAAAATGATGACAGAATTTTTATTTTTGGGTGAACTATCCCTTTAAGATAAGACTAAAACATTAAAATAAGCTAAAACAACTAAAAAGTTAGTTTGTATTCTTAATATATATATATATATATCTTAAGATAAGATCATATGTTATTGAATAGGGTTGATTCTCACAAAATCCAGATTTAAAAGGTGTCCAGCATCAGATTTTTTAAAAGCCCTTGAAGCAAATATTGCACATATAAGATTAAGGTCTGAACTTACTATAACCATTATTTTTAGAGGATTTAAAAAATATTTCCTATAGAATTATTTAAATTTTTTAGATTATCATTATCAAAAATTATCATTACCGCAACATATTATTACATTAAATATATGCATTTACAAACTCATGTTTCGGTAATGAGAACTAAAAAGTTGTCTAGGTACTATGACAAACAAAATTTCAACTTTTATCTGGAGAGAAAAAATAAGAACTGCTTACCTGGTAGACATCTTGAGTGTCACAGTCAATTATGTCCCTTCCAACTATTTATTTTGAAAATGTTAGTTCCTTGAGGGCTTAGCAATGATTGAAAATTGTTGCGGAGGATGAGAAAATTGGTCTTGGACACATTTATATTCCTTATTATTGTCTCTACATTTACCAATGATCACCAAATACTACATGTTTCTTTACTGTAAATGTTTATAGTATAACATGCACTGAAGCTTTTGATTTTTTAGATTTTTTAATTATAAATATTTCCATGTCAAAGAACCCAAATCCAGTCATGGACACATTGTGGTAATGAAAATTTTCCCCTTAAATTTGGAAAAAACAACTAAATTGGTTTGTATGATGTCATTTGAAAACATGTGCAAAATAGTACACACTGTCACTGTATGCTTCTTATTTTGATACTCTTACTTTGCATTTACTTTTTTATCAAAATGTTTCATGACACCTCATAAGTCTAATTTCGCGAGAATCACCCATAGACGTTTTAAATGGGGAGGCTTCATATATTGTTATGGATGAAGTCGAAAAAGTTGAGATACACTGCTGAAGAAGGAGGTCCAATGTGATATTAAACAAGAAAACATAACTATAAATCTTTTGTTGGGACTGAAAAACATCCTTAACCAACTATTGTTCTCTTATTTTAGATGTAAGATTATGATTGGTTTATATAAATGATGTAAAAAAAACAACAACAAAGGTTGATCCACTACTAAAATTTTCTACACTCTTAGGAAAAAGGTAGAAAAGCTGCGCCTATTTAAAGTGGACACTATACAATCCTGTATTGATGTTCTTGGTTCTAGATGAAAATCAATATCTTGCTGACCTTAAAGATATTTGAAGGGGTGATATCATGTGGAATCAAATTGTCTTTGATCTTTTGAAATAGGAGTTTAATGTTACGTGAAAACATTCTGTATGTAACTCAGATCTTCCTCCAGAAGAATGCTGGAAATTGTCATAGAAATGTAATTATGGCTCTATTGTTGCTTAATAAACCTTGACTAACATGGTATGAGGACCTTGTAAAATAAAAATGTATGATATAATATGTGTTTTTCTTTTAGAGTTTAGAGAAGATCTTTAAACACAGAGATCTACAGCAGAAATTGTCTGATGCCAAACTGGAAGAAGCAAACATGCTACTTAACCAGGCAGAAGAGAAGCACAAGAGAGAGAAGGAATATGTAAGACACACTCCTTAGATATGCCTCATGTAAACTAAAGGGCTTACAATTGGATTTGCATGTACTTATACTAAATACACATTTACAAAGTCCAAAATTAACATGCAATCAAATGCACGTAAAATTGTCTAATCCATATACACTGAAAGCTAACTTTAAATAACTGCAATAATGCCTTATTTTAATCACATTATACGTTTGACAGTCAGCTCTGTTGGTTGTAAGCGACATGTGCGATTTAAATGAAAGCATCTACTTAAGTAAACAACTCTCCCAGCGACTTTTACATCAGTGGAAAATTTCCCATCCAAATGGAAAAATGCGCCTAAGTGACACATGTAACGTTATCCTCACCAAAGCGAGATCTCGAAAATCTCAATTGAAGTATTTGTGGAACTAAAGAATGAAGTGTGGCAAGTTTACTGGCAGATATTTATGGCCTGGACATTTTCTGGCAAAATGTTAATTTTGGACCCTGCTATAAAATAACAGAAAAATGTATATATACCCGTTAAGAGTGGGTACTTGAGTTAACATCTTACCATTTATGTTGTTAGTTGCTTAAAGAGGCAATTGATAAAACAAAGAAATGCTACGCAATGCGGGAGCAGGAGTTACAGATGAAGAAACAGGTAAAAATGAGTTTCTGGTCTCTCTCACCTGTTTATGTGTGTTACTCAGTTACTCACTCATGCTGCAGAATGGAAACTACAGGCAAAAGAACTGAAAGAACAGCACACACTCATGCAGGCTCAGGTGAATATCTTATCTGCTGCTGTGCCATTACCCATAAACCCGTTCTCTATTCTCTATAGCTTTGACACCTATCTATACCCAGTTAACAACCCCATAAACAAATCTTTGATGGATAAAAAATAGACAGATAGATATAAGGAACAGCACATACTGTAGTAATGCAGGCTCAGGTGAATATCTACTACTGTGCCATTACCCATAATCCCATTCTCTATCCTCTCTAGCTGGCACCTATCTATACCCAGTTAACGACCCTATAAACAAATCTTTGATAGATAGAAAGACAGACAGACAGATAAAACTAGACAGGCAGAAAGATGAAACAAACTAGACATACAGATAGACAGAACAAACTAGACTGGCAGAAAGATTAAACAAACTAGACAGACAGATAGACAGAACAAACTAGACAGACAGAACAAGACAGACAGACAGACAGAAGGAAGACATAAAGACATATCAAACTAGACATACAAACCAAACTAGATAGATAGACAGACAGACAGAGGACAGAAAGACAGATCAAACTAGACAGACAAAACAAACTAGACCAAACAAGATGAAAAGACAGACAGAAGACAGACAGACCAAACTAGATAGGAAGACAAACTAAACTAGATAGATAGAC
Organism: Misgurnus mizolepis; assembly: GCA_025389145.1. Classification (NCBI taxonomy): domain Eukaryota; kingdom Metazoa; phylum Chordata; class Actinopteri; order Cypriniformes; family Cobitidae; genus Misgurnus; species Misgurnus mizolepis. The sequence continues at coordinate 5,199,289 of JAIFKI010000019.1, forward strand.
AGACAGACCAAATTAATAGATAAACAGACCAAACAAGATAGACAGACAGACAGACAGACAGACAAAACTAAACAGACAGACCAAACTAGATAGACAGACAGACAAACCAAACTAGACAGACAGACAGACAAACCAAACTAGACAGACAGACAGACAGGCCAAACTAGACAGACAGACCAAACTAGATAGACAGACAGATCAAACTAGACAGACGGACAGATCAAACTAGACAGACGGACAGACCAAACTACACAGAGAGACAGACAGACAAACCAAACTAGACAGACAGACAGACAGATCAAACTAGATAGATAGACAGACAGAAAGATCAATATAGACAGACAGACAGACAGTCAGACCAAACTAGACAAACAGACAGACCAAACTAGACAGACACACAGACAAAACTAGACAGACAGACAGACAGACCAAACTAGACAGACAGACAGATCAAACTAAACAGACAGACAGGCCAAACTAGACAGACACACAGACCAAACTAGACAGACACACAGACCAAACTAGACAGACAGATAGACAAACCAAACTAGACAGACATACAGACAGACAGACAGACAAACCAAACTAGACAGACAGACAAACAGACAGACAGACAGATCAAACTAGACAGATCAAACGAGACAGATCAAACTAGACAGACAGACAGACAAAACAAACAAGACAGACAGACAGACCAAACTAGACAGACAGACAGACAGACCAAACTAGACAGACAGACAAACCAAACTAGACAGACAGACAGACAAACCAAACTAGACAGACAGACAGACAGACAAACCAAACTAGACAGACAGACAGACAGACCAAACTAGACAGACAGACAGACCAAACTAGACAGACAAACCAAACTAGACAGAGAGACAGACAGACAGACAGACAGACAGACCAAACTAGACAGACAGAGAGATCAAACTAGATAGATAGATAGACATCAGACAGACAGACAGACCAAACTAGATAGACAGACAGACAAATCAAACTAGATAGACAGACAGACAAACCAAACTAGATAGATAAACAGGCGAACAGACACAAGGAAGACAGAAAGACAGATTAAACTAGACAGACTAAACAAGATAGACAGTTATAAGGAAGACTGACAGACAGAAATACAGATTAAACTAGATAGACAGAAAGACAAACACACACCAAACTAGATAGATAGACAAAACAAACTAGATAGACAGACAGACAGACAGACAGACAGATAGACCAAACAAGATAGATAGACAGACATACCAATCTAGATAGACAAACTGACAGACAGAACAAACTAGACAGACCAAACTTGATAGGCAGATAAACGAAAGACAGACAGACAAAAGGTAAACAGAAAAACAGATCTAACTAGACCGACAGAAAGACAAAACAAACTAGATAGACGGATGGATCAAACTAGATAGACATAAAGACGAAACTAGACAGACAGATAGTTTTGTAGGATAAATGCAAGTTAAATAATGTAGTGAAATAAATATGCACTTCTTGTCTAACGGTCTGTAAATCAACACAAAGATGCTGATGCTATTTACATTAAGTTTGACATTAAGGTAATTACAGTAACCGCTATATAAAGACTTCCTTCCCCTCAGCAGTCTACTGACAGACAGAAAGATATTATGCTGTTAAATTATTATAGTGTCTATGCTAAATAATAACTGAAAGCTATGAATTGATTCACTGCTGCTATTAAAAAACAATGGGTGACGTTCTGACTGAGTGAATGAAGAAGAGATTCATTTATAATAAAGCTTTAAGTTTTTGAATGGACCATTTGCTTTGATTAATTAATATAAAATAAACTGCAGCTGTAATCATTACTCTTTACATCAAGTCTATATTCAAATGACACATAACCTAGATACACAGGAAATTCAAATCTCATTTGGGTCCTAGGACAAAATGAGATTTATTAAAACCTTGACTGGTTCATGATGTCATTCAGTGTGGTGTGAAAAAGAATATAAATACCAGATAACTGAATACACGAAGTACCGAGCAAAAGAAGTTGAAATGTTAAACATGGTCATCATCATGCATGCATGTTATTGTTTTTTTGAAATACTTCTTTTTTTGCTGCTTTTCTCATAGAGTCTAATTCAAATCTTATTTTTTGTAGCTCGTGTTGTATTCCCAAAAATTTGAAGAGTTCCAAGCTACACTGGCGAAGAGTAATGACATTTATGTTACTTTCAAACAGGAAATGGACAAGGTATGCATCTTCAGACTTTGACACCAATATCTGTAGTCTTTTGGCTTGGAAAGTTTGGATGTATTTAAGATTGTTTCAACACATGGTTGGCTTGAAAATGGGCAAACCCAACCGTTGGTTTAAAGTAACGTGAAAATGTCCAAATTTGACCCAACCATAGGTTGAAACAACCCTACCATAGATGTCTAAGTGCTTACTTAATTTTTATTAAAACAGATGACGAAGAAGATGAAAAAGCTAGAAAAGGAGTCAAATATATGGAAGACACGGTTTGAAAGCTGCAACAAAGCTCTTGTTGAAATGATAGAGGAGGTAACGTTTAACTTCTTCACACACAACTATCAGCATTTGACTATTGGCTCTGCACTTGCTAACTACATGCTTATTCCAACAGAGATCAGAAAAGGCAAAAGAGTTTGAACTCTTCACTGTAAAGATTGACCGGCTGGAGACTTTATGCCGAGCCTTGCAGGATGAGAGAAAATGTCTGTACAGTAAGATTCAAGATATTCGTCTCCCAGACAAAGCAGCCATATCACCTCCACAAGTGGATGAGCTTCCAGACCTCGCCCAAATTTCTAACCTGGCTCCTAGCCCTTTAATGACCGCCGAGATGGAGAAGCTGCGACAGGAGCAGATCCGCCTGCAGGAATTTGCCGCCGCCTTGGCAACTCCCATAGCAGATGACAGTGGGGAAACAGACAGTGAGGAAGATGAGTCTAAACTAGAGTTGCCAACTGTTCCTGAGGTCCCAAAAATTGAACTCAAAAAAGAAACAGATGAGCTGAAATTAATTCAACAGGAACCATGTATCGCAGAGGATAAAAAAACGGAGGCTGTTGTTGCCGATGAAAAGAAGCCATTACCCACAAATCCTGAACCAACCAAACCTGAAGCAGAAACCAAATCTCCCCAAGACGAAGAGAAGCCATCACCCACAAATCCTGAACCAATCAAACCTGAGGAAGAATCCAAACCTCCCCAAGATGAAAAGAAGCCATCACCCATAAATCCTGAACCAATCAAACCTGAAGCAAAATCCAAACCTCCCCAAGTTGAAGAAGAGCCATCACCCACAAATTCTGAACCAACCAAACCTGAAGCAGAATCCAAACCTCCCCAAGTTGAAGAAAAGCCATCACCCACAAATTCCGAACCAACCAAACCTGAAGCAGAATCCAAACCTCCCCAAGTTGAAGAAAAGCCATCACCCACAAATTCCGAGCCAAAGAAACCTGAAGCAGAATCCAAACCTCCCCAAGTTGAAGAAAAGCCATCACCCACAAATTCCGAACCAACCAAACCTGAAGCAGAATCCAAACCTCCCCAAGTTGAAGAAAAGCTATCACCCACAAATTCCGAGCCAAAGAAACCTGAAGCAGAATCCAAACCTCCCCAAGTTGAAGAAAAGCCATCACCCACAAATTCCGAGCCAAACAAACCTGAAGCAGAATCCAAACCTCCCCAAGTTGAAGAAAAGCCATCACCCACAAATTCCGAACCAACCAAACCTAAAGCAGAATCCAAACCTCCCCAAGAACCTCAACAACCGGAAATTACCAAACAACAAGAGTCAGCCAAAGAGAAACCAAAGCAAGAAGAAGTGATAAAAGCGATCAAACTAGAAACAGTCAAACAAGAACCTACTGAGCCACAGCCTGTTGTGAAAGAAGAGGCAATTCCAGAACAGAAGAACGTTGCAGTTGTTAAATCCGAGCTACCTAATACAGAGTCCTCCAAACAAGAGCCCCCCAAAGAGGAGCATGTTCAGAAAGATGAAGTTGCATCAGACGGAGCCAAAGCACAGGCAACAAAATCTAAAGCCCCAAAATCCCAAGAGGCCAAATCAAAGAACGGCAAACCTCAGTCTAAAAAACAAGCTCCTTCCAAGAAAAAGGGTTCTGCTAAGGGTGGGAATAAAAGCTAGGCCAAATAAGAGTGCAATACCATATAGGATTTTCTATATTGTCAAATCGGTTTGTTTTAGTGTAGTTGTGTGTCTTGTTGTTTGCGAGTTACAGGTAACATATAAGATGACAAACAGGTCAGAAGCTGCTTGCCTTTCCAGAAATTTTTACATTACGGGTGGTTTGCATAGTTTACGTTTTGCATAGTTTTCACAATGTAACGTGGGTTTTTTTATTTTTAAGGTAATACTCAAGTATAATACTTGTAATACTTTCAAATAAACATCTGTTGACAATCCTACACCTCCTGTTGTTTTTCACTAACCTAGTTCTGGACAGACACTGCAAGTCTTACAGTATTATCAGAAAAGTAAAAGCAGTTTTCTTTCAACAAGTCACACAAGTATGGGAATCTTTATTGTCGAGAACACAAATGGTGCGTGAGTCAAGGATGAGCAATGGTAATAGCATTTGGCCAATTAAAAAGATTTAAATTCCCCATCATAGATAATTGCTGGTCACTAGCATACAGTAACTCCTTTTGCACACCACGATTTTAACCCAAGCAGTTTCCATGGTTACAGCCTAAAAAGGCAAGCCGCTTTCAAGCATGTACACTTCACTGTGATTTCTATACCTGCAGGATGAAAACGTATTGACCTGTATTTATATAGAAATGTATTTTTATCCTTTTCCATTCTTAAAACTGACTCATGGGTCACAAATGGTGACAAGCTTTGCAAACAGATAGACTCCATGTTCAAACATAAATAAAGATTGAAAAATGTTAGTACTATTGCATCACAAATCCTTGTAAAGTTTTGTGCACACCGCCAGCAACTAGCAACGGCGCAGCGACACGATCTCATTCATTTCAATGGAAACTTGGTGAATTCCAGTGACACGAGCGACAACAACAGTTGGCAACAAAAAGTGGATGTGTCAAGCTACGTGACAAAGTTGAGAACAGTAAATTTTAAATTTAAAAACAAGATGTGTCACTGGTATTGATATAAATGGGGGACATTGCAAAGGTCAGAATGGCCACTCAAGTCCCGCCTCCCACTAAAAAGAGCCAATCGAGAGAATGGAAGAATGGAATCCTTTGAGGGAGGGACTTTGCACATGCACTAACAAGACCTGGAGTCATTGCAAATATGGCGGAGCAGTGACGCAAATTCCTTTAAAGGACTTTGGAACAGTTCAACTTTATTCAAATGACAAGCTACTTTTGGGAGTGACAGCCAATGAGTGTGAAGCAGTGGAGTTAGGGTTAGCCTTTTATTAGCACTATTTATTCATATCACATATATGACACATTTTATTCCGACTTAAAGGTGGGATGCACGATATTTGAGAAATGATTTGGAAAAGGGAGTCGGGCTGAGTACTAAAACACACTTGTAGCCAATCAGCATTAAGTGGCATGTCTACTTGCCGACATCGTTGCCTGGTCTGCGTATGTGTGGGGCGGGTCTATCAAAAAAAGTCCAGATTATATTGGGGTGAGAGAAGTGTTTGTTTATGTGATTTCAAATGTCAACATAGGCTTTCAGAGATCATGCACCCTGCCTTTAACAACAGATAGTCATCGGAGGAAGCCAGCAAGTACTGCATGTACTCAGCTTGACCTTTAATCTTAAACATAAATTAAAGAGATGTTAAAGTATACATTTATAAATACATTTAAAAAGGTGTTCACAAATTTTATAGAAACTAAGATTTTGTAAAAAAACATGTGCATCTTATGTGGACTTATATAGTTTGTGCTGAGGTGGCAAGTTTTTTATTTTTTATTGAATCTTATCTTCATTTTAAAAATTACAATAAGCAACGACATGTGACCCTGTCTGTGAAAACCCAACTTAAGTTGTATATAAAATCATCCTACATACTGTAAAGAACATTCTGTGACAATATAACCTTGATATAAAAATATAATATTATATATATATATATATATATATATATATATATATATATATGTAATCTTTAATACTGACAATTGTAATACATGCTTTATGAATTGGTAGGGGACGTTAGAGACTTTAGAATTGTTTGCACTATTAAGCACCTGTTTAAAATGATGATATGCTAACCAAGTCATTTGCTCTATTTCTAGTTTTCACTATAATCTTAATCAAAAATAAAAAAGCTATAAATATGTATGTCACAATTAATTACTTTCTTTGTTTTCCAAGATGTTGAGCACTGCTTGATTGATCAAAGACACTGTCTTGTCTGCGATAATGATGTTCATTGAAAACTGCCATTTGATATGTAAAACAGGAATTATGTGGAAAGCCCCTAGGCAAAATAGGATTTGAATAAAAGAGGTTTTAGATCAAAAGATATCTGACCAAAGCATGGAATAATTCATTATACTGTGAAAAATGAGATATCCTTTTATATATTTTATTGTTTTCTTGGTTTTTGTACAAAAGAGCAAATTTGGCATACAGAGATACATTCACTTGTCACAGTTTTGTTGTTGCTTTATTTTAAATGTAAGCTCAAACATTTCAGGGATGGCAAAGCACGCCTTCATTTTCTTAATAAAAGATGACGTCCTAACATTGCGTTTTCTTTTATTCGTTCTATTTTGTCCTAAACAGAACTAAACCCACACAAAGTTTCAACAAGAGCTCAAAAAAGTTATTCTATGAATAGTAAAAAACAGAGAAAATTACTAACATGCAATTGCAACTTTTGTCAATAAGCTTCGAGTACTTTAAAGGAGGAGAATGGCTTTACAAAGTGATAGTCCAGATTGCCGCAGTGCGGACACTGCTGTACATTGCTGTATTCAGAGAAATACTGCATGCCAACACGTACATCTATGACCGGTTTCCCACAATGCTTGCAGTTTAGCCGGGCCTGAGCAGACAGAGAGAGTAGAAATGCATTTAAAACAAAGAAACGTCAAGAAGGGTGTGTATTAAAGGATTAGTCAATTTTCTTGAAAAAAAATCCAGATAATTTCCTCACCACCATGTCATCCAAAATGTTGATGTCTTTCTTTGTTCATTTGAGAATAAATTATGTTTTTTGAGGAAAACATTCCAGGATTTTTCTCATTTTAATGGACTTTAATGGACCCCAATACTTAACAGTTTTAATGCAGTTTAAAATTGTAGTTTTAATGCACCTTCAAAAGACTCTAAATGATCCCAACCGAGGCATAAGGGTCATTTTTGGCAAGAAAAATAAAAAATATGCACTTTTAACCCATAAATTCTCTTCTTCCTCTGACTGTGTGACACGCCAGCGCGTCCTCACGCAATTGCGTAATGACGTGGAAAGGTCACGTGTTACATATATGAAACGCACATAAACTGACACAAAGACATTAATTATTATCATTCAACATACAACAGTGTCGGAACGGCCCTCTTTCTCCACATTTGTAAACACTGGGGTGTAGTTTCGATACGTCATCCGTGACCTCTTGACGTGATGACGCATTACATGAGGTCGCGCTGGCACGTCACAGGACCGGAGGAAGACCAGAAGTTGTGGTTTAAAAGTGCATTTTTTTTTCTTGCCAACAATGACCCTTATGCCTTGTTTGAGATCATTTAGAGTCCTTTGAAGCTACGTTGAAACTGCAATTTTAAACTGCATTGAAACTGTTAAGTATTGGGGTTCATTAAAGTCCATTAAAATGAGAAAAATTCTGGAATGTTTTCCTCAAAAAACATAATTTCTTCTCGACTGAAAAAAGAAAGACTTCAACATTTTGGATGACATGGTGGTGAGTAAATTATCTATTTTTTACCACAAAACCAGACATAAGTGGCATGGGTATATTTGTAACAATAGCCAAAATTTTTGGCCACGAATGTTCAAAGAAGATATTTTGTACATTTCCTACCATAAATATATAAAAATATCATTAGTTTGGGGTGGTCATTAGTAAAATATGTTGCTAAGCACTTAATTTTGACAACTTTAAAGGCAATATTTACATTTTTTGCACCCTAAGATTCCAGATTTTTAAATACTTGCATCAAAGCCAAATGTTGTCCTATCTTAACAAACCATACATCAACGAAAAGCTTATTTATTCAGCTGATATATTAACCTCAATTTCATTAAATAAACCCATATGACTGGTTTTGTGGTCCAAGGTCACATTTTTCTACTAATGAATCACTTTCAAAGGTTTGCCTACACTGTCACAAACAAAATGGTCAAAAAAGGTCCCATGATGTCAATGGGGCAGTACCCTTTAAAAGTGTCCTAATATATACCATTTAGGTACAGATATGTATACATTTGGTACCAATATGTATCTTAGAGATACTAATATTTATCTTTGAGGTACTAATATGCAATTTTTGTTACCAATATGTAACTTTTTGAAAGGATGACAGTTAGGGACCATTTTTGGACCCTTTTTTCTATCAGTGTAGGCAAATTGTCATTCACACAGTGGCAGCTCGTGACTGCTCATCCGAGGGGCGCAAATTCAAAATATGTGTTCGGAGTGTCATGTGTGTTGCTTGCATTTTCAAAATATGTGTTTGTTGCGTCATGTGAACCGCATCGCGTGTTTTGTCAAAATAAGTGCCTGCTGCACACGCGTCAAAACCGTTTATGATAAAAGAGACGCTCACGTTCACAAAATACACGCAAGACACTCCCTTAACAGTAAACTCTGATTACGCATGAGATTATGCGAGTATCTGGCAAACGCAAGCGTCTCTTTCATCATAAACCCTTTAGACGCATCTGCAGCAGGTACTTATTTTGAAAAGACACGTGATGCACACAGGATCACTCAACGTGCAGAACACATATTTTGATATTATGAACCCCACACATGCCGGGCGCTATATACATGTTGTGACGAACTTCGTATCGTGCACCCTCGAAAAAAGAAGTCACCGGCGGCCACTGCATTTACACCTGGTTGTACCTGGGGCTTTTTAAGGAGAAGAGTTCTCTGTTTTTAGGTCTACATACATCACTTTAGTGTTTTATGTATATTAATGAAGTGCAAAATAGTAAGGGGGAGAAAACACAAAAATGTGATATTTTAAACAAAATTATGTGTTCTTATGGATCAAACATTATGTGTTCAATCCCATTGAACACACATAAGAATAAAAATGTGTAGATTGAATGCACTGTAAGTCACTTTGGATAAAAGCTTCAGCCAAATGCATAAATGTCACTTATTTAGTGCTGGGAAAAGATTAATCGCATACAAAATAAAAGCGATTTTTTTTTGCATAATATATGAGTGTGCGCTGTGTGTAATTATTATGTATATATAAATACACACACATTCATGTATATATTTAAGAAACATTTACATGGGTATATATATTTATTTATATTTTTATATATTCTATATTATATATTAACAATAAAAATGGATATATAAATAAAAATGTTCTGAAATATATATATGTGTGTGTGTGTGTGTGTGTGTGTGTGTGTGTGTGTGTGTGTGTGTGTGTGTGTGTGTGTGTGTGTGTGTGTGTGTGTGTGTGTGTGTGTGTGTGTGTGTGTGTGTGTGTGTGTGTGTGTGTGTGTGTGTGTTTAAATATACATAATACTTACACACAGTACAGACACATATATTAGGCAAAAATGCACTTTTATTTTGTATGCGATTAATTGCGATTAATCTTTTCCCAGCACTAATATATATCAATAAGGGATGCATAACGATTCATTTATAGAAGAATAAAAGTTTTTGTTACATCATATATGTGTGTGAACGATGTACAATAATTATGTATATATAAATATACACACATGCATGTAAAATTTTAAGAACTTTTTTATATATATTAAGTATTTATATTTTATATAAATTATACATAAATATACAAATGTATATACACATGTAAATATTTCTTAAATATATACATGCATGTGTGTGCATTTATCTATACATCTTGTTATACACAGTTTACACACATATATGATGTAAACAAAACCATTTACTCTGCTATAGATTAATCGCGATTAATCGGTATGCATCCCTGTTTATATAAGGCATTTAATTTGCACTTTTCTTAATGTTTAAATCAAACGGAACTTAATATTAATTGTAAATGGGGTCTAAAACTATTATATACTTATCACAACTTGCAGCTGGGTAATAAAGGCCCCAGTATTTTTCATTATTTCACGTGTGATATCATTATCATAATCTTCGAAAGCTTCTTGGAAATTTTTCATTGACCAGTAAACACATTTTAACTGCTATTAGTTGAAGACCATGATATAATATGACTTTGACACAAACACCCTGTTCCTGTTTATTTCTTTACTCAGTCTGCCGTACCAAAGCTCCTAGAAATGTTTGCATAGCCGTTTCAAATTTCTTCGTATCCTGGGGCCTTAATTCTCATAAATTTAACTAAACATTTGTATATAGATGCTGTTTTAAGAAAATGTGACCCTTTGGCCAGTCTTTACGTGAAAACTCAAACAAATGCATTACCTGGCAGCATGGTGATGCAGCCAGTATGTCGTATGTGTACATGGTGCCCAGCTGGTGCCAGCTTCCATCCCACCTGGACTTGCATTTAATACACACGATTTTGTGCACTCCTTCGAGGCAGTCGACACAGATGGCATAAAGATGCATCAGCCTCCCTTTTGAAAATAACCAGAAAATACTTTTAAACAAAATTCGACTCTAATGAATGAAAATATATTAATGATATGCCATGATCAAATCATTAATATATCAGCCATGCTTCTTTAGTACATGAACACTGGCAGTGAATAAAAAAAGGATCTGCTTTATCCCCAATCAACTTGAAGCTATTAAAAGCTTGTCTTGCTCAAAATGTCCTTCCTTTGGTTTTGAACAGCAGCAGTCATATCTCAAAATGCTATTTAAATACACTTGCCTTGAACTGATTTTGCATTGCAGTGAAGGTGCACCCTTGTGCCAGTGCTACAAATGGAAAATATTTTGCTGTTCTGCTATTTTATCAGCCACAAATACACAAATTCCTTTCTAATCAGGACATAAAAGACCTGGGACCAAATACTGGGAGACTGGGAGTTAAAAATACTCATTTGAAGGAACTGTACGATGCAGCTGTATGTGTGTTCCTGTAGCACAACTAACCAGGCAGGCAAAAGGTCATGGGTTCGATCCCAGATACTGTATGATTTTCTTTAAAGTCTGTAAATTTAATGTGTAAATATTGATAGCCCCATGATGAAGGGGTCTTAGTTGATCTTTTTTGTGGCAAGCATGACCTTTGCATTAAATTGCCTTCCTAATTATTTTGTAACTTAAGTATCATCGACCTACATTGATATGCAAATATAAGAACCTGACCCACTGGAGTGTGAATGATGGATTCCCTCACCTTGTAAATGGCACGGCACGTCATACTCAATCTCATCATGGCGAGAAGGGCTCAGAAACAGTGTTCCGTCCACTAAAGGAAACTGTTCAAAAATGGGCAGAGTGTGATGGCAAAGGGCACAGTTCACCACATTACGGTGACTCGCGCTGAGAGCCGAGAGGATGAACTTCCTAAGATCCTCTCCCTGGCCGGCTTGGGCATCGTCTTCCATCCGCACGTGGTAGGTGTTGAGCTTGTGTCGAGGAATGTGCGTGAGCAGCTCGGAGAGATCCAGCCTCCGCAGAAACTGCACGGGGTTGTCTCCCGGAGAGAGGCGAGGCAGGCACATGCCGGCAGCCCCCTGCTCCAGGTGAGCTCCGCGTGCCACCATGTTTCCGGGCAGAAAATGCTTCCTTTGACTATCCGTGTGTACGGCATTCTTCAGAAACTCTCCCAGGTGCATCGAGGTGCGTGGCACGCCGAAAGACTGGGGTGAGAAGGAGAAGCCGGATGTTGGCGACTGAGCAGGGGACTCGCACGGGGACCGGAGACCGTGGGAACCCCCACCACATGCACTGGGAGGAATCCCATGGCCTCTGTCCTGAGCACCCTGCCAATCCACCGATTGTCTGCGAGGCAACTCCTGACAAGAGCCACGATGAGCCAGTTTATGGCTGCTTGATGATTTGCCTTTCTTGGGCTCATCGGAAGCTTCACCCCCGCAAGCACCACCTGCTGAGGCACTGAGGCTGAGCTTCCCGCTTCCCTTCTCCGGCATCTTTTTCTTCCGCTCATCATGCATGCGTTTTACCTGGTACCAGTCCGTGTCTTTTTTCAGGTGTCCTTGGCCACAGCGGCAGGAGCAGAAGCGGAAGGCCAGATCGTAGCCTTTTTTGGTCCACATGTTCTGTCGGCACTGCTTCTCGTTCCAGCTGCGGGCTCGGCCGATGCAGTTAAACTGCACTAGTATGCTGCTCTCCCACTCGTAGAAACACTGCAGGTGCATCCAGTTGCCATAGGGGCAGAGTTCACTGTTGCACACCACCCGCTGGTAGTCGTCCTTCTCAAGGTCAATGGGACGACCTAAACTGCACACCAGTGGGGTGGCACATGGGGCTTCTGCCAGAGACAGTGAAGATTAAATTAGCATGAGCTTGTTCAATACATTTGAAAACAAACCTTCTCAAAATGTAATTTTTTGTGCTTTAGACAGTGGTGGCTCTAGACTGCTCTTCCGAAGGGCGCAAATTCAAAATATAATTCACTGGCTTCAGACATCTTACTGACAGACTGTTCAATGTAAAGGCATTATGTGCTATTTACCAGAACAATGTGGGTGAAATTCCCACTCAGCACTAAACAAATGTTATGCAACATGTCTATGAATGAAGTATGCATGCATGTCTCATGGGAGACTGACAGAAATACAATCACATCAATGTGTGTGAATCAGATATAAATATATATATATGTGCATTACTCATAGTTGACAACAAAAGTGTTTTTAATACGCCAAGAGTCAAAGAAAATGAATGCATTATTAAAGAATATAACTGTACCTTAATATGTATGCTATTATACAACATTAATGCACATTACCGACAGCCCGTACACTTTTAAAAATAAAGGCTTTTTAAGGGTTCTTCGCAGGGATGCCATAAAGAACCATTTTAGGTCAAAGGTTCTTAAAATAAACTATTTTTACAGAACCTTTTGTTCAGCTTTTGTGCAACAGAAAGTTCTAGATATTAAAGGTTCTGCAGACTATAAAAATGTAAGGAAAAAAAGGTTATTTAAAGACAATGGGCGATTTTGGAAACTTTATTTTTAAGAATGTAGGAAAATGAACCATGGTGTTATTATAGTAAAAGTGAGCTAACCATGATTTTATGGTGGATTGATTACCGTTTGTATTACAATATGGTTAAACTATAGTGTAAATTTGCAATACTGTAGTAAAACAATGGTTCATTCAAGTACACTTGAACGGGGCCTACACAACCACCTTACAGTTCAGCTTAAGACGATAAAGTGAAATCTGGAAAATTCACAGTCGTAATAATTCACAGTACAGGAATGATGATGATGGTGGTGGTGATGGCACGCGCAGGAAACAAGTTACTGCAAGTGGGACATTAGAAGGAAGACACTCGCATGCACGCGCGCACGTTCAGGTTGAAGTGGCGCTAATGCAACAACTCGGGATGCGTTTAATGCATCATTCCTTAACGTTACAATCTTACCGCTTCTGTTGTCGCTCGGCGGACCCGCCGTGGCCCCGGTCAACACCGAGGCAGGTCCTGCCGAGACCGCGGAGGCTCCATTTTCTTGCTCGTCTCCGCTACTGTTCGTGCGTTTATTTCTCTTCCCCTTGTTGCTCTTCTGGTTGGGCATAATGGATGTGAACGCGGTCTGTCAGCGACCGCCGAGCGTTTCTGCGGATGTCATATCAACGGTAAGTTAGTTGACGAACGCAACGCGAATGTTAACGCACAGGTGATGCAGATGTTACGGTTCGACCATCATCATCCACCTCCGGATCGTGCAGGCAGTGTTGACAGCAGAGGTACACCATGAAGAAGGCGTGTCCCTCTGTTGTTTTGATTCCTGCTCTGAAGAGAGAACGGTGTGCCCGATTTCATGCGGCGCTGCGCAGGCCATTTGGCATGTGGCATCAAAGTACCGCGAGAGTAATTCGAGAGTTGGGCTCTCGCGGTACTTTGATCTAATTGTCTGCGCAGCGTCGCATGAAGTCGTTGCTGAGTTCTCCAGGCTCCACCTCCAACTCTGATCCGAACTTGGAGCTCAGGGTTATTAATAGCACAGACTTAGAAAGGGTGTCCTGAGGAAATATTGAACCCACTGCTATAATTATAAAAGACTTTAAATGGTTTGCCAGATATAGACATTAAAGCTTTGCGGCTAACAATTTATTTATTTTCTTTTTAGTTGTGCATTTAACGACTAGTGCTGTGCTGCTTCACACTGCACGTTTATTTCAGTGTTCTTTAATTTCATACGCATTTTAAAATCTTTTTATTTCCTTTATATTATTATTTTTATTTCTTATGTATCTTTGGTTTTTATTGTAATTTAAAACTAAATCTAATTTTTACTGTTGGTTTTATTCATTATATATCTTTCTTTCTTTCTGTGTGAAGCAATTTCAATAACTTTTGTTTATGAAATGTGCTATATAAATAAACATGCATGGCCTGTTTTATTAAGATTCCTTCAAGAGATTACATGCAAACATCTAAAAATATATTAATTAATTTAATTAAAATCACATTAAATTAATCTAAATCTGTTTCTCTCAACATTTTTGTCTTTGGCACATTTAAAATATAAAAAATAAAATGCACTTTATTGAATTACAATATAAAATTTGTTATTTTATGTGTGGCATCCCAAATTGTGTAGTTATAATATTCCCCAAATGTATGCATGATGTATGTTGATGGTATGCGAAAGTTTTTATATTTTTTGTGGATATCTGAAGAGTTGTTGACTAGACAACACTGTGATCAATCACACTCTTTAAAATACAACTTCATGTACCTTTCAATTTTTCTTAAATACTTCATATGTGATGAATACTATATTTTTAATTATTAATAGCCTATTTAATAATTGCACATCCAAGTTTCACCAGAAACAGTATACGATCTGTGACATACAGGTACCAATTTAAATTTCAAATACTGAGATAACATGCAAATTGGTATGCAGCGTTAGTATAAATCAAAAAGCATCCTTGTGGGAATTATTAATCTAAATCTGGTCTAATATAGCCTTAATTATAAAGCTTATTCACATACAAAAAGTATATTTATTATTTTAACTATTAAGTAGTGTCTTTAAAATAATAATGCATTTTAATAACTCCAGTTCAGTGTTTATATGCCAGTGTTTATTGTGCTTTTAAATGTTCCAGTCATTCCGATAATGCACGATTATAAAATAAAAATTAAAGCACATATATAAAATGTGAAACATATAAAAATGCAGATGCATTTTTGTAAACAAATTTTTATGGAGAAATTAATATCAATCATGCATCAAGTGGACACACTCCCTGTATTTATTCTTTGCGTACATCTTTATTTCTTTTTTGTTGCTCATATATTAAGATTTAACCTGAGCTTCAGTGAGTGTGACATTTGTAAAGACATAGATAACAAGAATCTCAAATAAAAAATAACATGGTGACTAAACTATTTTATAGTTACAGACATCAATAAATGTTGTTTTTAATTTAAGCTGCCTTATTTTTCAAATGTCTTAATATTCCACAAATGTGACAAATAACAATCGCAAACAAAGTCATTGTAAATGTATTGCAAACAAACTGTCCATGATTACTATTGAAAGACGACAATTATGTAAGCCATAAAATTACACATCAGTGGTATAATCTAGTAGAGACTTACAATCACCATAAACTGGCGGCAGATTTTCATTACCATAAGATCAAAAACAATGTATTCCAGTCCCAGAAAGTTATTAACATTATGATCATGCACACTACAATGTTTTAATATGGTTTAATGATATGGCTATCGAGCTAGACGTGATTAAACAGGGAAGATTACTGCATTTCAAAACTGTTGTGCAAATCACTTCCCTGAGAGAAAAACTGGTGTATAAAAATATTAAGATGCAATGTACAAAAATGTTACATTCTCAAATATGTGCTTATCAAAATGTAGATTGCTCTCACTTGGTGGCGGTGAAATCTGAAAAAGACTGTGTACTTGTTTACTTGGGTTTAGAAAAGACAGTCAGATTCACTCCTGCAGTAATATGACATCCACATTATCATGAACTCCTTGCAGTAAGAGCTCCCCGTCAAATGTGATGATCTTCTTTCGTTTGGCCGCTTTCAGTGTTCCAACCAGAGCTTCAAAAAGGTTGGCACAGTGGTCATCATTAAACAAGACTCCAAATTTGACGCTGATCTTGCCATCTGCATCTGTAAAAAGTGTTAGGGTCATTAAACAGTATGGACATTTCAATTGAGGAGCTCAAATGCAAATACTTTCCCTGACTTTTATTCAGGTTTTAAAAAATTACAAAAAAAGTGTTTTTTGAGTTAATATGGTAGCCAGACAACACAGTCAGAGGCATAATTCTATGTCAATAAATGACAACTAAACATTCACGTGAAATAATTTTGGAAAATTTGATTGAAATGTTTCAGTTACTCCGGAATTCCTCTTTTAAAGACATGTCAAGACCTGTCGGTGTTGGTAAATTATGACATGCATAGACCTGTACTTTTAAACAATTACTGCAACTATAACTAAAAATTGTTTTGATAAAGAAGAGAGCATACTTACTTGTGTTGCCCAGTCGACGAATTTCATCAACAAGAAGACCAACTTCATGTTCCACATTCATTTTGGCACTGCAAGGATACAAGCATGTAAAGGTGAATGGCAAGAATTTTACTTTTTAACAAAGATTTACTGGACAAGCCATTTGACTATATTCAAATATATGGTGATTCCTGTCTGACCATGCAAAAGTAACTAGGTTTTTCATGTAATGTACACCTTGTAATGCTTTAACGCAAACTGGAGGAATGAATAATATTTTATTTATATCATCAATGTCTCTCTTACATGCATTAGAACAAAAAACACAAACATACACAAATGCACGCACGCAATAAAAAATAGCTAAACACTGAGATTTAAACATTATAATATACACTTCCAATACACGTCTAATTATTAAGCGCCCTCTATGGAGGAGTGGAGTATTGCAACGCCGCACCCTACCGGCTTATTGCAGATGCTGGCCATTTAAAAGCTACAAATACTTAACCACTTAAACTTTGCATACGGAAATAATGCGTGTGACCAACATAACCAGTACAAGACCACAAGATCGTGGTTAAAATAATAATAATAATTCAGCACACGGCATAAACGTGCAGAGTGTTCACAGAGCACGAGGACTTTCATTTGATCAGGCAATGCGGAAGTGCGAATCTTAACGCCGAAAGTGAAGTAAATGGGTGAAAAAAATGTTATTGGTAATCACAAAGGTTTTAATGCGAACATCACACACATTACCTAAATACTAAAGTATATAATATGATTTAAAAAGCAAACACAGTTTTGTTCATAAAAGCAATCATTAGACTGGATCAAAACAGATGGCATACAGATTTTGTAATAATAATCAATAGCTCCACTGATAGGTAAATCGTTCATAGATCACAAACATTTTTTAAAGCATTTTAAAGTTTAACATGCCCAGCATACATACCTCTGTGATGCTTTTGTACCTCCGCTCTGTAGGTTGAATGAAATAAGAAAGCACTACCATAGATGGCTCTGTGTGTGTGTGTGTGTGTGTGTGTGTGACGTCACGCTATAAGGCACACTGGATTAACCTAGTTACAAATGAGCACGTGAAGCTTTAAAAGGAATTCAAGTTTATTCTTGGAAATTTATTTTCAGAATAAATGTAAATTTAATTTATGTAACTGTATTATTTATTTCTGGCAGCTAATGTTAATAATATCAATAATATTGTTAATAATACAGCTTGTTCTTGTGCGTATTAGCTAAGTGTGACGAATCTGTGACCATAACATTTTAATTAAATGGACGTTGAAATATTAAGGGAAATCATATCCACTTGTTTAAAATGCTAGCATTTACTAAGCGCAAGGTGGCAGTACAAAGCAATTTATTACCGACGATTTTCTAAATGGCACGGAAATATCCTAATAAGCTATTTTGTGTTTTCGACAGCGGTATTGCAAACAAACATAACGAAATGTAAATATATGCAGTAAATTAGTTCTTAAAACGTGTCAAAGCTTGACCGCCTGAAGCGCATGCGTGAGAAATGCTACGCTGTCGACGCCCCTAGCGACTGGGAAATGTAGTTCTGAATGCCCACCGGCTTTTTTGTAGTATTTTACGTACTACGTAGGTATAGGGGGATCTTTAAATGTGCTGACCAACCAAATCGTCTTTCATTAAAGGTCATAGTCCTTTTTGAGCAATGTAAACGTAAACAAAGCATGACATTCAGACTTGCGGTTATTTCGGGAAATTGAACATACGCTGTTGTATTACAGCTAGCTTCTATAACAATTTCCAATAGTTTTATATCGATCTTTGTGAAACAGAAGAGACCTACAATGGCTTCCATTCAAGAAAACACGCAGTGGCCCCGAGTATCAAAGTTCATTCTCTCTGCATGTGCTGCAACTGTAGCAGAATTAGGTAGCTACACGTGTCTTTTCGTTCATTTTACAACATGCTTAGCTATTATTATTTAATTAATTTAAATCTATTTAATAGTACTACTTAAAAAGGCACTCATCTGTGTGATTTTTACTGCTTTTGTTTTAGTCACATATCCCCTTGACCTTACCAAAACCAGGCTTCAGGTACAAGGTGAAGGTGGTACCCATCAGAATGGTGGTAGTGTACATACTCGAACCCATCGCAGGGGCATGCTAAGCACAGCTGTGGGTATTGTGCGCGAAGAGGGGCCCTTCAAATTATGGCAAGGGGTCACACCAGCTATCTATAGGCATATAGGTAAAGCACTGAAACGTATTTGAATCCTCCAGTTTTGACTCCTCTGACCTTTAAAGTTCCTTGTCTTTAGTTTATTCTGGAGGCAGGATGTTGGCCTATGAACAGCTCAGGGAGGGAGTTTTGGGAAGGTCTGAAGATGGAAGCTTTCCATTTTGGTGAGAGACAACAGTTTGTGACATTTTAAGCATACAACAGTATAAATCATCAGACCAGCATGTGTGACGTTCGTATAGGAAAGCAGTGATCGGGAGTATGGTATCAGGTGCTTTGGGCCAGTTCATTGCTAGTCCAACAGATCTAGTAAAGGTTCAAATGCAGATGGAGGGAAGGCGTCGACTAGAAGGGAAACCTCCAAGGTGAGACACAAAAGCAGTCAAATTCAGTGGATAATGCCTGGATACTTTAATTATATGGCTGTTTTTTTAACAGAGTAAATGGGGTCTACCATGCTTTTATGAAAATCATTACAGAGGGAGGAATAAGGGGCCTTTGGGCTGGATGGGTACCCAATGTCCAGAGAGCTGCACTGGTTAATTTAGGAGGTATGAATATAACAGAACAGAGACAAAAATCCAAATCTGTTGACAGATTTTAATGCATTGGATGTGTTTTATTTCATATTTACATTCAGACTTGATGACCTATGATACAGTAAAGCATTTTCTACTAAGAAACACATCCATACAGGACAACAGCTTTTGTCATGGACTGTCAAGGTAAAATTGTATATTTTTATATATATTTTTTTTTTTTGACGCAGCTAAAGTTTTGTCATATTTTTTTTTTTCTGTGTAGCATATGCTCTGGATTGGTTGCAGCAATTATGGGAACGCCAGCCGATGTGGTAAAAACTAGAGTAATGAACCAGCCACGGGATTCAAATGGGAGGTTTGTTTGGTCATCTTTGTTAGTTTTTTATTAATCATGATTAAGCATTGTTTACATTATATTATACTGTGTATATTTTTTTCTACCAAAAATTATTTTACCATCCTCTTATACAGGGGCCTTATATACAAGTCTTCTATAGACTGTCTGGTTAAATCAGTGAGGGGAGAAGGGTTTTTGTCCCTCTATAAAGGATTTCTTCCAACCTGGTTTAGAATGGTAATATAAATCTAAATATGATATGAGTTTATTGTTGTTTCACATTTTTAAGGTTTCTTTAACTTGTTTTTTTTTTTTTTCAGGCTCCCTGGTCTTTGACCTTTTGGCTAACATTTGAGCAAATGAGACGAGTAATGGGCTTGAACTCATTTTAATGATTTTACTAGAAGAGTAAGCAATGACTAGACTCTATATTTCCTTTTTACTTTGTTATTTCTAGTCTCAAAAACTTTATTTTCCTGCACACATATGTATATGTATGTAAAAGACAAAATAAAACAGTGTTGGGAATCACTGAAGCCTTATATTGGGGTTTAATAAAATTAATACTGTGTGTATTTTACTGAATACTTTTTACATTATGGTTTAAAAGTTTAAGGTCACTTGATATAAATGTTTCTTGTGATCTTGAAAATTTTGTGTTTGCTTAAAGGGAGAGTTCACAGAAAAATTTAAATTCTGTCATCATTTACTTACCCTCTCCATTCACTTCCATAGCATTCTTATTATGGAAGTGAATGGGGCTCATGATCGGTTTGGTTACAGGCATTCTTCAAAATATCTTCCTTTGTGTTCATCAGAACAAAGAACAGGATTGTAACAACATGAGAGTAAAAAAAATTATGACAAAATGTAACATTTTCTGTTAACTATCAATTTAACAATTTTTAACTGTGCAAATATTATTTTCTTTTAATTCAAAGCTTAATTGTTTTATTTAATGGACCAAATGATAAAGAAAAAGGACCCAGTAGGAGTCCAGCATAAAAAGGGACTTGTTAGTGACCTTAAACTTTTGAACAACAGTTTAAATAATTTTTAATTCATTTAATACATTTTATTACAGTTCTACATTGTATGTGTACATTAATGAGAATGATATATTGCTGTAAATTGTATAAGCCGTGTTCAACTTCCATCTAAAAACGAACTGCAAAGGTTTTTAAAGAATATAGCACAAAAACATATGTGAGCAGATACCTGAACCAAACACTAGAGGCCGTCTAGTCATCAACTATTCCACACCGGAACGAAAACAAGACCACACTGGCAACGTCACTTCCGGTGTAGGATTATCGCGTGCGATAAAATGGCAACGCCGAGCGGTAGCACATCCAAGCGTTTAGTCCAATATGTTATCGTGCGCGCAGACCTGATACACACTTTATCGTGGCCTTTAGGTGCCGTTATAACTCAAGCCTGTCACGCGGCCACTGCAGCCATTCATTTAAACTACAATGACCCCGACACTCAGGAATATCTGGGAGAACTGGACAGCATGCACAAAGTGGTGCTTCAGGTATGTACTGGGTTTCATTATTATTAATAAGAGGTTGTTTTGACGTCATGTGCCGCTGCGCAGGCCGAGCAGCGTATGACATCAAAGTACAACGAGAGCTGCATGTTTGTATCGCTCTCGCGCTGTTTGATGTCATACGCTGATCGGTAAGCGCCATGTGACGTCGCTAACACGCCCATTTCCAACAATTACAGCTTTAAACTGTGGGATTCATGTAGTGATATAAAGAACAAAAAACTTAAATACAATTATAAAAGAAACGTACTAGCACCTAATTGATGAAATAATTGTCGTCTTTTTTTGACAGGCACCAGACGAGGCGTCCCTCTCCACCCTTTCAAATACTCTGAGCGAAAAAGCGATAGCGCATAAACTATGGATGGAGCAGCCCGAGAATATTCCTACGTGTTTGGCTTTGAAGCCCTACCCTAAAGACACTGTGCACCCCTTTCTAAAAAAGTTTAAACTTTTCAAGTGATAAAGCTAAGCTTAGAAATAAAGACTTGCCCCCGTAATGGCATGTTGCAAAACTAATAATCATGGCATGGTTTGTATAAACACGATTCCATTTGTGTCAAGTGCAATTTTAGCTGTGGATTCCCGTCAACTTGATGTCATGTAGAGTTCAGCAGCTGCTGCACAACAAGAGCATATGAAAGGCCATCTTGCCACATCATGGATTTAACTCCACATTTGTCTTCTGTTATTAAAACCATAATGCCAATAGGTCTCTAGCATAGAGAGAAAATATTTAATATTAATGCAAACCACAACATCTTATTTGTGTCTGTAAAAACCCTTATGTTTTAAAACTAACAGATGATACAGTGTTTCACATTTGCATAATAAAACATTGATGCATACCAATTTTGTCTCATGTGTGGCCTGACCTGTGAATCCAGATGAAGGTGGATATTTTCAGACGTAGATAAAGATAGCACTGGCAGTAGTCCTTTTAAACATGGTGCTTTATTGCAATGTGTTGCATTCTCACATTCATGGATGTTATAGAGATTTGTTAGTCAAAGCATAATTTCCTTCAAGGTATGTATCTTCACCTTGGAAAAGCAACATATGGGGCCATATGCACGAGGTGTAACGTGAATGTTTCTTGTCTGTCTGAGTGTATGTGTGTAATGTATGTGTAAACTTCAAATCTCAGTTTGAGCAGCCACATAATTCTGTGAAATGGACAAAGAAAAAAATAAGACTGATTCAGTAGATGCTAAACACAGTTTTGCAGCCCACAGGACACTCCTGCAGGTGCTGGACCCAGCATGTGACTGATTGTCTACAACGTCCCAAGAAAGGTAGGATTCTCCAGATAAACCTGGATTTATAGAGAAAACAAAACAAAAACATGACAAAACATGCAGAAGTCTCCCAGATACATCTTCATTCATAATGTCCCACACCGCCGCAATGATACCTCTTAAGAAATACGTTTCACAAGTATTATACAAAACTGGACAAAATGAGTAAAATGTATATATCTATATATATTTGTTTATTTATATTAATTTCACAGGTGACAGGTGGAACCTTGCCCTAAAGAAACAAATACCGTTTCAGTGGAGTTACAAACACATAACTTCCCTTCACCAATATCGGTATATTAATAAGGCAGCACTTACAATATGCAAAAATTTCAGGTAAACAGTAGCTACTATAGATGACACTGTGTGTAGAGATGAAATCTGAATGACAAGGAGAGTGTGTGGTGGTCAATACGTATGAATCACTACAAATGGACATGCAGTGATGTCACCATGAGGAAATGCAGATTGTACGAGTTTGCATAAATGGTTATTAGCACTTGGCACTGAGTGTGCAGGGCCTCGAAGCCTACAACACTTAAACGCAGACTGCGATGAACTGAAAGCGGAGTTGAATGAGGAATGTCTTTAAGAGAGATATAACCCGGAGGTGGTCTGAACATCGACTAGATTAGGATGGGGGGGCAAGGGGAGGTGGAGCACCTGAAGAAAATAGGCATAGTTAGATCTATGGTTCTGCAGCAGAAAAAACACCCATGTAGCAAAGGCTCAGCTACCCTGCGCTTTTATTGGTATCCAATGATTAGGGCCTAAGTTCTTTACGAAGAACCTGAGAGGTGCGAAATGGCATTTAAATTCACAAAATACATTCAAGGGGGGTATTTTATTTTTTTAACATGGTACTACTTTGTAATGGCCTCTTTCCTTATAATTCGCGTATAAAGTGCAAAACTAGATTGTATTCCTTGCAAGTTCCTGGTACGTTTAGATTTTCGTAAAAAATTCATGTAAAATACAGCAAAAGTCTTAGAAAGGTCAGTATAAGAAAATCCTCATAAACAAGAAAACGCTCATCAAACCGTGAGGAGCAGTCCTCTATGCAGAAAATATATACAAGAGGCACCTCAAATTTGGTATAAAGAATCCAGCTAAATAAAGAAGTCAAATATCCAAGTATAGTTGCATCAATATAATGTTTTAGCCCGAGTAGTTCAAAACCACTTGTTTTGAACTACAAATTATATATATCTGTATATATCCTTGAGTTAAAAAAGTAGGAGAAACAGGAGATAATTGTAAGCATGCATCGCTTGTTCCTGTACATAACACTGCAGTCCAAGTAATAATTTTTTGTGTCAGTTTTAAAATAAAAGCCAAATGCTTTTAATTTACCCTTAAGGTGCATAGCTAGCTGTTGAAAATGTATTTTTCTTCCTGAAAACAGTGTCTAGAGTGCCTCACGAAGAGACGTTTGCATGTTTGGTAAGTCAGTAGCAAGAGGGGAAGGTAATTCAATACTGAACTACAAAAGAATCATAAACCATTTGGAACTAGCGCTACGGGGGTCGTGTCGAAAAATATATATATAAATATAGATATAAACACAAGCACAAACTGTGAAAAAAAAGTTAGTGTTCAAATATAGCAGGGTATGAGAAGCCTTTTCAGGAAAAACCAAATGCTACATTTGTTTTGTCCAATTGCATGAACCTTGCATATGATATGAATCTTTTAGTATATCTTGAAGCTTTGGTCATTATTTCGTTCTTATCTACACATGGCAAAACTACAACAGGCAGTTGACGAAACCCCACTGCGATAACCCAGTACTGTTCTCAAACCAAGGTTCCACTCGTCAGAGCTGTTAAAACTTTGACAACAGAGAAATTAAATAATATGGCCTTTTTTTAAATTAACCCGTACAAAAGCCAGTCCATGCTGCTTCTCCCTCAGCAAAGTCACATTCAGCAGTCGCTAAACCATTCTCACATATAGAGCAATCTCAACACCCACAGGAAAAGTTGCAGGTATTCAAAAAATAAAATAAAGAAAGAAAAAAAAATCAAATCAGGACATAGTTTCCATATTAAACACCAGATATACAGTATTAATCACACACACATACACGCTTTCAGACAGCCACATACACATCTCAAAAAAAAAAACTAAACGAAAGAAAAAAAGAAGAATAAAATAAATGGAAGCAAGTAGTTATTACCACAAACTCGGAGCACTACATTTTCTTGATTCTGAACAGATACATATTCACATTTATCTGTTATATACACAATACTTTGATAAACCAGGTTTTGAATAGGTCTATTGTACCTTGTTGTCGTGTACTGACTGTGAGAGGCGTTATAACAGAGCATAAACAAAACATAAAACATTATTAATAGGCGCTGTCCACTAGTTCGGTACATTTGGCATAAACATAGCAAATGATGACAGGTAGGGTTCATTAAATGGACAAAAATAAATGAATCTGACCCACTGCATAAAAAAGTATTTCCAACCATTATTTGTGTTTTTTTTCTATCTACACAGGAATGCCTGTTCCCCAAAGAGGAGGGCAGAAATGAACGTTACAATGTCCGTTTTCTTCCGTGACCCCAAAAAAATGTAAAAACACTGAAAATTACGTGTTATTCACTCACGTTGATTTCTGTAACGTCTATGTACATTTAAATATACCGAAAATTTCATCAGTACACACTTCCGGTTGAATTAAATGGATGAATGAGGATGATCTGCTTTACGAAACTTTACAGTTCCTTCGTAAGGACAGTCTGAGCTGGTGTAGCGTTGGAAAAGAGGAGCCGTTCTTCGTATACAGAGAACACACACAAAGCCACGCCACTTAAAACGCACGAACAGAAGAGCACTGTCAAAAGCAGAATGAAAATACGTGGGAAGGGAGACGGTCGTGCGTGCAACACTTTCCAGTGCCTGAACAATTTCGAGTGTGCTCCAATTACGTTGCACGATTGCGAAATATTTGGAGACATACATTTCGATCAATAACATTTTAAATCTTTATTTTTGTTTGTTTTTAGTAAAGGGCTTGCTAATAACTTAAAATAGGAAAATAAAAAAATGAGGTCTTTTTGATTTTCGTTAGTAAGTTTTACATTCGGAAAAAAATAAGCTTTTCGATTCTTGTAATGTTATTGCATGTTATCAGGTGTGTTCGAATCATTTTTTTAATTAAAATAATTCTCAAGGGATCGACTAGTAGGTAAAAGAATGAAAAATAATGCTGATGAACAGTGTCTGACTGGGCAACAGTAGTCTTATGAGCAGTCGAAGAGCTGGAGAATGCAGCCGACAATGGTGCGTCGTGCCGCAGAATCGGGAGAGAGCACCTGTGGTTTGCAGGAGCAACCTTGAAACACTCAACCGAGTTGAAAAACAAATGTACGATCTACATTTTTGCGCCTGTGTACAATGCAAAATAACGTTTGTAACATTTACTTGGGTGTTAAAGCATATTTTTCGATAACAGACATCGATCGTAAAAATCTTAATATATATATATATATATACGCTTAGAGCACACAATACCCCCCGGATAATATTGAGGTTTGTTACGTCTGTAACACTTTTTGATTTTAAAAATAAATTTGTAAAATAAAAACAAATTGATAGATTCTCAAAGCTATTATTAAAAAAAGCAAACTGATCATGATGATGCTTTTAAAAGGTGAATTGCCTGTATTTTGAAAGTGTGGGTTTATCTCAACTTTGTCCGTTTATGCTGTACAATAATACCAACCTGCACAACACATAGCCGCAAACAACACTGATAGGCTGAGTTGACCCTAAGTGGCTCGTATTCACAGCTGCTGGGGGGGGAAATGTGTAGGACATAAACAAAATCATCTGCCGTTTCAAAACAGTCTTGCCCAAAAAGCCTGCGGCATACAAATACGCACAACAGAGCAGTCTCCCATCCGGGCGATGCTTGTTCTGAAGACGGCGACAGACATTAAAAAGCAACGAAACAACAAATAAAGAGGTGGGAAATACTTCCCATCATCAGGCACTGCTGGGGAGAGCCTACCAGTCACAGATCCAGCTGAAACTGAGCAATATACCATGAAAATAGCAACAATAGGGCAACAGCCCGCCCCGGTTTCCAATCCGACCAATCCGAGCTCGGCTGCCGCGCCGCTCCCCAAGAAGCACTGCGACGGTGGCCTGACCGATAGGACGTTTAGCCGGCTGAAGCAGCAGGTCCTTGTACAGACTTGGCAAATTCTTGCAACGTCATCTTTTCTCCATTCAGGAAGCAGACTTTATAAAAAGTGACCAGGAATGAGCGCTCCATCAAACGCCTATGAAATCTCACAAGCCTGGGCCCAGGCACCAACCCTGCAGATATACTGTATAGAAACCGAAGGTGAAGAATACAAATCTCTATGTGTGGATACGGTCCTCTGGCAGGTGTTTGAGGTGTCACTCGGTCAGGAGCTGCTGGAGCAGGCTCTTCTGCTGAGACTGGGATGTGGGGGTCCCGCTCGGACCCTTTTGGGACCCTATGGGACCTGACTGGTTCAGGTAGGAGTCGCTGCCCACCAGGTTAACCGTGCATTGGACATCAGCAAAAACCTGAACCTGCTGTACCTGAGGGAAAGGATGTATATTAGGCTTAAAGGGACTGTTTACCCTAAATGTGAATTCTGTCATGTTTACACAATTTGCAGAGAAATTAAGAAGTAAGCAGAATGCTAAGGCTTATCTTTACAAAAAGGTAAAAGGTGACCAAGGTCTGGAAAAAGCAATGTTCCATGAATGAAGAACAAAGTTGGGTTTCCAAGGTGAATAAATGATATCATTTCTTGGCGTCCAAAAGCATGGCATCATCTCAATAAATAATACGGTGACCATCTTACCTGATCATTACACATTGAAGTGACGTTGCCAAGGTTGTTGTTGCCCATGCCGACAGATGGTCCGATGGGAGGTAGAGAGCTCACCGCTCCTGATCCTCCAGCCATTGAGACGGTGATACTCATGTTGTTATACACGCCTTGCTGCCCAAAGCTTTGAGAGGTAGGCTGGCCGCCAGCCTGGTTAAATATACTGTCAAACAAAACAATGTTTTATACATTTATCACATTAAGAGACTGCATCTTAAGTCAGATTTAAACACACATTTGGTGATGTAAGACATTTTCTCCATAAACATCCAACATTACCTCAACCTCCATTTTGAATATCAGCCACCATACCTGTTGTTGCCCATAGCGCCTTGCTGCCAGTTTTTTATGTCAGGTGACTGATAACCAGGTGGAGGTTGCGCTTGCTGGAGCAAAGGACTCTGGGAGGTGGAGTTCTGTGGTGAAAGCAAAGGGCTGGTTGGGCTGAGCTCGGGAGCAAAGGATGGATCTCCTTGCTGGATCATGCCTGTAAGAAAAAGATTGGGTAGATGAAGATAAATCAAAAACTTGAAAACATCTTAAATGCAATCAAGCAAGTGAGACGTACCAGGCCCCCCAAATTGCTGAAAAAGCCCCTGCTGAACAGGAGTGTTCACAGGTCCACCAAACTGTCCTTGAATGCCTCCCATAATGCCTTGGTTGCCCATGCCACCCCTGGTAGACAGCTTGGGGTCCAGAGGTCCCCCTATGGGGTTAAAGTGGCTCGGGGAGGTAGGTGTGCTTCCAGGCATGGCGTTGTAGCCTGGAGGATAGCCAAACTGCTGTGGCTGAGGTTGTGGTTGCTGCTGCGTGGGACCCTTGGGAACCTGCTGCACTCCCAGAGGTCCAGGGTTTATGCCCTGCCTCATCAGCATGACTTTCTGCTGCAAAAGCTGCCGCTGGCGGTGCTGGAAACTGTAGAGCTCCCGTTGCCGCTGGGCCATCATCTGAGCGTTGAGAGGAGGCTGTCAGAGAGAGGGGAGCCTCTTGGTCAGTTACAGGCATTATATTTCTTTTATAGCACTTTACATGACCTTTGTGTATAAAATATGTGCCATATAATTAAACTTGACACTAAAACGGCAGTAAATTTAGCAAACATTTTAAATAATTATACATTTTATCAAAATAAATAAATCACACCAAATTGTGACCAACATTCACAACTACGACTGATAACCATAATAAACAGTGTTTTTAAATGAAAGACTTGCACCTTAATGAAATGCATTTATGATCCAGCTTGGCGAATGCAACACTAACCTGAGAGGGCATCTGAGGCTGCGGCATACCCTGGCGCATCCCCATGGCAACATGCCCCCCTTGTGGGAACTGGCCCATGGCGGCGAGTCTGTTCTGGAGCTGATGGGGAAAAGAGACACGGGCAATAGATCACCACTAAACAAGTGCAACTAATCACTCGTTCGCTCGGCAGCTGCAGCTTACAAAAGGCTAGGTTAGTTCCACAGCATGTTATTTCAAAGAGCGAAATCAAAAGCATTGGCTGGATCTGTTACACAAAGCAACACAATCCCAGAGGAGGATTTACAGGTTGTGAGATCACATTTATTATTATGTAGTGTGAAGTGAAGGCTCTCTACCTGCTGTGGACCTTGCAAACGTTGCTGTAGCTGGAGTCTCAGCTGGTTGGGAGGCAGTCGCAGCTGGTTGGGCGCACCGGGAGTCCGGTTCATGCCGGGCCGCACCGCCATACCCGCGTTGCCAGGAAACGGCATTCTTGGGGCCCCGAAGCTCATGCCCTGTGTTGTGCCCATCTCGGGAGGAAACTGTGAGGGTGAAGATGGGAACTGGGTGGGATAGCTGGGTAGCTTGGGGTCCATAGGTACAGCGTTTGGGAGCTGAGGCAGAGGAAAGGCCGGGGTGACAGGTTCGAGGCATCCACTCTGTAGATGAGGTGGTAAGGCAGTCAACCATTGGTACTCCTACTTTGTGTTGCATTTGACCAACCCAAAGTAGGGGTCCAATTGTAGCTCTGTTTGTGGATACGTGCTGAACGGATTAGAGTTCTGACTGCATGCACTTAACACTTACTTGAACAAGCTTGTCGATGCCCAGTGCTCGGTCCAACTCCGCCAGCTCGCTCTCATCGGTGTGGCTTAAAAAAGTGACCAGCTGCTCCAGCAAGGCCTTCTCATCATTACGGCCCTCGGGAGTGGTGGGAGGACACAGCATCTCATCCAGCGGACAGGGAACACACTGCCTGCTCAGTGCATGAATGAAATCATTTGAATCCCAGTTAAAGAGAAAGGACGGTGGCACCAAACAAATTCTTTTGAAATAGTTAAACCAAGATTATTAACCCAATCACCAGCAAACAACGCTGAAAAATACTCACTCTTGAGGAGAGGACAGAGGGGCCTGCGTCTGGTTGCCCAAGCTGCTGTCAAAAGTCATGGGTTCAACCAAGGGCAAAGATGGGAACTGCTGAGAATCAGGAAGCTCCAGCTTGGCCAAACCTAAATTACAGAAAGCAATGGTTGTTAAATCCATCGACCCTCTCCTGCACTACTTAACTAAACTTTCTTGTTCTATATCTTCTTGTTAATGTATTCATTCAGTTCAGTACCTGTGTTGGTATTGAAAGAGTTGAGGCTGGTTGGATTGGCAAAGGGACTGCCGCTTTCCTTAGATGGCTGAAATGGGTCTGTCTGCCCCAGATCAGCCACCTGTACCTGACCCTGGGCCTGGTTTGGCGTGGAGGGGTCGCAGTACTCAAAAGAGGACTGACGTGTGAGGTTTGAGCCATCAGGGAATGCTGCAGAGAGATGATGGTAAGTAGGTATTGAGAATTTTACATTATTTATTTGATTGGTATGTAAGGTTCTCGTAGTACAATGGACCACACCTTGGCTCGACGTTACCGGTGACTCTTTCTTCACGCTCAACCCAATAGAAAGGTTGTCTTCGCTGGGCTGGATGAGTGCAGGCTCCTCCATAGCTTTCCCTCCTGCTGAGCTTCTCAAAGTGGGCAACAGCTGGTTTAAAGTATCCAGATCGGTACTGGGAAACTGCTACTCATATAAACACACAACATGGTGGAGTGGAAATGAGAGCAAAGGTCACAAACATCAAAAGGCACAAGAAAGAGAGCACAAAAAAGGCAAAAATAACTGAATCAGAACAGGGCCTTGACAATTTAAGAAGAAATTTACACACAAGCTAGTTGTTGAGCAACTTTTTTTAAAACAGGGTCTAAAAATGCATGTTTAGTATTATAAATAAGTAAAAAATACAGAACAAACAATGAATAAACGAAAGTGGATGTAAATACCGGGCTTTGCCTGTCACTGGATTTAGGTGAGCATGTTGTTGCAGATGCAGCAGCTGCACATGGTACATTTTCTCTGCTCCCTTTTTTCTCTGACTTCACCTTGACCGTCTGAAGGCTGAGGGCGGCTGGAGGTGGCAGGTCCTCCAGGTCCTTTTCATCTGTATCCAGCAGGAAACGTAGCAGCTGGTGGTCTTGCGGCTCTTTCCCGCCTCCCATCCTTGCCGCCAAAGCCGCATTAGGACTTGTTGGAGGCTCCTTCTTGATCTCAGGCTCATTGGATACGTCTGCAGGGCTGATGTCCTGGAGCAGGCGATGCAGAATCTTGTGCCGCTCAGTCAGGGTGCTGTGAGAGGCCGGGCACTGGGCTCCAGAACGGGACTGGGAGTCGTGTTCAGGGTTGCCGTCCAGGAGCTGGTTGAGTTTGGGGTTGCCCCCAGCAGCACTCTTAGGCTCGTCTATGCATGCTTCTGGAGGTTTGGCCGGGGGCTGACGTGCCGGAGAGCTGCTGGGGGTAGGAGTCTGTCTAGAGGTTAGAGGTGAGGGGAGAGAGAAACTGACAACGTCGCCGCCGGACTGCTGCCTGGTCAGACCACCGACAGGCGAGTGGATACCGGGTGCCGAGGGTGAAAAGGGGTGGCCGGGTACCCGAGGGCTGCTTGCCAGGCCCGGGCTGCCCCGTGGAGGTCGAGGTGACATAAATGAGGTAGGGGCGGCTGTGAGGGGGCTGCCTAGTGGAGACGGGCTGCTGACCTGCTGAGATGGCCCGACGCGGCTGGGTGTCAGGTAACCCGGCGGAGTGGGTGTGGGGGGTCCAGGAGTGGCACAGGTGCCGTTGCTGTTGCTGAGATGGAGGCTGAGGTCACTGGAGGGCTGTAGGGCAGGTGAGCGGGAGGGTGGGGCAGCAGGAGACGGAAGGCTGGGGGTAGTGTTTTCCTGAGAGCTAGCAGTGTTGTGTTCCCTAAAATACACATTTGAATAGTGAGAAACCAGACCTCAGAGTAACCTCAGATGTGCTGCTTTTAACTTAAAAATGACATGATTTTCAAGTTTGGTAACCCATACACAAAATGTAACCTTAGAGTAGTGAACACATATACACACACTGAGCAGTGGGCAGCTATCACTGCAGTGCTTGGGGTGCAACTGGGGAAATGTTGCTTAAAGGTACCTTCAGTCTCAACCTGCCGGCCAAAACTTGAAAAGCCTTTCCACTTGCTCACCATTAAATCTCATTGCTGTCTAGGAAAAACTTGATGTTCCTAACGGTTGTCTTACATGGATAAGCTTTTGTGGCAAAAGTTACCTGTCTATAGTGTGAATGCCCATGATGAAGGGCTGTACATCTGGGTTTGGGGGGCAGCAGAATTTGCAGCGCGTCTGCGCACTGAGGGGCGTCCCATCACTGAGTGTGAAATGGTACAGAGGACTGATGGCCGTGCCATGGGTCATCACTGTCAAGAGTCACAAAAAGTATAAGATCCAGTTTGTTTGGTGTTCACATTTACAATCAAAATTCAAGATTATTAAGGCAACTCATTTACTAATAACTGCCGTTACTCGTGAAGAAAGCAAACTATCTTAATTATCAAATGACTTTAGTACACATCCATAACCTCTAAATATCATATAACTAATATTAAATCCTGCTCAAATATTTTTATAGCCATTTAATATATAAATTCAGGTGTCTAATAGACTGACTATCATTAGAGAAATCATAAATATTTAAAAACCCAGTACAGTACTACATATGGTAATGACTACAATGAAGGTTCAAGTGCTCACCCTCGTGAAGCAGCTTCTTGGCATGGGAGGGCTCGTTGCCCTGAGGCTGGAAGAATGCGTAGATGCACTTCCTGACCAGGTCCTCCCAGCCTGGTCGCCCTGTGGCCCTCAGAGCACTGGTCTCAATAGAGATGATTTTCCCTGCACATACACCCACAGGGAAAGATCATTAGGGATTTCTCAAACAGCACTTACTGTTGAAAAGGAAGCTTTTCAAAGACCAGATTTGACAACAATAGTTTAGCGTTTCCTCGTACAAGAATAGAAAAGGTTTCAGTTTCAGTCTGCATGTTTGTTATTGTTCTCCAGCTGTTTTTTAGCTGATAAGAGGCGACCGTAAGTACTTTGTACAATGCACACCCTACATGGTCGCCCCGACACCAAAACTGTATATTGTCCACTAGGTAGTAAACCTGAATTCTGTCATCTCTTTGGCTACAGTACGCACAAAGGGACACAGGCCGGGTGTCAGTTGAGCAATATATACACCGATCAGCCATTATGACCATCTGCCTTACATTGTGTAGGTCCCCTTAAATAGCATTGACCTGATGAGGCATGGACTCCACTAGACCTTTCTATCAGAACCAGCATTCACAGTTTCATAAATGTTTAGCCACAGTCGGACCAACAGCCTTCACTGCTTATCCTTCATTTTCCAGACACTTGTCCTCAAAGTTGATGCGTTGGAAGCAGGAAAATGGGCAAGTGAAAGGATCTTAGAGACTTTGTCAAGGGCCAAATTGTGATGGCTAGTCGACTGGGTCAGAGCATCTCGAAAACTGCAGCTCTTGTAGGGTGTTCCCGGTCTGCAGTGGTCAGTACCCATCAAAAGTGGTCCAAGGAAGTAAAAGCAGTGAATCAGTGACAGGGTCATGGGCGGCCAAGGCTCACTGAAGGCTGTCCCGTGTGGTCCGATCCAACAGACGAGCTACTGTAGCTGAAATTGCTGAAAAAGTGAAAGCTGGTTCTGATAGAAAAAGCATGTGCTCCACTAGACTCGACGTGTCAGAGCTATTTTGGTGGCAAAAGGGGGACCTACACAATATTAGGCAGGTGATCATAATGTTATGGCTGATTGGTGTATATTGAGTGTATACATTATTTACAGAAATCACAACTGCTGGAAACAATATATCAGCTCAGTGTTGTTGTGAAGTTTAAAGGGTATTCAAAGAGTAAAAAACCTAGATTGAGTATAACAAAACACATTTTTCATGGGAATTGCATGGTCTGTCCAGTCCAACAGGTCTTAGCTGAAAATGTATGTGTATACAATAAAAGACTACCTGTAGGGTCCTGCCTGGTGATGAAGGACTCTGTATTGACAGGGATCTGCGGTGGACGGGGCATTCGGCATGCTATACAGATCAAGCAGCTCTGCAAGTCTGTGAAAAAACAGACACCGTAATGTGGCTTGGATGAAATCCTAAGTACTACAACATTTATCATTAGGTTTAGACAGTAGCTGTAAAGTAACATCAGAAATCTGTATACATATAGAAATCCGCCAAATAGGAACAGTGCCACGTAATCACAGTGTAGCAATAGCTTGTGTCAATTTTATATTTAAACAGCAGTGTTTGACTCCCTACACTATGTTAAATATTTATGTGGTTATATATTTATGAGTGTGTAGTCTTACCCTCGCCCTCCTCCTGCACTGCTTTCGGTTGAGAAACCGTGAAGCAGTGCATAAGCTCGTACTGCTGTCGAGCCTCCTGGTTTTCAGTGTCCACCTCGTCCGGAGGCCTTTTCAGCAACCTGCAGTTAAACGTGTGCCCATTCCTCCGGCCTTGTTCCTGAGGCCACGGCACACCGTTTACTAAAAAAACATACATAGATAAGGACCACCGGTGGAGTGCTGAAACGATAGCGGTTGACGTTTGACCTTTGCCCTAGTATTAACAGTGAATCATTACCACAGAGCTTTTAGCGGACTATTACATATTTTTCTGCTTTGTTTCAAAATGAGTGAGCTACATACATGAGGCCAACCGCAGTCCCAGAATGCATTGCACAGAATAAAATATAGCATTTTGAATTGGTCCTTTATGAGACTCCACGTTAGTTAGGATTTTTAAACACTTTTTATCTGTCTGCTTTCACAGTGACCTTCCTCACTAAGAGACTCACCAAGGCTTTTGGGCAGCAGGTTACGCACAAACTCGTTGTGATCTCCCACGTGAAGGATGCTGTAGACGCTGGAGGTCATCAGCTCTTCCTGGGTGTAGCCCAGATAACCGGTGACATTCTCAGACACAAACACGATGCGGCCCTCACGGTTCACGACGAAGAAGAAGCCATCCAGGGCCTTGAGGAATTGAGAGGAAACAGCGTCGGGGAAGACAAGACAGAAACCAAACAGAAGATAAGATATAAAAAATAATAAGGGGAAGATGTTTTAAGGAAAAGCACCTGAGGACAACCTGAGTTAACGTAGCTGGGCCAGCCTCAGATGTAAATACAAATAAAATTTTACAGCAACATATTGTTGTTGTATAACATAAATTTAGCTTTTTTTAAGAGAAAAACACCTCTAAGAGGAGCGGCCTGAGGGCTTCCTTCTCTACCATCCCCTGACTGCTGGACGATATGTCGCTCTTCTGCACCTCATTTTCTGGAGACATCAGAGCTGCTTTCTCTGTGAACACACACAAAAAAATGTATTATAAGGGGACGTGTACACGTTTATGCCTGCATATGTTTTCAATTGTTTCCAATGAAAGCACAGCACTTTCAAAAATGCCAGGAGCTGGCAAGTTTTGTCCTCGCCAAGCATCGTCATTCTACGTTCTTCCACACCCAGTGTCACTTTTCATTCGGCTGTCCAATCACAGTGGAGGAGAGGTTGGACAAATACGTAAAATCAACCAATCGGTACATCATACAATGACTGATAAACA
Organism: Misgurnus mizolepis; assembly: GCA_025389145.1. Lineage (NCBI taxonomy): Eukaryota > Metazoa > Chordata > Actinopteri > Cypriniformes > Cobitidae > Misgurnus > Misgurnus mizolepis. The sequence continues at coordinate 5,234,917 of JAIFKI010000019.1, forward strand.
GAAAATAAGTATTATAGCTCCCCCAAGACTGATTTTCTCCTTTTCTTAATATTATTGTGATTTAATTCATATTAATATAACGTAATATACGGTGGCAGACAGCATGAATCTAGGGGGATCTAAAAGTTGGATTATGTGTAGGGGAGAGCGGGGCACAACCTTACGCTTTTTGGTTTTGGCTCAATCATTCAAAAAGTATTTGAGTTTGATTAATTGTATTTTTACACAAGCAACACACATCTCTGCTACAAATGAACATCTGAAGTTTGTTTCTATTACTTGTTTGTTTCTAGTTTGTGTCCATTCTTGGACAATTACACCAAAAGTGACAGAAGTGCAAACGTTACAACTTACCCCATAGGTGGGGTTGATTTTAACAGACAGGGGGTTAGTTGTAACACTTGCTAAAAATTAAGTTTGTATGCAGATATTTCAATACTACTTTGTCTATATACTTGAAGTGGATATTGTTTATATATCTGTCTATAATAGACAGGTATCCACACTGTATTCATTCATCCAGCCCCTTTTCTAACAATAGTTCAATTATAAATGGATACAAATTATAAAAAAATATTTCAGAAAGAGCAGCACAATTATGAAATTTTTTTTTTATATGTGACCCAGTCTGTTAGCCTGGTTAGCCAGACCTACATCAAGATGTAAGGTCTGGCAACTCTTCACACAAACGGCTCAATGCAAGGGGCGGGATATAAGGTTGTCCCTCAAAATGCCTCTGCACGCAATAGGATAGCGCTATGACGGATCAGAGCAACGAAGAAGGTGACGTAGTTACCGTAACCAGTCGGCAAAACTCCAAACACATCTTTCTTGCTTAAAAAGGACTTCAGTAGGGTTTATTTGCTCTTCTCTCAAAGAAAAACATAAGTCTAAGTCCTCCAGAGTCGCGGCCAAAGCCGCTTCAAAAGATAGCTGTTCGCCAGCAGCAGCAGCCATTCTCTGTTTTCAAGTAGGAACCGTTGCAGCTCTGTCGTCATCATGTTAAGCCCGCCCCACAGACGCTACACACGATGTGATTGGCCTGACCAAATTTTGGTTTTTGGACCGGTTAAGTGTATTGTGAGTGCCTAGACTAAACCCTGGCAGCAAATATATTTTGCGGCCGCTAGGGTGCGTCTAGATTTCTAGGCTACCAGTCTGTAATAATCTTACTACAGTTTCGAAATCAAATTCTGAGAATGCGCATTAAAGTGACCTTTGACGTGACCTTATTCAATCAATAATAAAAATATGAAAAAAAAATTGACACACAATTTTTGATAAGACAGGCACATTTATTTTGTTGGCAGCCAGCAATCATTCGTGTGTAGCCTATTTAAAACAACGTCAAGAATTACGCTAACGTTAGCGGGTTTCATATCGTAAGTAAAGAGGGGTTAGTTGTAACACAGCGTTACAATTTACCCCGGTGGGTCAAAATATATTCAAGCCCACCAAAAAAGTTGCATAGAGCTGCAGACATATTTCAAAAAAATGCTATGTTTTAGTCAACAAGACACTGATTAATTAATATAACATAGCATTGGATTTGGTATCTTACACACCCAACTTAGAAACTGAAAAAAAAAAAACATATGATGAAAAAATTTACATACATGCTGCCAAAACACTCGTTCATCAATAACTCTCTGGAAAAACATTATATTATATCCAATAGTTTGTGTAAGATCGTCTTTTGGCAGCGTGAATAAATACCGGAAAAACAAAACGCTCAACCTTGTGCAACAATGTAAACAGTCCATCTAACAAATAACCCAGCGCACCCCTACTCATTGTTTGTAGCACTATGAACACAGACTTCCATACACGCATAACTAAACACATGCATCATCTCACTATTGTCCTTCTTCCTCTCCTGGACTAGGTAGATAAAAGCTACGCAGCGCAGGCCTCTCAAAGGCTAATGCGAGCAAAGTGGTACTTTTGGATGGAAGCCAAGTGTAGCAAGTGCACCGAGCCCTCTCAAGAACATCGAGTCGCAATTCGGTCACTCCTGTCACAAGAACTGACATAACGAGTCAATGATTATTCTTCAGCCAAACTACTTCACTTTCCTTCCTCTCTTGAGATAAAAGCTTCTGAAGAACACCGCTTAGAGTCCAACAGCTGGAAAGAGTGAGGATGAGTGTGATTGTTTTGGTCTGGATTCTAAGTGAAGTCTTTATGAAGCAAAGACTAAATTTAGATCAGAGCTTGAGCGCTTTATGCGCGCCGTATGTTTCTACATACAAAATAGCAGCATGGCTCTCGCTGAAAAACGTTTGCAGAACTGTGCGATCCGTTCGTTGCATTTTTTAACTTTGCAAAGTTTAAAATGAGGTCAGTCAGTCAGGCGGGAGGGGACGGGAGCTGCTGGACATTATGGAGATTTAGGCCAGAAATACATTCTATGGTAGTACACAAACACAGATGCGAACGCTTGGCCAACACATTCCAAGCGCGCTGTCGTATTTTGCATGCTTAACGTCTGCAAACCTCGAAACTCAAGAGGCAATCGAGTTACCTTTAAATGCACCCGACTCAGCTAGACTTTCTTGCACTTAAGTTGACCTTAGAAGAAAACCGACTGTTGAAGACATCTAGATACTGGGAAAGCAGCACACACTTGAAACTGGGTAGCTAGAAGCATTTGCATTAATGTACTTGATGGCTTGGCGTGTAACAAATAAAATATGAGGTACTAATTCATGTGACATTTGTGACCCTGAACCACAAACTAGTCATAAGGGTCAATTTTTTTGAGATTTATACATCATCTGAAAGCTAAATAAATAGCTTTTCATTGATGTATAGTTTGTTATGATAGGACAATATTTGAAAAGTTTGGTTCCAAAACGCAATAAATCCATTGTGACTATTTTCGGTGAAAATGTGTTTTCTATACCAAGAAAGTGACAAGATGAAATCCAATTTTCTGTACAAACTTTCACATGGCATCTTCAGGTTATAATAACGTAAAAAATTCATAATTTTATTTTCAAAGATTTATTTTAAAAACTGTTTATTTTCCGCAAAATGCAATAAATCTGTTGAATCAATATATAAATATGCATTAATCTTTGCCATAATACATTCGTTTAGTTGACTGGTGGTATACACTGATAAATAAACATTAATGGCGTTAATCAAAACACTTACTATGTCATATTAATAACACTGTCATTGCTGCTGTCATCCTTGGGACGTCATCGCTGAACTATTTTGGATCAGCTGTAAAATGTTTTGGTTCTGCTCAATTTTTGTTGACTTTGCTTAAAATAATGGAAAGTTTTTCATAAGATCCTCTGGGGTCAACGTTTTAGCATGAAAGAAGCTTGATGCTGTCAGGAGAACAAGCAACAGCCAGCATTTTTTTCTCCAGAGAGCCTCTCGCATAAATTATTCGATTTTGATGGCTTACGTTTCTTCCCCACCACAGGTTTATCAATGCCATAAAAAGGATTATTTATTTTTTGTTTATTTGTTGATACACTATTTAAAAATCTCGAATCTGAGGGTGCAAATAATCTAAATATTAAGAAAATCATATTTAAAGTTGGGCAAATTAAGTCCTTAGCAAAACATATTACTAGCGATAAATAATTTTTATTTATTTATGGTAGGACATTTAAAAAAATATCTTCATGGGAAATGATGTTTACATAATATTGTAATGATTTTCTGCATAAAAATAATAATTTTGACACATACAATGAATTGTTGGCTATTTCTACAAATACACCTGTGCAACTTACAACTGATTTTGTGGTCCAGGGTCACATTTGTCAATAAAAATGCAGCACAAGAGTATACAGCATTGTTGACTACATACTGTGCATACTGCATCTGAAACGTTTGCCTCTTTCGCCTTCACATTTTTTCCTCACAAAAAATTGCAGGTTACTTTAAATGCTTATCTGTACATGACATGTAAGATTTATTAAATTATATCCAACAGCTCAGTTTTATCATTATTACAAGCTTACCGGTGCGAATCGACGGCTGTGTACTCAATAACTGATTTCTGTTTACTGTTTTACCCCAAAAAAGTTACGTACCCTGGCCTTCAACATTACGAGACCAGCAAGTTCTACAGGTCATCACATTTTCCCACCCAGAATCCTCAATTAAAAATAACAGTGAGCCGGACGCAGATGGAAAGTCCTTATGTCCGTCTCACAACAATCTTTAACAATGTTACGAGGACTGTTTTGACACCACTCTCACTTCAAACAAAGCCAGCTACATGACAGCAGCATTACCCTGAAAGCGATACCTGATATGATAACATAACGGCTCTGATCCGACTGATATGAGTGCTTTAAGTGTTTGGCGTGTGACACGCCTATGCACAGACATCTGGGCTGCACAGAATCCGCTTGTTAAAGGGGTAGTTCACCCAAAAATGAAAATTCTGTCATCATTTACTCACTCTCACGTTGTTACAAACCCACATAAATTTCTTTGTTCTAATGAACACGAAGGAAGATATTTTGAGAAACGTTTGTAACCAAACCGTTTGCGGACCCTATTCACTTTTATTGTCGGGAAAAATACTATGAAAATAACAGTTTGGTTACAAACACTTTTCAAAATCTCGTCCTTTGTGTTCATCAGAACAAAAAAAATATATACAGGTTTGTAACAACATGAGAGTGAGTAAATTATGACAGAATTTTCATTTTTGGGTGAACTATCCCTTTAAGTCTGATGTCATGTACCGCTTCAAGGTCCAACCAAATGCCATTGGGAAATAACTAAAAACCCGACACTAATATACACTCGTATCATAATGCAAAACTACAAAAAACCCTGATCCTAATTTTTATCTCCATAAAAAATCTGAGATGACCAGAAATGGACTCATGGACATAAATTTTATACGAACTATTAATGTATTGCTGATAATGGTGTACCAGATCGCAGTTGATCCAAGAGGCATACAAGAGGCAGCACCATATTTAGGTCTTTAATGAAAACAGCAAATGTCCTGCAATGCATTTATTATTACAGTCTTTTTTGCTAAATCATAGCCTCATGCCATTCCAGATGTACTGTATATGACTTACATTCTTCTGTCAAACACAAACAAAACAATTTATTTAAAATGCCTTCATGTTATCATCTTACATTGGTCTAAACATGGTAAAGCTCCCAAAAGCTCCCATATTACTAATGATAAATAAAGTTTTGATTTATTTACGGTATGACATTTACAAAGCATCTTCATATGAATTATCTTCATATGATATCCTAATGACTTTTGGCATAAATAATCTATAATATAATGTATTTTTGACTATTGCTACCCATGCTACATATGACTGGTTTTGTGGTCCTGGGTTACATCTATCCAGTAACTCAGTGGGTTAATATATGTCTTCTAACTTTTGTAAAAGAAAACGACAGCAGCATGTTAATAACATCCAGTCTCCCAGAAAAACGTGATTTTGGGATCGCATGATTCAATGCATAATCAGCCAAAGTCTGCATATTTATGCAGGGGTCGCATTTTTTAAATAGGCCGCACTTTAGCAGCATAAATTTCTGCTCGCAAAATATGCTGGGCTTGCATGATTTCATAATCCCAGCATTTTCGTAGAAAAAGTCATATATATTTTAGCAGAAAGTTGAAAAATGTTGCATTTACTTCACACACGCGCAGCCATGTCCCCTGTTGTCATGGGAATGTTAAGAAGTGACTTAATTACGCGACATGAACATCAATGAAAAGCTGCAAATGCTGCAAACAGTTTTTGCAAGTTCACGCAATTTCATTGCATAAAATTGCATACATTTTTTTAAGAAAACACGCCGCAAGATCAAGGATTTTTGCCTGCAACAATCACAAAAAAAACACTGAAAGGACTGAACATCAAATTTCATTGGTTTCTTGTATGTCTCAAACTGTCATAACAAAATACACGACAACTAGATTCGCCATGTTTGCTCCCATAGAGGTAAATAACATGATGGCATTTTTTTATATAAAAGTGTCTATATTCAACTGAAGAAAGAAAGCATTCTGGAAAGTTATGAGTTTAAATAAATCATGAGAAAATGTTTATATTTAGAAGAACTACTACTTTTTCACAAAGACAATCAACAGCATTCTCAACAAACTAAGCTAATGGCTGTCTACTTTCCTGACCTTTGTCATCCGAGGTGCTCTGACTTCCTTTCTCAGGTTTCAAATTGAATCGGATTTGAATTTTTTTAAGTGCATTTGTGAAGGGACTGGAATGTTAATGAAGTGCTTTGCTTTATGAGAGTATGCCTAAAATGTGAAAAATGTCTTTGATGTACCTTTTAGTAAAGTGAAAGGGACGTTTGGTCTTATGTCCTTGTTCAATCAACTAACAGTCAGACACAAATAGCAATCAACCGTTCCCATATCCAAACATAAATAGTTTATCAATATAATTCAGAATGCTTTTCAATTGGGTTTCCTGAACACTTCCTGCATTTTCCATTGGCTGGATGATAAGTCCGTCCTGCTCAATTTCCTCAATTCGGGTCAATAATGTTATGTAAGGACACTCAAATAAACAATGCTTTGCTATCACCATAATGTTTACGTATTTACTCATGGACTGTTTATCTATAGTTGTCTCTACATGATAGGTAAGGATAAAAGAAAGCATGTTAACACGGACGACATGACAAACGTCACCTTTAAGTTAGAGCTCATGCAATCTAATCTCAAATATTCTTGAGGATCATAATCTTCAACAGTGTCATAAGTGACTCATCAGGTCACAGTCCAGGTAAACACATTTCAAAAACCTGTGCACATCCGTCACGTTCAACTTAACAGGAAAGAGTGCTTCTTTATCCGACAACATTCCCCCTCCTGAGCCCGGGATAGTAGAGGACCGGTGGCAAGTTGCTTTTTCTTTCTTGTATGGAGAAAGGGGACGCGGAGGCCTACTAGAGGCCCTCTCTTACACAAGGTCAGGGGGCAGGACAGACCAACTATTGGCTGCTCTCTCACACGCCCCTGCGGCCCCCCTTCCCTTGGGCCTGAGAGCTCTGAACAAAAAACACGAGGGTCTGTGCATTGGGTGACAAACCTAAGAACGAAAACAAGCGAAAGAGTGATATGACCCTAAATATTGACAAAAATGTTGATAAAAACCTTTGCCAAACTAACTTACAGCACAGTAAACAATGCTGTATTTATGTGAATTGAATCAGTAGTAACAATTTACAATAAGGTTGTATTTGTTTACATTAGTAAATGGAATAGCTAACATGACCTAACAATGAGCAATATAGTTTTTTAGAATTTATTCATCTTTGTTAATGTTAGTTAATCCCAGTACAATTGTTAGTTTATTGTTCACTGTTCATTAATTAACGTAACAGTTACAATTAAACAATATATTCGTAAATGCTAAAATTAACATGAACTAAGCATTTAATTAAATAAATGCTGTAGGAGTAGTGGTTATTGATAGCAAATGCATAACTATTTTTAACTAATTCAACTTTATTGTGAAAGGTTACTGATTAATTTGTGTCACGAGAGTCCATTTCAGACAGATTTTAGTAAAAATTTACATGTAGGTCAAAATGACGGTTTATTACTATGTTAAATTTACATGCTTATCCAAAGCGACATAGGCGCCAATCCCGTGAGTGCCCACGGAAAACACCAGATATTAATCAATCAATTTATTTTAATCAAAAACACTTTTGAAATTGGAGAGCCTCTCTAATTGGAAAGCCTCTCTAATTGGTGGATCTCACGAGTTGTAATATCTACAATGCTTTGATGATCACATTTCGCATCAGAAAATAGTGCTGCTGCACTCCTGTATCGTTTGCTTTTGATAAGCAACCTACACATTGCGTGATGTTGTGCCGAGCACCCACCGGCAGAAAAATAAATTTGTGCCTATACTACAAGCTATACATTTTTGTCAGCATGTGTGTTCTCTGGATTCGAACCCATGACCTTTTGTGCTGCTAACGCAATGCTGTACCACTGAGCTATATGAGGACAATTTTATGTATTGTTGTGTATAAATAAAACATTCACATTGAAAAACACTGTATAACAAAAGTACAGATTGTTTTTGAAATACTTGAAGAGTTTGGTTTCAAAACGCGATAAACTGCATTTAAAAAAAATTAAGGTACCACCGAAATCAGTATTGTAACAGCAGGGCAGTATTAAAAAATAATAATTCTTAATTTTACGCAAAAATGTTTTATGTTATTATAACCTAAAGATGCTATGTAAAGATTTGTAACAGAAAATAGTTTTATCTAGTCACTTTCTTGGTATAGAAAACACAGAAATTAGTCAAAATGGATTTATTGCGTTTTGGAACAACTCTTCACTTGTTATTTTGCTTCCATTTAACTTTTTGTAACATATTCGACATTAAAAACCAAGGAAACATCAATATACATATATTTCGCCTTATCACCTAAAACATGCAACTTTATTCATATTCCCATATTTTTATTTTGTTTTTTCCAAAGTTAACATTATTTCAACCTGTGCAATACAACTTAACCTATTTCGAACAGCTTAGTCAAACTAGCTAATAATAATCACTCATTTCCCCCCACCAGCACATGCAGTTGTGCCAGATATAGCGCCGAGGTTCCAGTGACTATCTGTCAAGTGCCTTTTTTAAGGATTATGGTAAATATATTACAGTCCCGCAAAGAAATCAGAGACAGTGTGTGCCAGCCGGCCCTCCTAACACACAGACCCCAGAGCTATCTAACACTGACAAACTAATTTCTAGATCTTAAGATAAACAGTCCCTAGTGGTTTGTTTTCCACAAGCGATATCGACTATCCAGGGGTCTCTTATTTTGCCATGCCAAGGAAACTATTCTTCAGGGCTGCAAATCCCAAAATGACATGTTTACCAATGTAAGAATGAAGAATGGCCCGGTAGATGTTCTGAATTACTTCCAAGGATTAGATAAAGGATGAGATGTGAAGGTGGTTGACATGCTTTGTTTCCAGTTCAGTTCATTTGCAAGTTCCCAAATTTCTCTTATTAGAAGAAAGAATGATGATTAATGCAATCATGATTTATTTTCATAGATGTGGAGAAAGAAAGATGAAAAAAAATGGAAAAGCCCTGAAGCAAATGTAAATATTGGCAGGGTTTTTGCATTGCTACGCCAATTAAATTAATACTATATTTGGCGTTGTTTTAAGGTCAACATTAAATAGCTAACAAATAAAACTATCAATGATAAGAAAATAAGCCTGGGTCACAAGGACTTTACTCAACTTAAGTTCTCACTGGTCGTTCTTGGAAAATATTTAACCATCAAGTGGACTTGCAATTAAAAAGACTAGACCTTTAGTCAGTGAACTAAGCCTTTTTTTGGTACACCGGTGTAAAACAGCGGAAGCAAGTACACATCTTAACAACATAATAAATATATTTTTTATATTGCTTGGAAAGCAATTTAACTAAAAGTCCATAATTTTATACCTAAAACTCATCTTTGAGCATCCTAATATAGCATATGCTTCCTGTGACAGAAATTTTTTTTATGCTTTAAAACAGCTTGAATGTAACTCAGTACCCCTTGCCTCATTTAGTACATGCTGATCTATGAATATGCGAATTAGTCCTCACCTCCACACTTTCGCACCACCTTGGACCATAGATTTATATTTACATTGATGCTACATGCATCATCTACTAGGGGTGGGAGATATGGCCCCAAAATTATATTTTTAGAATATTTACGATAATTATATTTATGACGGTATTCAAAATATGGAAAAAAAACACAAAATTACCTTTTTTATCATGTAAGAAATTATACTGGTGTTATCAAGGACAGTATCTATGTTTCAAATAGTGATGCACCGATGTATCGGCCGCCGATATTTATCGGCCGATTTTTGATAAATTTGAAACCATCGGCATATCGGCAATATCTCGAGAAAGGCCGATACCGATTGTTTATTAATTAACTGCATAAAGAAATCCAGTATATGTAAAAAAAAATGAGTTAATGTTGTTAATAAAATAAATGCTGAATAGCAAAAACCACCTTTGAAGGTTGTCATGCTGTCTTATCATATTTGTTTTAGCTTAATTTGTGCCTCTCTTATTATGTTGGTCAGTTGAATGTTAATTAGATCCGATCCATGTTCAGTAAAAATAATTTGATTCAAAAATAAACTAGCTAATAGACCAACTGTATAGGATTGTATACAAGTGTTTAATATCGTTATTGGCACCGGTATCGGCCAGAAGTTGTCTGTTTAAATCGGTATCGGTATCGGCCTAAAAAAAATCCTATCGGTGCATCCCTAGTTTCAAACTATGTATTTATGTATCTATGTTAATCAACCATGATGATGTGATTTGTTAAATGTTTGTGACGTAGGAAATCGAGTCGATTTCAAACCACGGTTTAATAGTGTCTTTGGAAACTTCCATTTTATGTAGAAAATACTTAGCAATGGTGTTAAATGATAAATTTACACATGGTTTGTCTTAAAGCATTTTTAAAAACTCAGTGTTTCCTCCAGGATTTTTTCCAGCTGTGGCGGCAAGGGGGTCCATGGTGGTTAAATGTATACATAATATTTTTTTAATGTAGAATATACTGTAAACTAACATGTATTTTATAATTTTCATGCTCTCATTTCCTTTTCCTTATATTTATAGCCTATTGCTTTTCTATGTTTCTTCTAAAATTTATTTTCTTTTTTCTTTCATTGTAGTTTTAATGTTGTGTGCAAGTTGGTGCTCATGTTTAGCATTACAGTTCCCTGTTGAGTCATGCACCGATCCTGTTTGATAAACCCACATCCGCAGTGATTAATAAAGCACCCGACCTGTTATACGACATCAGCATCAATTTTATTCAATACCCGGACCGTTTGACATAAAGGCCGCACCGCAAATTGTGCAGTAATAAGTAGAAGCCTTTAACGGTCTTTAGACAGAAGAATGTCCAAAAAAACTCACATAACATGTGAAATAAAAAGTTTAATGTTTCTTCTATGTATACGCGCTGGTGAACAGCATACATGTGATGAGTGTACTTCCTAAAAAGAACATGATGCGAATTTCTGCTGCATCCGTTTTGGAGCGCGTCACAAAAAAGAACAGAAACTCAAATAGGCTAGGCTACTTTTTAATTTGTTTTGTCAATTTGCTAATCATTTAAGTGAAACATATTTCGTGTAGGCTTATTTATTTTATTCTTTTTCTCCAAACAAAGACATAATCATCATGTTCTGTTGATTTAAGCTATTTGCTCATGAAATTTAACCCCTTGGGAAAATTATGATATTTTAGGAGATTTATTCATATATGAGTGAACAACGTGAATTAAAGAAGGAATTTATTTCTCTATTTAAGACATGGCGAACATTTCGGTAGTTAATTAAATATTTTGCAAGCTAGAATGGATACAGCAAACTTTTTTTTTAAAGTTTAGGATTAGGATGAAAAAAGCGGTCCTGGCTAGAAAAGATACAACCGCAGCATAAATCCCATGAAATGTTGTGTTAAGGGTTAATTTTGGATGAAGGATTAGGATAAAACAGTGCTCATCCGGCGAGATTTTGTTTGCTGTATCCCTTCTAGCCACAACCGCAGGCATGGCGGGAATGTTTTTAGGCGTGGCGGCCCGCCACGGCTGAATGCATATAGCGGAAACACTGACAACACACAGACATATAAACAACAATAAAAACCTTTTGCCTTACCTGTTGCCTAACTATTGTCAATTTATATGTTTATTTTTTTTCTATGACTATGATTTATGGTACTGCCAAATGCAGTGTCACATTCCAAATATTTAATTATTTATGGATGTAATAATTTTAACATTGTCTCATAAGCCACCAAACATGCACTGCCAAAATGCTCTATACTTGGCTGCCAACTACAAGTCTGCCTTAAACATAACACAGACATTTAACTTTGAGATAACAACTAACATCATGTAAAAACAATCATTTATGGCCCCTGGGCCAGGAAAACAACACATGACTGTTCATACATCCAAAATGATACACACAAAATTATTTAATTATTATGTAATTACAGTTACGCACCAGTGTGTATCTCCACGTTCTTTACACACCATCAGTTTTTTTGTCGCACAGCTAAATTTCTTTAAGATTTCCTTGCCAATTCTTTATGAAATGCACTGCACATAATGTGTTCTTATCATTTTATGGCTTTTCTTAAAAGCACTGACCAGTTACTGATTAAAAACAAACCAGGCAAATAAGCACGTTTCTTGGGAATATCCATGTAAAAGCTGTACGCCACCAGTTTAGCTATTAAAAAGAGTGACGACAGAAAGACCCAGTTCTCACCACTGTGATTTAAACCAAACTGAAACCTTTTGTGTGCATTTTTCATTTATTTACACTCTTGTTGCCCTCAATAATGCTTAAAGCTGATAAGCCAATCAGATCAGCGATGTCAACAAACAGACCAAGCAAATCAGGGACATCAACAAAGAAACCAGCCAACTATCATACAACTTCCAAATATACTGTAGCAAAATCATTGTAGACTATTGAACTCCAGAGTATCTCTAGTGTCAATTTCTTGACTGTACTGTTAAATGCAAGGAAATACTTGTGTGCATTACTGGGTACTCACCTCGCTCGCGCCGTTTAATCTGCTGGATCTGGTCCACGGTGCTTTTTAGGATGTGGCATTTGTCCGGCTTTACGTTCAGGCTGGCAATGTCGCTCATGTTGGCCGACAGCAGCTCGGCCAGTTCATCGATGTAGCGGCATTCCAGCTCCCGGCGTCGCTTCTCCACACTACCACACGTGTACACAAATATAAATGTTTAACATTATTACTGACATCTCAAACTACAGTGAACAGTAATCTTTTAGGATATAACTTTGCTGGCTTACTTGAAAAGATAAAAAGCACTGTGCTTTAAAACAGTGGTTCTCAAACTGAGATTGTGCCGGGGGCGCCAGTTTTATGACATTTTATAAAATACATTAATTTATTATACATTCTGTATAATAAAACCTACGAAAAATAAGGCTGCTAACCAACAGCAATACATTTTATAATTTAATACGTTTTGTTTAATTTAAATTTTAAGTTATGGAATGTTTTATGTAATACATTTACTTTGGGGGGCTATGCACCGTACATTGGGGGGGGGCATGCTAAAAAAGTTTGAGAACTTCTGCTTTAAAAAATACATGAAAATAATAAAACATTTAAATACTCTCTAAAATGCTGTGTTATTTTCAACCCAGCATTAGGTCAAAAAAGGACAAACCCAACGCATAAATTATGCTAGGTTGTTTCAATGTAAAATGCTGGGTTATTTTAACCCATTGCTGGGTCAGACACAAACATTTTATTGGTTAATTAACCCAGCGGCTGTGTTTTCCCCCTTTTGACCCAATGGAGGGTTGAAAATAACTAGAGGTCAACCTTTTTTCAACCTGGATTTTACTGATACCGATTACTACAGTACAGGCCAAAAGTTTGGACACACTCACTTGTTCTTTATTTATATATTTTTCCACATAACAGAATAATAATAAACTCGTCCAAACTATGTCATAACACAAATGCAACTGTGGGAATTATGTTGGTGACTGAAACCATCCAAAATAAATCAAAATTCTGTTATATTTTATCATATGAAGTGCAGTCACTCTTTGCCTAGAAATTGCAAAACCATATTCATGTCATTTTATCAAGAAGCTACTTGAAGTTTTACTTTTAGACTGAATTTTAAAGAATATTTTAGAAAGAATTTAATCTGGGCTCTTATTGACAGATTTTTCTTTAATATTCAGTGCAAGAATTAGTTTTCTAATAACAAAAATGTATCTGTTTGGCACAGGTATATTTTTTTCTACAAACATAATTTCATGCATTTAACCATACAGATTAAAAGATTTTTAAAATCATAGTTAACGTTTTAGTCAAGTGTGTCCAAATTTTGGCCTGTACTGTAGGTTGGTCCGAACTTGCCGATAATAACCGATTATTTGACCGATAGTTGGATACTGGATAAAAAAAACATAACACAAACATAAGTGAAACAGTGCTGAAATGTATTACAAAAGTAATAAAACAACAGTATTGAATCAAGTATTAAGGAAAATACTTTGGTGAAATACTCCCACTGGTACAATTAAAATAACATAAATGTATATTGTATGTGTAATCTTGCACTTGATTTGCTTCGGTTTTAAAACTTAAGGGTGGTTTCCTGGACAGGGTTTAGACTAGTCCTAGACAAAATAAATGTAAGAGCTGTCCAAACTTAAAAAAAAATTGCACTCACATATCTTAAAATGCATCAGTGGCCTTTGTTAAGCCTCAAAATGAACAAACGTAATGTTTTTAGTAAGGCATGTTTTTTAAAACTAGTTATATTTCCCAATTAAACTAAGGTCTAGTCCTGTCTTAAGCTAATTCCTGTCTTGGAAACCACCCTTTAATGATTATCTAATCAAAATAACAAAAGATGTATTGCAGTGATCATAAATCAGATTTTGATTTGTTGGATATGTTAACGTGGCCAACAGCTGCATGTGTGTCGCTTTTTTTAGTTATTAACTTAAAATATGGATAAAATATGGATAAAAGTATCCAGCTGGATGCAAATCAATGTTAATAATCATGACATTAGACATTTGAGTTGGATTTATCTGTGTGTATAAATATACATATTGTTTAAATAAAAATTCATTGGTCCATTTTTGCCTTTATTTAATATTATGCAAGGAGAGGACAGGAAAGTACAGGGTGGAGAGAGAGGTATAGGACTGCTAGTCGGGATTCAAACTCTGCCCGGCACTGCCCACTAGACCATCGGCTCCGACACATTTTCTATTTTTAATGTCTAACAGAATAATACAGAAAAAGGAGCCAATGAGCACATTGGGGTCTGGTTGGGTCGATTGGGTGACTTTGAAGAAGGTAAAAATACAATTTCAGTCCCTGCAAAATCCCTTCTGGTCATTCAATGACCTAAACCTTAAAGAGACTTACGATCGGCTTTACCTTCCTGTCATGGCACATGAAAACCCAATTGCACCAGAAGGAGAAAATAAACAAGAAAGAACCAAAACTGCTGCTCTATTAGATATTATATTTTCAAGACAAAGCCTTGATGTGGTAAAGTTTGGCAGGAGGCTGAGTGGGCATTCTGCAAGGACTCTGGGTCTAAATAATTCATGATGCTCAGAGAGCGCAGTGATCACAAACAGCCCCTGTAAGCAGCAAAACCCCGTCCTCAGCGGGCTCAGCGTTTCGTCACCTGATAGAGGGAGTTAAAGGAATGCTGGGTGAGAGGAGTCTATAGGTGCACACAAGGACACAATGTGGGTGGCCTGGGACCACACATTTATACACAGATGTATCATTGTATAGCAAATAAGGGCCGAGCCGGGTACGGTCCTTGCATTGCCGTATACTCCAGCGGGCATTTCTCTGAGGCTTATGCTGTGCATGGGTTATCAAGCTGGGCGAAGACACAGAAAGCGAGAAAGGCTAAAAACAAGAGACAAAGACAGATGGTCAGGGGGCTACAGTAAAGCAATGCTAGATATCAATGGAATGCGAAGGCCTCAGATCTGGGCTCATTTATCATCGAGTCGAAAACAAAAGATTGGAGACGTCGAGATGAAGTGCCGTAATTGCAGACGTGGAGCGTGGAAATGTGGAAGAAAGCAATTCAAAAGATTTGAGAAAAATGCAAGGACTCTAAAGCGACCCACTAAGAGCGTTTCATCAGGCAATGTTTATTCTTCGGCATTCCCAGAGCTTTTGGCTAACATATACAGAGCAAATGTACACAGACGCACGTGCTATGCACATGTGACCGCACGCTGCCATATATGCGTGCATGTGGACTGGGAAAAGCTCTTATCCGATTGAGTTTGCGTTGCTCCCGGGTGAACGAGTGCGTGTACATGCGAGTGACTCGCAAGTGTGCACACGTGTTTCCATGTGTGTGTGTGTGAAGATAGCGGAAAAGTAGGTCAGCCCCTTGCTAAGGTTGTGCGCATGCGCGTCAAGTACGCGGGTCAGGGCGCTGCGTGGGGTTGCTGTAGAAACAGGCAGTTGCATCAGCCCCGCCAAGGCCCTATGGAAGAGTATCACTCATCCAGACAGACCAGTTCTGCTTCAGCCAACCCTGACACAGCCACAAGGAAACCTTCGAAAATACCTCGCTGGCCTGCTCTGTTACACCAAGACCTCAAAACAGCACATTCAGAATTCAATGCTATTGTGCAGTGCAACTTCAGGACCATAATAATCACTATGCTAGTTAGGTGATATACAGTATAGATGAATGCAGCTAGCTTACATACATGCATGTTATAATTGAGAATGTTTTGTCCAATCTTCCTATGTTTGTTGTCAATATTGCATATAAATGACTATTACTGGACAGATTAATGCCATCTCATACTTCACCTTGGACCAGAGGTATCACATGGTGAGCCCTTCCTCTTCCTTGGTTCTGGGGTGTGGGGGTCAAGGGCATTCTCCCCTGCAGCACTCATTTTGAGCATATGAACACCTGCAAAACAAGTCACAGGTCAATCCAATGCAAGTGAGCCAAATAAAATCATGGTTAAGCACGCCAATAAAAGTTAAGTCATTTAGTGAGGTGTAAACAACAGAGTCAGTAAACTTATGGAAAGCAGCCAATGACACATTATTGTGTCACATAAAACCTGCTTTGATTATATCATTTAGTACGGCAGGCGCCGCTTCTGATGGACAGGTTTTGTACGGCCAGAAAAGATCAAGTCGGGCCAGTTTTAAAATAGACCTTGTTTTACTGTAAATGGCACGATGAGCAACATATCTTTATGTGATGGAGCGTAACAGATAAAAGACTGCATATCAAGCGCAGTGACAGCTCCTTCCTGCTAGCAATACACATAATCGATGGCTCCTTGCAGGGGAATCATAAATCTGCTGTAAAGAGGTTTGCTAATTGAAAGCCTTCTTTTGATTTGTGGTGATCTGAGCTCAGATCCTCTTGGTGTGAACAACTAGAAGGGCAATGGCTAAAATCCTAATATGTGAAAATAATGTGCAACTAGCCGCTATTATGTGACACTGGGAATTGATAACATTTTCCGAATATGCTCATTATAGAAAAAAAGAGAGATCTACTGTAAACTGGTTTGGGTTTTCCCTTCATATCATGAACTTTAGCTTATCTCAAATAAAACGGCTGTAAAAAAATATTTTTTTTGCAGTTACACATATTTTTCTAGTTTCTGTACAGTCATATTGATTTGATAATATTGAAAAAAATATAGATAAAAATATTGATAAAGAAGTGTCAACCATATTTCAATCAATTTTCATATATTCAATGAAAATGACTTTTTATGAATTTATTCACCCTCATGTTGTCAAGTTTTTTTCTGAAAGAAGATATTTTGATAAATGATTGTAGCCACACAGTTGATGGGGCCCATTGATTTCCATAGTATTTGTTTTTCATGGGTACCAACAGTGTTGGTTAAGTTACTCAAAAAAGTAATTCATTACTAGTTACTAATTACATCCTCAATCATGTAATTACATTACTGTACAAATTAATCTCTCCAAAAAGGATTTAATTACTTATTACTAATTACTTTCTAAATCCTATTAAGTGAATTATACAAAGATAGGCTTGAAACAACTTGTAAAAATCATTTAAAAGTACATAAATTACACTTTTTAAGGTCGAATTCTCACTATTAACTAACTATTAAACAATTTTGCCTTAATTTACCCCTAAGCTTATTAATACTTAGTAAAGTAGTTGTTAAGTTTAAGTATTGTTAAGAATTGGGTAGAATTAAGAATATAGAATAAGGTTTTGAATAATAAATGGCCAATATTTCAGTAACATTAATGCTAATAACCAACCAGTTAAAATGAGAATTGGAATCTATAATGTTACCATTGTTCTTATTAACTATTAAAGGGATTGTTCACCTAAAAATGAATTTCATCATGTACTTATCCTCATGTTATTCTAAACCTGTACAAATTTATTTTTTCTGATGAACACAAAAGAAGATATTTTAAGAAATTATGGTAAACACACAGCAGATAGTTACCATTGACTTCCATAGTAGGAAAAAATATTTTGGAAGTATTGTGATAAATGATGAAGAAAATATTTTGATAAATGATGGTAAGCACACAGTTGAAGGTACCCATTAAATCCATCAAATTTTTATTCCTACTATGGAAGTCAATGGTCCCTATCTGCTGTGTGTTTACCATCATTTCTCAAAATATCTTCTTTTGTGTTCATCAGAAAAAAGAAATTCAAACAGGTTTAGAACAACATGAGGATGAGTAAATGATGACAGAATTTTCATTTTAAGGTGAACTATCCCTTTAAAGTTAGAAGGATACATTAAAAAAATGCATTTTAACATTAGACTTTTGAAGAATTTTGATGTTAAATAGATGTCCACTATTATATGTAATTGTTCTATAGTCCATACACAATATTTAGTTCAATTACATCAGAAGTAATTGTAATTAAATTACTGGAAAAAATAAGAGTAATCCCTTACTTTACTTTTTCAATGAAAAAGTCATTTAATTACAGTAACTAATTACTTAGTAACTAGTTACACTCAACACTGAGTACCAAATCTGATTACTATTATTTATCAAAATATCTTATTTTGTACTTAACAGAATAAAAAAACTCATACAGGTTCAGAACAACATGTGGTTGAGTAAATGATGACAGAATTTAAATTTTTGGGTGAACTATCTCTTTAATTTATTATTTGTTGTAAATAGCATTTTTCTTTCAAATTTGTGGGAAAATTTGCCATATTTTTTCATTTTAGACCCACTGGCAGTGTTAGATAAGTTAAACAACACTACATGTATAAAAAAGCTTAATCAATAAATACTTAAGTTAAAATGTTAGCCATCAAAACCAATTTTCAATTCTGTTTACTTGAGCAAGCGCACAATGTTCCTTACAAGCATCAGGTGTCCTCAGTTGCAATATGTAACCATAGAAACAAGACACAATCAAGCTCTTCACAAGGGAATCATTAAGCATAGACAGCATTTCATGATACTGATGCCTACGTAGCACTGTACAAAACCACTGTGGGCATTCAAAATCAATACATAGTTTACTTACTTACTAACAACCTTTCATAAATGGACTCTTTAGTTTCTCTCCTTGCTGTTAGCAGCTACACAATAATGTTAGGATTAAGAGATGTACGAGTTTAGTAGGGCTGCATCAACAAATCGATGACTTGATAATAATTAATAAGTAAAATAGTGTTCAACAAATGTCATTATCGTTTTGTCTGTGATGTCACTTGCCCACCACCCCACTGCATCAGTTATGAAGTCAGGTGCATACATTTTATGATCAGTAGCCAGAAGATAAACAACTAGGCTACTACACCACTTTGTAATTGGGTGGCTTGGACAGTGCGATTTATGACTTAACATCTCATCCATCAGACCCATATCGAGTCCAAATGAGAGATGAACACAGAATAGATGAAACACTTCCTGTTAATTCCTTCAGGTGGAGAGGATCATTTGCTATATCTCATTGTCTATTTTTCCACTCAGGGAGGTCGCCATACAGACCACCCCCCCTGGTTTCCCGGGCGTAGTCTGCTTTGATCTGTAGGCCCCGAACAGGCTGCTATTGTAGGTCTGCTGAAAACCTCCAGTGGCCCTTAATCCCTGGCAGCTCCATTTTCAACAAAATTACCTCAAACAAGCTTATTTAAGTTGAAAAACTCCAGAAATTATGCTGGTACTAAAACTTAGGCATGAAACAGCTATTTTAAGTGAAGAGGGTCAGCATGTGAGATTTTCTTGTATTGCAGGCTTTTGTGATGATGACACACTCACATATGACAATCACCGCTTTAAAGATCTAAAAAAGCTGTGCCTTTACTTTAAGGATTATCATTCATAACATCCTTCAAAAGAAAGTTACTTTTACCCCCTGGAAAAAACCTACCAAAAAGCTCTGCTTTTAAAGTGGAGTAATTATCAAATTATTTAAAGATATTCTTTAACAACTTTGGAGAAACTAAAGCACTTTTGAGCAACGCTGAGGTTTGCTACCCTTTATTCGAGGCCCCTGAGCCTTCACGTCACTCCTCTGGAGAATGTGAAACATGACCGTGCATGTGAACGTGCAAAATTGTTAAAAAATAAGTCTGGATTGTTAAAAAAAAAAAAATCCACCAGAGCGTAATGACTCCGGTTTGTGTGCGACCCTTACTGTAATTATCAACAGCTTGCTCCAATATGCTCAGTGTTTAGCCCAGTTCAAAAACAACCCACAGGTAATGAAGAACCCTATATTCGGACTTGAGACTAACCAGCCGTCCTGCTCGGGTTCCATGAGCCGAAACATCAGCTAAACCAATGCGAAACTTAAACACTAGAGCTTTCAGAGCCTTAGTCAAACTCTTATAAATTGTGTAATCCACAGGTCATGAGAAGCAGAAATTGTGTACGTTTTCAACTTCTGAATATTACAATGGTCTACAGTTCGAAGTGACCAAATTTTAGCATTCTGCAATTCACTTAAAATGACACATCTGTCTGTTAGCGTGTTTACTGTTCCATAGCGCAAATTAAAATACCATTTTTAAAAAGCTAGCTAGATAAAATGTGCTAGATTAAAATATTATCATTAGCAGAATAACACATTAAAGAATTATGTGATATTCAAGCAAACATCCTAAATTTCCATAAGACTTGTGGACTTGCATATAAGCTGTCGCATATTTACTTAAGCTAAAAGAAAATCTCTCTGAAACGACAGAGCTTATTTATTTTTAATTTTTAATGTCAAGATGCAAATCCAAAAATAAATAAATTTAAAGTTCTCTAATATCTAAAAAAACTTAATTTTTATCTCTGCACAGCAGACTCGTATACCTATATAACTTTGAACTCATTGCCACAAACAGATACCTGCTAAATGCATCAATGCATATTCAGTAAGAGGTATTGAAGTGCACAGAAAGCACTTTAGTATGAGAAAAATATCTTGACCTTTTACCCTAATCATATAATTATAGAGCCCCTATTTTCCTTTTCATTATTTTACATTTTATTTGGTGTAAGTGTGTGTTTGAACATGTTAAAGAGCACCTATTTAATTACTAAAAACAATGTTATTTTGTGTATTTGGTAAAACACAAAGTGTTTGCTTCGTTTACGGTCAAAAAACACATTATTTTTCACATACCGTACATTTTTGTAGCTCCAGATTTTCCTTCTTCCTGATATGCACAGATTTTGTGCAAAACTGTCCCTGATTGGCCAACTAACCTGTACGTTGTGATTGGCCTGAATACCTCTGATGTCAGCCGTAAATGTGACGCTCCTTAACATGTTTGAAAGATTCGCGCACAATGCGTCCGAAGCAGGAGGAATTATGATTTTGTCTGTCTCTGTCTACATCACCAATCCCAGGAAGTAAACTGTTGCCAACAATCCGTGTGTTTGTTGTAGTACAAGAAAAAAGATTTACATTATAAATGATAACTCGCATCATTGTTTACTTTGGGGTACATCCTTATGCATATCGTTAACATGTACTAGTACACGCTTACATCCAAAGGAAATTTAAAAAATGTGAATCGTACAATAGGTGCTCTTTAACGATCTGCATAGTTACAAATCCCAAGGTCTACGATGACGCGAGTTCGTCTCCAACTGAAATCTCTTTTCTTGGACTACAATGAACGCAAGGTATGGGCGATATTTAGGATGGTATTGTCATGCGCATCTCACCTGTAAAGCCGGTTCCCTAATTAGTAGAAAATCGCAATCACCTGCTTCAAATGGAGCACCATTTACTACACAAAGCCTTAGTTCACTGACAAGCTAGGCAGTATCGCATTCATTATCTCAGGAGATGATTCGAAACCATGATTCGAAACATAAGTTTTGAGCAGTTTAGAGTACTGCTTGTTGTTTGTGTTTCGATTCTACGATCACAAATGCAGACAAGGTTTTATGTTTTAGTATCCTTACCTTATCAATCTGTTACGTCCTGCCCAAGCCGCGCTAGCAAAGTCAATCGATCAGCTTGGTCATCTGCATTTTCTGGATCAGATTCAGGCTCGTATAGATAAGGTAGTAATGACGATATTATCTTCTGATTGCTGATCTTCAAAATACGGTATGGAGCGACACATTTTTCACTTGCTTAAGGTATTGGGTCAATCACAACGCACTGGATATCTGGCCAATCGGAGCACAGTACGCTTTTCAGAATCAGAAAGGTGGGGCATTGAGGAACAGCAATAATGTGTTTTTTGAACCATAAACCACGCAAATACGTTGACTTAAGACCAAATACACAAAATAACGTTCTTTTAGCAACATAATAGGGGCTCTTTAAAACGCACAAAAATAAAATAAAATTGGGAATTCGACTGTGGACTAGTAAGTAATAACATAATTTTTAACAACTGGTTAAAACTTATATTAAGGGTATGATTTAACCCTGGTGCCAAACTGGTACATGTGCTGGCTGGCCGCTGCTCTGATTATGGGAGGTCCTGAGTGGACATGAACACTTTGGACATGGATCCACATGGTAAATGCATCTGTACAAAAGCTATTTTGGCGTAACCCCACTTTGAAATAAACAATGACTCAAAGGTCTAATAACCAACAATCAGTTGGACTACATAACCCTAATCAAACATCCACAAATATACTTCCAAATGGACACAAATTTTAACTTTGGACTAGTATACAAATGTAAAATGTAAAGACTGTTATTCATGCTCACTTTGTATAAACCTGGTGAACTCCTCAAAATTCTTAATGCAGACAAACAAACTATGGACGCCCAGGAAAGCCTGCGATCCCCTCACATGCTCCCCTCACATGCTCGACACACGCGCTCCCATGCATATCTGCACACACGCAGTCAACCTAAAGGTAAACAACCTGCTTATGGGAGAAAATGGGTGGGAGGGATTTGCCTTCTCACGCACCCGAGCCAGCCCTCAGCTGTCACCTATGAAGTTGGCAAACTCAGCCTGTCCAGTCAAAGAAGGGTCCAAGACAGATGCGTTAAGCTCTCCATCAGCACGGGCTGCAGCCGCACGTCTCGCCATTTCCCAGGATACGGGGATCCTTCTCGCCGAGA
Source organism: Misgurnus mizolepis (assembly GCA_025389145.1). NCBI lineage: Eukaryota > Metazoa > Chordata > Actinopteri > Cypriniformes > Cobitidae > Misgurnus > Misgurnus mizolepis. Next base: position 5,258,083 of record JAIFKI010000019.1, read on the forward strand.
GCTACGCTAATCACCTTGCACGCAGACGGAGCAGAAACGCATGTCGCTGGGGAAGAGGGACGGACCACCGCTAGCTGAGGTAGAGGGGATTAAAAGTATTGTTTACACACTCTTATCAGCACTCGCACCAGGAAAACAACACAAAAAGGTCTCATCGAGTGAGCTGAGAGCGGACGGATCGACGAGAGGGGGGAGGATCTCGTAGAAAAGGCCAGCATGGATGGTGGAGAGTGGGAGTTTCAAAACAGATGAACCCCACGCCTGACTACACACATTGGCCCCCCCCTGTCCCTTAATGGTTTGCTCCATGAGAAGCCGTGGAGTCACTGTTGCTGTCTACCTCCTCATGGCAATACAGCACAGGAAAGAAAATACAGCCATCTCTAAAAAACGTGAACTCTGTGTGATGCTGTAAAAGTCGTGACTCATTCTTTGATGCCGTTCCAACTATATTGAATATTTACAAAGAATCGTGACTTGTCTTACTGCAGCAACATGACAAAACTAATTTTATAAGTCTGATCTAACAAATCGGATGATAGATCATCAAAACATTGCTACTATGCATATATAATAGCATAAATTTCTATTAATTGTAATGTTTTACAGACTTGTTTCTCTTTCGTCCACATTATATCTGATTGTGTAATTGTATTCTTAGCTTTAACTAAATTTGGAATTTGGTCGAATGCTACCATAGGTTTTGTTTTCTTACAGGCTTCGAATGTTGGCCAATTTCCTCACCTCCAACGTTAATGTAAAAAATGTAACTACAAAACTGATTCTAGGGCGAAGTTGAATCTCCATAAAATATTACCAGGGCTTTTCATGCAAAGAGAATTTGGAGAAGGCTGCCAAATTTCGTGCGCCAAAATATATTTCGCTTATTTAAAGGAAAACACCACCGTTTTCCAAAATTTTCACTTAGTTTGCAGCACTTTTGTCCCTGGCATGCAGTGACATCATCAGTCCTGACTACTCCCCCTCTCGCTCAAACTTCCGTCAACATTACTGCGCCCAAAGTCGAAGTGCTGCAAACTAAGTGCCTGTCCGCCATACAGTATAGTTTTTTATTTTTTATCTGCTTAAAAAATCGACATGTTTTATTTTGTGCCACCATACTTTCTCGTGTAACTACTCATGCAAGAGTCTTTAAATAGGGAAAGCTAGGAAGTGTTTGGTGGCTTCTTCATTCAGCCCTGTTTGGATCCTAAGGAATGAATGGGGCTAGGCTAAATGCTAACATGTTCACGGCGCACTGTACAAAGATTAAGTGCACGCATTGAAAGAAGATAGTTATGTATTAATTCGTCTAAGTAGTAAAATATTGAAAAACTGTGGTGTTTTCCTTTAAGTGTATAACGGCTGCACAAATAATTGGAAAACTAGTCGGGATTATAATTAAGGGTGAGACAATAACATAATCGCCAAAATTCTCAATTACATCCCTGCACCAAATACATGTTTGGGCACCAAATATAAGGGTGAATCAGAAATTTTGACGTGTCTTTAGTCATTCGTTTTGGATTTTTTTTACTAACAACAAAACTTTCATAATTATTTGCTATTTACACTATATTATTTAGTTTTATATGTTTACAATTCAGTTGTAAAACATTTTAAAACGTCAATGTAAAATGTATTAATTGTCAATAATAAACGTAATTACAATATCAAGGTGAATAATCTGCAGTTATAGTGTATGGTTGAGCCACGGTACACATGCATGTGTGCATCAGGCCGTCCCCACCTCCACATTGCTCCATTTTAAGCCAGGAAAACCCTGCTTGCCCCCAACCCAATTAACTATATTCTTTACACTTTGTTTAAATACCACCATATCAACCTTGAAACAGTAACCAGGTACTCAAGTTACCAACCCGATACTTCCCCTCAGCAACCTCCACACCCAAGAGTTTCCTCACCATTCTTTTGCAAGCCCTCCTTGTAAATCAGGCTCTACTAACGTCCGATAAACCTGCCCATTTATGATAAACCTGTTGAGTGTTAGACGATACAACTAGGGGAGGTCAATCTAGGTTAATCCAAGTGGTTTCAAATTTGGACACGCCCTTGGATCTATATGCACTTTCTGGTATCCACTGCCAATGGCATATATGAGTGTCGATGTCAATGACTAATCGGGCAGGACTTAAAGCTTACTGAAGGATCACAGTAATGGATGGTACCGGTCATAACTACAGTTCCATGGGGTGTGACCTTAGATCATTGTTTTTGCCTAGTTTTCAGGACGCTTTTTTCCAAAGCGACTTACAGTGCATTACAAGCTATACATTTTTTTGTACACTGAAACAAAATGATTCAATGATTATTTTTTTTTTTAAGTTAAGAGGTTGCAATCAATTCATTTAAGCTACATTTAAACAAAAAAAATGTTGTTTTGTTTTTCTAATGTTTTGAATGAATAATTTTTTTCAGTGTATGTGTGTTTCCTGGGTTCGAACTAGAGCCCGACCGATTTATCGTTTTGCCGATTTTATCGGCCGATATGAGCATGTCGCAGATATATCTGTATCGGCGTATAAGCCGCAGATATGCGCCGATATGAAAGTTTGTTACAGAACACATTAAATGCATTTGAAAGATGTAAGTACTTGTTTGTCCAGCAGAGTGCGCCATACTGGTTGCTAATGGCGACCCAGATCACTCACTGTAGTGACACCAGCCAATCCCCCACCCCTTTCACTTCAGTTCAGTCAGTCTCTCAGTTCAGGTGGCATTGAAGCAGTCACGCAGTGTCTTCTTCACAACATTTTTACACCTGGTATTAAGACGCGCTTTGGTCGATTGGATTATAAATGGACAAGAGAGACGCATTCCCGCTTACATTTGGTGTTTTTAATCCGTCTCTTTGTCGACTTGCGAGTTAAAACGCAAGCGGGAGAAATGACGCGAGACGGAGAAATGACACGTTTAAACTACGCGCAGCCGTGCACTTATATATCACTATATGAGATTACTGCTGCTTGTGTTGTTAGTTAGCAATTGATTCAATAAGCTCGCGCAACTCTACACCCTTGCTAAATAAAAGAGGCGGAGCGAAGACACTTTATTTTTATAAAAGTCTAAAGTTTGCACGGAACCCTGGGTTTGTGTTATAAAAACGTTGTGCACAACATTAAACATAGCGTACATTAGTATGTGCTCCGTCAAGCATTGTCTTCGTAACTGTGAGTGGCTAACTAATTTGTGAAGAACACAACTTACTGTAAAGCTAATATTAATCAATGACTTCATAAGTTTCTCTTTATAACGCTATTCTCGTCAAAACTGCAAATGATGCAAGTTTTATGTATTTTGTTCTCTTTGTGTTTTAAAGTTATTTATAATAAGTCAAGTTTACTGTTTAGTGCACTGATATCCAACTAATTTTGGATAATAAAGTTTATTGTTAACTTCTTGCCTATAGTACATATCTTTGTCACATCAATATAAGTGTTGGATCACCACATTTGTGAGTGATCACCACATATGTGAGTGATCATTGCATTGCATTGTATTTATTCATATACAGTATATTATGTTAAAGTATATAGTGTATTCTATGTACAGTACTTTAGTATAATAGTAGTATATACTGAACTATAATATACACATAAAGAATATCGGCCGATATATCATTATCGGTCTTTTTTTACTCCCTAATATCTGTATCGGCATCGGCCCGAAAAAACGCATATCGGTCGGGCTCTAGTTCGAACCCTTGACCTTTTGCGCGGCAAACGCAATGCTCTACTGCTGAGCTATACAGAAACACCCTTTTGATGCATTTGCAATGTGACAAATTGCAATACCTTTTCTAGCCTACATACTTCTGTACAAAGTACGCACAATTTAAAAAAATCAGCAGTATAGCATCAGTGTTGGGGAAAGTTACTTTTAAAAGTAATCCATTACAATATTAAGTTACTCCCCAAAAAAGTAACTAATTGCGTTACTTAGTTATAGGGATGCTTAATGATTAATCGAGATTAAAGGTTAATCGAGAATAAAAGTTTTTGTTTACATCATATGTGTGTGAACTGTGTATAATAACTTTGTATAAAAAATGTACACACATGCATGTATATGTTTTAGAAATGTTTACATGTGTGTATATACATTTGTATATTTATGTATAATTTATATTATATATAAATATAAATACTTAATATATAAAAAAAATTCCTTAAAATTATACATGAATGTGTTCATATTTATATATATACATATTTATTATACACAGTTTACACACATATGTGATGTAAACAAAAACTTTTATTCTGCTAACGATTAATCGCGACTTTTCATGGAAAGTAATGCTTACATTACTTTTTAGTTACTTTTGCGTTACTTTTTGGCTGAGGCTTGATCTCTTTCACGGCCTTGCAGTTGTTTTTTTATGACTGAAAAGTTCAGAAATTGCATATTTCGTCATAAAACTGTTGAGTTTTTAAAAAATGAATGCGTTACTTTACTCGTTACCTCAGAAATTTAATATTATTAGGTAATGCGTTACCCCCAACACTGTATAGCATGCATGTGCATGTGCACTGTACACTAACCCTTGCATATGCATAAAAAAATGAAGTACACATATTCCCTTAGCTTAAATACAACTTCTGTTCAAATAAAAGTAGCCAGACAGTAGCTACTTGTATTTTTATCACCTCCTATGACAAACAATGAAATTCCGGATACAAAAGAAACCATTAAATATAAATACTGAATGAAAACTAGCATGTAAATAATAGCCTCAGAGATTTCTTTAAAAAATAAATAAAGAACTTAAGGATGCAGAAGCATTAAAATGAGTTCTGACGTCCACTGAGAAACATCAACGTTTGTAGTTGAGTTGAGTTCATTTAGAACAGGGATTCCCAAAGTGTGGTACGCGCACCCCCAGGGGTACGCGAGCTGCCACCAGGGGGTGCGCGAGAGGAAAAATGTAATGGCGGTCTGTTTCTTTAAGTGGGATTTTTCCATACAATAAATAATAAAAAAATGAACAGTAAACATTTCCTTTGTAATCGCTTTTATTTTAAATAAAAAACTATAATTTATTAGTTTTTGATAGAAACGTAGAAGACAGCTGCTGTCTTTTTCTACGCACTGCTCTTCTGTTATGCACTGCAGCCGCTATATGCGTGCCAACTCGTTTCATTCATTCCATATATATTATAAATATGCTTAACTGACTGAAATCAGGGAAACTGTCATGTGGGACGTCTTATGATAAAGTTGTTAGTCACGAAGGAGGAGAGGGACCAAGAGAGAGAGACTTTTTTATGGCAAAAATAGAAATAATGAAATGTGACGAGACATGGGCACAGGATACGCGAGCAATGTGTTTTCATGCATGGTAAAGAGACCGCCAATGAATTATATAATAAAATACATAAATACTTACTGTAGAGAACTTATTAAAAGCTTTCATTTAATTTTGTTTGAAACTTGAGCTGTTATAATGAATCTGCAAACTATTATACACCTTTTGTGCGAACAGTAAAGGCTTTCGTTAATGTGTTTGATGGGTCTGCACGTGACGCACTGGTAAACATGAGGAAACCTCTCATATGTCATCTATTAGCTGACGGCAGTAAGTGTACGTTTTTTACCATAGTAAACTCGAATGGCGTCTAAATATCACAGTGGTTAAACGCATACACGGGGGCGCGCATCATCTACGCTGAGCGTAGTTTCAGATGGTGCAATAGGCGTAAATATTTTTCACAATGTTGGACGTAGCTAAGCCCGACGTAGGACTATTACACCCAACTTCTTAACGTCCGGCTAGTGCAACCGGCCCTTGGTTATTTGCGCATGATTAAACATGAGTATTTATGGTGAGAAAATAAAGCTTTTTTGGATTTTTTTTTAAATGGGGATTGGGGGTGCGCCAACCCGGTTGGGACATAGAAGGGGGTGCGCAGGAAAAAAGTTTGGGAACCCCTGATTTAGAATGAACGTGTTTGTCATCTTTTGTTGTGTGTTTGTCGGATCAGTGTGAATTAAATAAAAAGAAAAGCAGGTGTCTGAGCCCCAAACCATCAGCAAATCGACCCTGAAATAAAACACAGGCGCTCCTAGAACCATCATATAAAGGAAACAACTGGCCTTTTTCCAAACTGAATTGAGAAGCCATTAGTGTCTTTGACTAATTCATGCAAGTCAGTGATTGCCCTCATAGTAAGGGGGAGGTTGGTCGATTCAGCTGGTTTCCAAGCAACTTAGTGATTAACATAGCATTTTTCCATACATTAGGAAATGGAGCAAATTACATTTTAGCTGTGGGTTTTTGCTTTCGATTACTTTTCGTGCAAGCGGCTTGAAATCTGAATGTAGTCTTGATAACTATGACGTAAAATGCCATTTGACAAAGTTTACTTACAGTACACGTTTGTGATCATGTCTTCTTACTGACAAAAGTGAGAGTGTGGAGGAAAATAAAGCTATAAGAACTAAAGATGTAGCTAATTTGATTTTCTTGGAAACAAACTCATCAATGCGAACTAGGTCTGTTTGTAGAAGCAAAGTAAATAGTTTTCTTTTATTTACCTTTATTAAACATTGAAAAGCTCAATGAGTTTTTGGAGGATTCAAATACTTTCAACGTGCCAGATAAATGGACAATTTCCAGTAGGCTCTATTTATTAAGACAAAGCGACTTTCTCTTAACAATTGTCAAATTGACCAGAATGAAAGTGCAAAACTGCTTAAAGGGACTGTAAGTAAGATTTTAAGCGTTTTATTAATCAAAATCAATGTCTTTATTCATAAATATGTCCTTGTTGGTGTCAAATGACCTCTGCCAGTGATCTGACTTTTCTTTGTAAGCTTATAATTTCTTCTCTTTACTTACATTGAACGGGTAAGTCCAAGGAGGCTTCCATGTCGTTCTGCCATATTGATAAAATATAATGGCAGAGAGGGACAAAAAGCACTAGCTTAACAACGCGTTTCCACAACGCGTTTTCTTTCAAAACACGTGAACCAGCTGAAAGGGACAAGAAGATCAATGAGTACATAACGGCTACCGTAGTTGCAACACGCATTTGGAAAAGCGAGGCGCTAGAGAGCACTATTCGTTTGAATGCAAAATACAATTTCACCACTAGATGGGGGTAAATCCTACTTACTGTCCCTTTAAAATAAGTAAATGTAACTGTAACATGTTTCTTTTTAAAAATATATATATATATTTTTTAATAAACGAGTTTTCCTGAATGTGTATAGATGATGTCAAACGGAGAAAATATGGTCCGGAAGGTAAAAAAAAAAGACAAAATCACATTCAGAGTAGTAGGCACTACATGAGAGAATTGTTAAGGCAGAATAAAGGGTGATATAACAAACATCCAAAGAAAATCATACTAGTAATAATCAACGTATACAAGTTTGAGTGTGAAAAAGTAAATGCACAATAAAAAAGAGCACAAGCAGATGCAGTGCGGGTAAATCAGGTTTCACATTACCATGACAACAGTAAGATCTGTTGAGCTACCAAAACACATCTATATAAGCAAATGCAAAAAAAGGGCCATGGGATCCATGATAAACTTGCACTGAATGAGCCCACACTGATCACATATATATATGTTTGTGTGTTGTCATACTTAACCATTTAATATGAAATAAAACAGCAACACAAGTTTCTGTAAGTTTGTTTGATAACTTTGCTTATGTAAGTTTGTAACAGACCCAAATCACATCTGCTGCACAGTTGCATTTTTTCAGGTTGCTGAATATGTTACTGCAGTTAATGTAGTGATGGCATTTCTGCGCTGTGTCGGAGATGTTAGCATGTCTCTAATAAGATCGGTCACAAACATGATTCCTGCCCGATCTAACTCACTGTCATGCATTGTGCGCAACACTTTTTGTCTCCCTCTTCACGTTTTGTCCACTTTCCCTTCTGCTTAAGAAACTCTTAAACCTCTGAGAAGTCCTTGTCGATACTCCTAATAATTTTGGACCTTAACACCTCTTTTAAGGGTTAAGATGCTTTCTGGATTAATTCTTTCTTTACTAGGATTTTAAGGGGAAACCATACATTTCTACAAATTGTCTTAGAATTTTGTCACTACATATATTTATATATATGTGTATATATTTATTTTTTATGTTTATATATAAATAAAAAAAATATATATATATATATATATATATATATATATATATATATATATATATATATATATATATATATATATATATATATATATATATATATGTGACCCGTCACGGAAACCAGGGACTCAAGTCGGCAGCACAAGTTTCGAGAAAATGAGAAACAAAGTTTTTTTTTCGAAATTTGTGATTTTCGTTTTATTGCAGAATCTGTTAGTTGAGATCACGAAGAAGCCTCTCCATGTTTGAGATAGCAGTTTTTGTATATTTAAAAGCGTACATTTTGCGGTTAAAATAGGCTTGTTTTTCCGGAGATTCTAGCGTGCAGCGGGGGGCGTCATTGTCTGTGTGTATATTTACATACTGTATAAGCTTGTGTTTTTGCCTCCGCCCCCAAAGGGAACAGCGTGACTACTAAATAAGGATAGTTCGCCCAAAAATGAAAATAATGTAATTAATGACTCACCCTTATGTCGTTCTAAACTCGGAAGACCTCCGTTCATCTTCGGAACACAGTTTAAGATGTTTTATCGTTAGATTTAGTCCGAGAGCTTTCTTTCCCCTTCATTGAAAATATATGTATGGTTTCCATGTCCAGAAAGGTAATAAAACATCATCAAAGTAGTCCATGTGACATCAGTGGGTCAGTAAGATTGTGTTGATGCATCGAAAATACAGTTTGGTCCAAAAATAGCAGAATTACGACTTTATTCAGCATTGTCTTCTCTTCCGGCTCGAGCGTGAAGTCACGTGACTGTAGTGACGCGCTGCCCTGTTCCTCAGACATGTTTGCTAAGTTTTTTTTTTTTCAAACTTATAGCCTGCGTCTCCCCAGACTGTAAAGCTCGGGCGCACAAAACAAAAGAAAAATAAAAGAAGCTGGGGCGGAACAAATAACAGTCAGCCGCATCGTACGTCAGCCGCGTCACTGACTTTATGCGGCGCCGCAGTCGGATGACGTCAAAGTACGGCAAGAAATCTTACGGAGTAGTTTAATTTCGACTCGCTCTCGCGGTACTTTGACGTCATCTGTATGTCAGTTCTTGCAGCGCAGCATGAGTCCAAACACACAGAAGTTACACAGATATAGTTGTATTCTTCATATAATTGGCTACATGTTTTGTCTATCAATATTTTCCATGAAGTCATTGGCTGATGGAGGAACGAGCGAGCCATTGGTAACCTCTCTAAAGGATGTCACGTTTTCGACGGCGCTGTTTGGATGATCTATTATACTACTTCCCTATTTTAAATACAAACTTTGAAGGCGGGTTCATGTGTTTAACGGAGTGAAAGCTCATATACCCTTACATGTTACGATTTAAATAGTCTTCAGATTATATATTATATTGTATTACCAGACATTCATGCGAAATCTGATGTAAACAATCTATATTTCACGGATTATACGCATTTGTGGACAAATATGGTCATTGGATAATCTGAAACAGACTGGATTCGACTTGTGATCCCCACAAAGGTAAAAGAGTCATGTTTATTTTTGCGGGTTGTCATTTGGTCATAAAATACTACATATGATGCTAGAACATCTCAAAAAGGGTTTTACAGGGGGCATGGCTTAGCTAAATGAGATGTAAATGAGCCCTATTGTCTCCCCCAGCTGAAAAGAAGAGTCTCTTTCGTCTCGATTTTCTCGGTTTGAGTATTTCTGAGTTCCTATATTCAAATGGCCACAACTTCTCCAAATCTTATCAGATTTCCATGTGTTACACATCGTTGGAAAGCTTAGAAACTGCACTTTCAGAATCTGTGAATAACTCAAAATGCCCAGATCCGACTTGTGTCCCTACTTTCCGTGACTGGTCACATATATATAAATAAATAAAACATTTCTGAAATTTATACATGCATGTGTGTGTTTAAATATACATAATAATTGCACACTGCACACACATATATATTATGCGAAAATTAACTTTTATTTTGTATGTGGTTAATCGCGATTAATCTTTGCCCAGCACTATTGTCATTAATAGTGAATAAATATAAAGCTTTAGAGATGATTATTATATTTATTTGGAAAGGGGGTGCCCTTTTTCCGTTTCTGCACATGCCCCTCAAAATGATAATTCAAAAGTCAAATATAATTGTATGCATTTACAACAGACATGTTCCAACAAAAAAAAAAGGGTCCCAACTTTTGCTTTACCTGTAAACTGACAGCAAACTGTGCAAAAATATTGCATCGTTTCTTTCGTCATGTTTCACCCAAGTAAATGTCTGCTTCCAAGATGTTAAATAATATACATTGATGCAAATATATTTTAGTGACTGAGGGTGAAGCACTGGCCCGATCGGGCAAGTGACAATACTTTTTACTGGTCCGAACGTCTCTCACGCTTGCCCCAGGCAACCGGGCAGTCCTTTATGTTGAGCCCTGTCATAATATTATCTCCTGTTGGGAGCTGAATTACTGTGTCAATTCTGTTGCCGTCAAACTCTGTTACCAAGGTTATACACAAAGAAACAGACACTTACTCTTCCTCTCTCACACACACACATACATGACTGTCAACACTGAGATACTCAACACATTTGTGTATTTTATAGTGCGTTTATTTTAAGTTAGTATTATAAATGCTAAACAAATCAAATTCAAGTAAACTGTAGTGTCTGTAAAAAAAAAAGCAACGAGTGGCTTTCACTTTCACAATGAAAAGCTTGTTACTGGAAACGAAACTTAACATTGTTTATGTATTATTATGTCCTTGCATAAAACTGCAGTTAAACCGTCCCTACTGCGTTTTTCACCTTTGTGATGCGGTTAACACCTTTACAGTAACAGCAAAGACCTGCGGTTTCTGTTGTCGGCAGTTATTTCCTTTCAAGCTTCTGTGTTATGAGCAGTTTAACCGGATATACAGAGAGCCAAATCTGGCTGACTTACTTGATCTAGGGCTCCAGGGGGATCCTCATTGAGAGGAGCACTATGGCTGTGGTCCACTGGGTTTAAGTGATGGGAGCGATGTCAATGCTACGGCGCCATAACCTCTCTGTCATTCAGACCCATCCCACCGGGGGAGGCAGTGGTGAAACGGACACCTGACGTAACCTGTGATTGAAGCAAAGTATTTGATTAGATTTCAGAAAGCCGACTGCATCGCTCTGTGTAGCACATCTCAAAGCCAGGTGTTTCGTTGTGTCATAAATGTCTTTGTATTTATGCAGAAATACTTGGTTTTAGGAAGCATCATACAAAAGATTTACAAGAATGGCAACTGTATACAAGTGATTCTGAACATTTTCCAAAAGCTGAAACAGCCTAGACATTGATGCATATGGGTGCACCGGTATGTCTTTCTTTTTTTTGCATTGCCATAGCAACAAGGCACAATGTATCTAGTTATATGCCTTACAAAAAGACCTGAAAAGGGTTTAGTGCTTTATTGCACTTGAATCCAAATCAATATATTGCTGCACATCAGCAATGACAGTGTTTGTGACTCCAGCATTGGGCACTGATGGTTTACAAAGTTAGTAAACATTTCCTGCCCATTCAAAGACACCAGATGAACCCTCTGCGGCTTTCATTGTTACTGCAAGGCTACAGTAATGGGAGTGAGTGCTTGTCATAAAAACACAGCATCCAAACCAGGTGTTAAGCGAACTTCATACCAAACAAAATGAGTTTAGACTGGTTGCTCCCAATGGTTAAAGCAGGATCAGTTGTGATGAAGTGTGGATTTGACAGTTCTGATGCTGGCAGGCAAATAACATTTTCAGTGCTTATCCCTACTAACTTCTTCACTAACTGATATCCTGTATCTCAACAGAGTTATTCACATTTCTGTTTCGTTTCACTTTTCTTTATACTGTGGAGCATTTATGCTAATGCAAAGACAGACAGAGATTTTAATTTACATGCAAAAATAAAATACTGTCCTATTACTAATAGAGATATTAAAATTGTCCACCGATAACAATAGCCGAATATTCAGATTGATTTCTGCTGATAATAATAGCTTGGTGGTTATGTTAATTTGCATTAACTAAATTCTAAAGATTATTATTTTTTTAAACCAAACCATTAAACTATTGATGTTTCTTTACATTTTCTACACAGAGCTCAAATTCATTGCATTTTTCTTTTCTCTTTTTGCAGATGAAAATTTGCTTTATCGTCCGATTATAGGCCGATATATCGGTGCATCTGTAATTTTTTATGACAGCTGGGTCTAACAAGGGTTACCAATTTCAAGAAACTCTGAGACCCACCAATCTAAACAATTGAGATCCAAAGTGGCTGATTTCCCCAATCTAAAGCTCCATACAGATGCGCACTGAAGGAAACTCTATGGCTGTTATTAACTTGGTTTATAGGATAGGAACTCAAGACTCTCTGCTGCATTCAAACGTGAGTTTATATGGACGCAAACTAATATTATTTCGGAGTCCGCTGCTTGTTTAGCAAGTATACATGCTGCACAGTGTTTTGTACATTTAGATGTTATAGCTTTCTCTGAATTTTCGACGCAATTGATGAAATAGGATCGCGCAACTTTCACGCTTTCAAAACGAAACTACGGAGAACACCCACAGTAGTTTTATCAATGAAAGGCTAAAAATAGCCAAACGTCTGAACTTTCCTCATCTGCAATTGGTCGACAAACAGATAGTCTGGTCCCAAAATTAGTGTTGGGCCGATAAATCGTCCGATGATGCTTGCTATGCATCTCATTAAATTAAGGTGAATGCAATGCCACAATTTCCAAAAAACTTATTTTGTGCAAAAACTAAATATGGGCCGCAGAAGAAGAACCATTACACACACATCTCCAGGAAATGGCTTAAGCATATATTTATATTGTTGTTCTTTAAACTTTTTCATGTACTTTCTAGATCAGTGGTTCTCAAACTGGGGGCCATAGCCCCCTGGGGGCCCCAATTTTGTGACATTTTATAAAAAAAATTATTTATCATAAATTCTGTGTAATTAAACCTCAGAAAAATAAGGCTTCTAACAAACACCACTACATTGTATAATTTATATGTTTTGTTTAATTCAAATGTTAAGTTTTGTAATGTTTTATAAAAAAAATTTCTTTGGAGGGGCCACAAAAAGGGATGCACCGCACACAGGGGGGCCTCATGCTGAAAAAGTTTGAGAATCACTGTTCTAGATAATAAAGAATATGTATAATGATTATGTTTGATGAGTGTTGCTTTTTCAAATGCATGTTATAAACGACTCAAACTAACAGTGATTTCAGATTGAGAAGGACATCCAACTGGTCAAAGACCCGTAGTACATCAAAAAGCTGCGCATAATATCGGCGTGTGATTCAGAATTGATATCGGACATGTATCAATATTATGTATCGGCATGTATCGTCCCATCCCTACCCCAAATCAATGTTGCCCAAACAAGCAAAAGTCGAATATTAGTTGAATAAACCAATGGATAATATCGAAAACCTGAAGGTTACAAAAAAAATTTTCAAGTGTCGCTATGCGAAGTGTCACACGAAGGCAAATAGTTAGAAAATGAGGCATGAGCGAAAGTGTTTCGATATTGGCTACAGGTAAACAGCTGACTCGGGTTAAGTGGTGATCAAACATAATGATTTTTATACACAAAGAAAAGATTAAAGCAAGGTTTTATTGCTGCGATGATTAAGAAGCATTTACTTCACCTCTGCAGATGTGAAATCTAGGGCAGAGGTTTAAGTGAATAGGTGCGTGTATGAATTCCAGCAAACAACACTAGGACACAATAAAACTTTAAACCTCAGATGGGCCTTTATTCTGGTTCCAGATCTGTACCTCGACTAGGGCTGTGACGGTGACAGTTTTTTACCACCTCGATGGTAATGCACAAATTCACCGCGGTGTTGCGGTGGTTATAGATTGTGTTTGTGTGGGGGGGGGGGTATGCGCATATGTAGCACGTGCACATTGATGCATATAGGTCTTATACATAATGCATATATATATTTTAAAATATAAAAATGTAAACGATGATCAGACATACAGTTTTTAACAAACATGCGTGTTCGTAGGCGCAAAATTCTTTGATTGATACTTTTTCGCAACTTTGAGTGACCAAGAAAGAACGGCCGTTTCTCAATCCGAAGGCTGCAGCCTCCGGAGGTGGCATAAGCCTGGTTTATTATTTTCAGATATTTGCAAGTCATAAGCATATTACAACAACATATGATTAAGAAAGAATAATAGTCAACTTTATAATTGTTAATGTTATAAAATAAGACCGTATTAATGACGTACGCAACCTCCGGAGGCTACAGTCTTCGGATTGAGAAACGGCCGATATCTTGCCTTATTGTTCCGCTCCCAAGCCAGCGGATCATCACTGATATCAGTTGCCTTCCCTTGCAAATAGCGCATAAACTCCACGTCTGCTGGCTGTTTGCATTAACACAAACCTGAAGACATCTCACTTCACAATATTGTAGTTTACATTTTTCATAATTTGTGACGTGCACACCACTGCAGGGCGCACTTTCCGACCGCGGGTCGCACTCCACCACCGTGGTGGTGCGGTGGTAATTACAACCGTCCCAGCCCTTAGCTCGACAATACAGATTCTCACGGGCCCTTAAGATATTTGAAGTATAGCCTAATGAATGATTGTTTAATTACCCTGAACCACAACTCTGATTCTTTTGGATATGGACTGTAACTTAAACATAGATATATTCAATACAGATGTATATGGTACAATCAAACAGTTTGTTAAATATAGCTATATTGAGAAGTAAGGTGCAAATTAAAAGCAAAAATCTGAGACTTGATTTTGAAATCACAGTAACCCTGCCAAGCGCCACTGCTGATACCAAATGCTAAATAAATAAAAAAAAGGTAGACTTTAGCCAATGGTGTGAAACACACAAAAAAAAAGTCAAATGATGCTTAAAACCTGCCGATGGCCGAGCCTAGGATTGATGCTTTGGGTTAAATCAAGGAAAGCTGAACTCAACCAAGAAAAATCACAAGCTGAAGCATCAAGATAAGGCAATAAAATGCATGAATATAACAAACAAAAAAAAAGATAAAATGAGAGGGACTCTTGATAGATCAGACCACTGGGCTCATGGATGGCTCACTAATGGACACAAAGTCGGGTGACAGGGTGGTGAAATGGTGTGGGCTGCTATTATTAATGATAATGTTTGCAGATGGACTGAAAATGAACTCCCTACTGCCAGTTTATGACACTTTCTTTAAACAGTTGTAAGATGAAGTCAGCACCATTAAAGATGGCCAAGATCCTGCTGCAGGACAGTGCAATGCAGCCAAGTACTCTCCACTGTTTATTGCTTGTTTCCAATTATTTATTTGTTAAACCCTTCTTGTTTACACAAAGACAAATAGAGAAAAATCTAATAGCCTATAGCATAACTACGCACATATATTTGAGAAAGTTGTATATATTTGAGAAAGCTGAGAGAGACACATCTCAAATAATGTTTGGGACTCACTGATAGTATTGTTTCTATCCACTTTATTTTTGACGTAAATGCGGGCACCACCATCTTTGAACACATATGGGCAAAACTTCCGGTGAGCCACTATAGCTAATGGTAGTCCTATTACAAGGGATAGAGTCTGCAGTTATGACTGGCATTTTTATGCTTAATATGAAATCCAGGAAGACCGGCATAATTTGTGCAGTTAGGGGTTGCCATAATAGCTGATACAAACGCAGTAAATCTCTACAAAACATTTTTTTAGGGATGCACCGATAGGATTTTTTGGGCCGATACCGATACAGATTTAAACAGACAACTTATGGCCGATACCGATGCCGATACCGATATTAAACACTTTTATACAATACTATACAGTTGGTCTATTAGCTAGTTTATTTCTGCATCAAATTATTTTTACTGAACATGAATTGGATCTAATTAACATTCAACTGACCAACATAATAAGAGAGGCACAAATGAAGCTAAAGCAAATATAATAAGACAGCATGACAACCTTTAAAGGTGGTTTTTGCTATTCAGCATTTATTTTATTAACAACATTAACTCATTTTTTACATATAATGGATTTCTTTATGCATTTAATTAATAAACAATCGGTATCGGCCTTTCTCGTGCTATTGCCGATATGCCGATGGTTTCAAATTCAGCAAAAATCGGCCGATAAATATCGGCGGCCGATACATCGGTGCATCACTACATTTTTTTTAACTATAATACACGCACAAGAACTGAATGTATATGTGGCGCACGTGCATCTATTTACTGTATCCATACATCCATCCAGTAAAACCTTTCATAGAAACTGACAGTGAACAATAAATACAATAATTATTCAAAAACAACATATTATGCTGTTAAAAATATGCTGATTAAGCTGGTTTATTTATTCTGCTACTATATATTATTACAAAAATGAGATTACAGTACAGAATATATAGCCTACGACGCAACTTTCGTATAACAACAAGTTTGTGATGTGTTTGCGTGCACACACAAATAATTTCAAATAATCAAATAATTTCATAAACTCATGTCTTATCTACTGCATAATAATATTTCCATAAAATGAAAACAATACTGAAAACATGTAATAGTAGTTTAATATGTTTATTATGGTTAGTTTAAATAACTTAAAATGTGTTGAATGAGAAGCATAAGTTACTGCTGCTGTCAGATCACGTGAAGCTTGATGTGTCGCCATAAAAACTCGATTCAAAAAAGTCGATTAAAATTGCAGTTTAAAAAAACCTCACACCAGAAAGACAGTTGTGACATTTTAAACCATCACCTGAAAATGTAAAACAAGAAGTCTCTGTATATTCCATGTATTTAACACTCGACTGACTGTCCCACTGTAAAGATACGGGTATGTCTCTGGGGCCCTATCTTGCACCCAGCGCAATTGACTTTGTCAGTGACGCATGTATCATTCGTATTTTGCACCGGCGCACAGCGGGTCCCTCCACAGACGCACGTCGGTAAACTAGGGAATGAACTTGCGCTCCCTGGCCGGTTCAGCGCAAAAAAGGAGGCGTGGTCCGGCGCAAACCATCCCTGATGCTATTTTAAAAACACTGACCAGAAAAAACTAGTCTAAAGTCAGTGGCGCGTTGATCATTATGCTATTTTAAGGGTGCATGCTAGCCTGGTTAGCCAGACCTACATCAAGATGTAAGGTCTGGCAACTCTTCACACAAACGGCTCAATGCAAGGGGCGGGATATAAGGTTGTCCCTCAAAATGCCTCTGCACGCAATAGGATAGCGCTATGACGGATCAGAGCAACGAAGAAGGTGACGTAGTTACCGTAACCAGTCGGCAAAACTCCAAACACATCTTTCTTGCTTAAAAAGGACTTCAGTAAGGTTTATTTGCTCTTCTCTCAAAGAAAAACATAAGTCTAAGTCCTCCAGAGTCGCGGCCAAAGCCGCTTCAAAAGATAGCTGTTCGCCAGCAGCAGCAGCCATTCTCTGTTTTCAAGTAGGAACCGTTGCAGCTCTGTCGTCATCATGTTAAGCCCGCCCCACAGACGCTACACACGATGTGATTGGCCTGACCAAATTTTGGTTTTTGGACCGGTTAAGTGTATTGTGAGTGCCTAGACTAAACCCTGGCAGCAAATATATTTTGCGGCCGCTAGGGTGCGTCTAGATTTCTAGGCTAGGTGCATGCTTGACCATAATGTACAACGCGCACACACTTTGCTTATCTAATCTACAAAGATGCAACAGTTATTTTTGCAAATCATAAATTGTTACAATAAAAAAAATTAACACATGAGATAAGGGAAATCATTGTGGTGAGCATTGTGGTGATAACTTTTTATTTATTTTGTGTGGCTGGGTTAAAAAATTATCATGCAAATAACGATTAAAATATTTTCATAAGTTTGTTGTGTGGCTGTATTATCTTTATTTTATGTAAATAATAATTCAAATGTTTTCATAAGAAACCTTAATGTATGTGAAATTGATTTGTAAGTGTACTTTGGGGTTGGACTGCTTGCGTTTCTTGGCTTTCAGCGGTGAGGGTGGACGCAGCGATGTCCTCTGCTGGCGTCAGGTCATGTGTAGAGGCAGATCCACCTCCCGTTACACGGCGTGCCCGATTTATGCTGGCAAGCTTGAGATTCCCCCGTCTCCTGACATCATTGTAGCGCTTGCGGCGCAACGTCCTGGGGATGCCAGCTGATGAGACAATTGTGGCTATTTCCTCTCACGCCTGTTTAACCAACGCTGATTTGGGCGGGTTTCTCCTATCCCCATACAAAACAACTTCTCTTTCTTTGACTGCTCCTACAAGAACGTCGGCCTCCTCGGCTGTGAACCGCTCCTGGCGTGCGCCTGGTAAATCCGTCATAATAATGGCAACCCGCCATGGAACTTGCGCCCTTGCGTTTAAAGGGAATGTTGGATGACGTTCTGATTGGTTTATTTGACGCCCAAACCACACCTATGAATAATGAACCTACTTCAGACCAACCCCTTATTGATTAATTTAATATAAATTTAAGAGTTATTTCTCCCGCCGGGAAAATAGCAACAGTGACCAAGATCCGCCCACAAAGTCACTTGCGCTTTGCGCTTCGCACTTGCGTTTCAGATCGTTAAAATAGGGCCCTCTGTGTTTTTATATTTGCGCATTGAAGACCCGTCACCCCCGAGGAGCAACATGAAACGATGGAATATATCTTTATATGATGTATAAGGAAGGACACTTCTTAATTTCATCCTCACAATGGATCATACATGAAATTATGACCATTATCATCATGGAAAACACCGGTTCTGGTTCAGTGACAGTGCGCGCCGTAAGTCGCGCCCATAATTTGCACGAAGCACGTAGGAATACTGTGGATACAACGTTTAAATTAATCAATTGAGGACACGCTGTATAGCAATTATTTTTTCACATGCCTGCAGAGAATGGTTCACTAAACCTCAGTTACTGGGTTGTTCTTTTTCACATTTTCAAGGTTAATAGAAGCACTGGGGATGCAATTATAGCATTTAAACATGGAAAAGGTGTCCCTTTAATGATGTTTCGATAAGTGTTGTGTGCGAAATTTTGTATTCAGGGTGGTAATTTTTATTGTAAATAAGGTTGCTGTCTACAAGTAACTAGCAATCACAAGATGTCTTTTATTATGTAATAAATAAAAAAACATGAAGAACTCTATGTTGACTTTGCAAACTTGTGCGGCACTACTCATAAAACATTCAACAGAGCATTACAGGAACAGAGTAATAAAAAGGTAGAAGCAGTTGATTCACAACAACCGAATGAAAGCTTATGCTAAGTTTGGAAGAATCTCAAAAACGGAAAACAAGTGGCTTAAAAATAAAAACTAAAACTAAATATATATGTCTAGAGAAAAAGAGGGAATGATACAGGACAAGTATGTAAATACAGTCTGTAAATGCGGCCACAAAAATTCCTACAAAGCTTTCATTACACAGTGAACTACTATTATGCTCAAGTTTGTGACTCTGTATTAGTCACAAGAGACAGAAGACTTTTCTAAAAATTATAAGAATTTGAAATCAAGAGCAGAATTAGATGTCAGGGGACAATTCAGGACATAGGAGAGATTGAAATTGTGTTGCTTTTACTGCTAGACACTAATTTTTATAAGACCATACAACTCATCTCAGTCATTTCATTTCGGACGTACATCAATGTTTCGGTGAATGAAAAATGCAAGATTTTAAAGTAAAGAGAGTAGATTTTAGTAAAAAAACAAACCTTTCAAGGCAAACGATTTTTTTTCTACATTATGAAACTGAGGTTGTCAATCACGAAAATTTTGCCTAACATCTGTTTTTGTGTTCCACTGAGGAAAGGCAGTTATATGGGTTTGGAACAACATGAGGGTGAGTAAATAATGAGAGAGGATTCATTTTTGGGTGAACCTTTCCTTTAACATCTGTGTATAGACTGAGACGACCTTCAGGAAACACTCAAAAATTCAACACACTAACCTCTGGAGAAACATAGCGAATTAGGACACAGAAGCAGATTTGACTAAATGTTTCCATGTGTATGCTCTGTTGATGGAAGAAGAGAGCTATTGATTTGGCATATACACACAGAGCAACCACACTTCTCACTCAAAGGATGATTTGTGGAAAAAACTAATTAAATTTGCCTTCATTTATTATATTGGTATGTTAAATTAAATTTTACCTACAGCAGGTGCAACATTCAGCATTCAACACCAATTAGACCAATTCAGCGCATGACCTAAAATATTTGACACCTCTACACTGATCGGTCATATTTAATAAAAGGCTTCTTTATTTTGCTTACTGTATAAGAACGAAAAAAACATCTCAAGTCTTTTATACTAGGCTCTTTTTGTTTGAAGTGTCACAGACCAAAGTAAACCAAGATAGAGGCTGTTTACACTTGGCATTAACATGCGTTTTCGTCGATCGGATCACAAGTGGACAACGTTAATGCCAGGTGTAAACGGTGTTCAAAACGTTTTGAACGCGTCCACTGTCAACCACTTTCAACCACATCCAGAGGTAGTCGAAACCACTTTCGATCGGATCGCTTTGGAGCTGCGGAACGCAATGTGGTTGAATGTGTTTGAACAGCCACACCCGACCGCCTTCTCTCCGCCCATTTATCTAATCTGAGGTATTAAACACAAGTTTTACGTCTTTTTTTTACTTCTGGCGTGAACATACAGTGAACAGCGTTATTTTTAGCCTTTCATTGATAAAATTACTGCGGGTGTTCTCCGTAGTTTCGTTTTGAAAGCGTGAAAGTTGCGCGATCCTATTTCATCAATTGCGCTGAAAATTCATAGAAAGCTCTAACATATAAACGTACAAAACTCTGTGCAGCATGTATACTTGCTAAACAAGCAGTGGACTCCGACATAATATTAGTTTGCATCCATATAAACTCATAATTACTCCCGCTCGCGTTTGAATGACAGCAGAGAGACTCGCCCACCATCTCACGGACCGTCCCCTCACAGTATTCCAGACAGAAGCGGTCGAAAGTGGACAAAAGAGACGGATTTAAATACCAGGTGTAAACGTAATGTGTCTCTCTCGTCCACTTGTGATCCGATCGATGAAAACACATCTTAATACCAAGTGTAAACAGCCCCATAGAGCTGATTCTACACACAAAGAATAAATACAAAGTGTGCAAAAAGTGTAAAGTCCCACCAGCAATTTTTATACGTTATATTGTGTTTTTTGGTATAACACAACGTGTTTGCATTGTTTGTAGTAAAAAACACATTATTTTCCACATACCATACATTCCACATACCAACCTTAGCTCCAGGTTTCACTCTGTTCCTAAAACGCACGGATTTGAAAAGCTCTGTGTCCCTGATTGGCCAACTAATCTGTACGTTGTGATTGGCCTGAATACCTCGGACTTCTGCCGGAAACGTGACGCTCCTTACCATGTTTAAAAGATTCGGTTGCTAACAAAAGTTAACTTACAGGCTGTAAGTCCGAAGCGGGAAGAATTATGATAATGTCGGTCTTGTCTACATCACCAATCCCAGGAAGTAAACTGTAGCCTACAATCCATGTGTTTGTTGTAGTCCAAGAAAAAAGACTTACGTTGGAGACGATAACTCGCTTCATTGTTTAATTTGGGGTATGTACCTTTTGCATATTGTTAACATGAACTAATAAACACTTACACACCAAAGGAAATTTAAAACGTGAATCGGACAATAGGTGGTTTTTACACTAAAAAAAATTATTCATTCAATTTACTCAATTTTTTTAGGTAAGTGGTTGCAATCAATTTATTTAAGCTACATTTAAACAAAAAAAGATTAGTAAAGTAAAATAAAATAAAAAACTGTTGTTTAAATGTAGCTTAAATAAATTGATTGCAATTACTTACCTTAAAAAAATTGAGTAAATTGAATGAATCATTTTTTTCAGTGAAAATCAGTAAAAATGTGTGTCTATAACACAAGAAAATTCAAGTGTGTCCTAATTTGTTGGTCAAAAAATAGTGAGAAAAAGCATTTATGTTTAGCTTAAAAAAAAAAATACAATAATGGAAAAAGAAAAATGCAAAATATAAAAAGATGTTAACTTTCAAGCAGCTTTTGAACTTCTGCAACAGCTGCTCAATAATGGCTTAACTTCCCACAGCGGTCAATCCCTCCTGGATTTTGCGGTCACAACATCATAAATTAAACTAATTGAAAGTGTAATAATACGTCTACGTCAATACCAGTAATCACACGATTATATAATAAGTATTACAGATTATTACACATAAAAAAGTTTTTTTCTGCCTGGTAATAGCAATTACACAATAACATGACAAGTACTAAAGGGTTTTTAATTTTCAGAACAAACAGTATCCCGAATTTTTGAGAAAGAGTGCAAATTTAGTGGTTTGTTTAAATCTGATAGAAGTTCTGTGAACTAGAAGCACTAAAAAGGCGTTTTCACATAAGGCATATGATAACACAACATGCTACCAGTCACATGGGTTCCAGGCTTGAAGCAAATTTTTGCTATACTGAGTCACTAGTTTACACATTCGATTTTAAACAAACTAACCTAACCTGATTAATTAATGCAGTACAGTATGCATCCTTATTTGTTGATTTAAGGGTGTGACTATTAAAACTCGTCTCTATTGGTCACTACTAATCTCTTACCAAGAATAGGTATTGTATGAGGTGTGCACCTGAAACTTCACATGATTGTTAAAGAATGGCATAAAGCATGGCACACCAAATACAAAATAGGTGATGATGATCACTTTTTGTGCTATGACACTGTTCTGTATGTGTCTTTTATATCAGTTCTGTAATATTGTAATATGAGCATATACAGGGCCTTCTTCACTTTTTTTATTGTGCAAACTGTTGATTCAATTATGAATCACAACAGGCCAGATTAAAACTCTCAATAAAATTCTATTTACATCTTAATTCATTTTAGGACAAACCAATGACCTTCCAGGATCAAAACCGACACGGCTGCAACATTTTTTTTTTTGTAAAAGCTGATAAATTTCAATGCGAGAGGGCAGGAAGAGTTGTCAAAAATCACAAGTTTGTGGCAGGCACTTTTCGTGAAGAAACTGATGTTTCACTAACACTAAGCTTGTTACAACATCCTGTACTTCTGAACTTTAGGGGTGATACTGTCCCTCCCACCTCTGCTATATGTAAATACAACTCCTGAGGCAAGGAAAGCAGTTAGCAGATGCTACATTCGCAGAAACTGTTGCTCCGAACGTCCATGCAGAGGTGAAGCAGTGTTTGTCCATCTCGCACAGCTCTCGTGTGCTTTAAAAAATAACCCTCGGTTGTTGCTAAGGCCAGGCATGATCTGATAAGAAATGGGACACTGAGCCCTGGGTCCCCCTTCTCTCTCTCTCTCTCTCTCCTGCACAGGGTGGGTGTCTGTTATCTGGCTTGAGCCGAATTTCTTTCCTGTCTCTCTCGCTCGTTCATTTGCTAGCTGGCTCTGGTGCTCTCCCTACCCCCACACATTCTCACAGGCTGCTGCACAAGCTTTTTTCAAGCGAGATGTAGGTCAGCTCTCTGAACGACTGGGGAAACACAGCTGAGTGCTGCGGCAGAGAGACGCTCGTACCGACACGCAAGGAATAAATCATATTGCTGCTTTTTTGCCATGCCGCATTAAGGATTTTTCTACGGATCATTTACACTTATTGAGCTGTGAAACGTGTAAACAAAATATTAAAGTGATTTCACCTTCGTTAAAAAGTAGCAGTGTGTTTAAGGCTTATGAACTCGATGAGTAGCAGTGCAGCATCGTAATTTTAATCTGATGCATATGCATATAAATGTAAATTATGAATCGTCTTCTAAGGATTCAGGAAAAAGTAATTATGGATATTAAAATTAGCCTAATTTCACTGAGCAAGACTAGTTCATGTGTTATGACATATGCACGGCTAATTTCAATTTAAAACAAATGTATAACAATGTACACAATACGCATAGATTGTCTGTTTTCAAATAAATAAATAAAAAAACATGAATTTCAAATTTTTTTTTTTACTGCCTATGCAATGCAATAAACTGGTTTTGATTAACCAATAACCAGATAAACGACTTCTACAACAGAATGTTATCACTTTATTACAATGAATTAAACCTATATATCAACCTTCATTGTAAGAAATCTGACTAACTTATCTGTAAAGACAAGTGCACATTTAATTGTAATTGAATGTAAATGTATAAAATGTACTCTGGCATTAAACATGTAAACAATAACTACTTAATCAGAATGTTAAATGGATAGTATCCCAAAAATGAAAACTCGAAGTTGGATTCCTTGAAATGGATTAATGGGATAAGTTCACAGAAAAAATAAAAATTATGTAATTTACTAACCCTCATGTTGTTTTAAACCTCTTTGAGTTTCTTTATTGTTGAATTAATAAAAATAAGATATTTTGATAAATGATGGTTCCCACACAGTTGACGGTACTTTCACAGTAGGAAAACAAATACTATGGAACAAGTCAAAAAGTACTGTCAACTATGTGTTTATCATCATTTATATAAATATCTAATTTTGTGTTCAACATAATAAAGAAACTTATAACAATTTTATTTTTGGGTGAACTATTCCTTTAACACTGCCATCAATCTATTTCAAGGAATCCAACCTACATATCCTTTAACCACCCCCATTGGATATTTTGTTTTTTGGGTTATTTTTCAGGTACACAACTTATTTTAAGGACAGAAACGTGCTCCCCTGTCAGGTTTGCATAAGGACCGTGTTTATATGAATCTGCTACTATGCTGAAATGTGGAGGGGTGACAGTAAGCTGTGAATTCAGACCACATGCTTTGCATGTTTCCGAAAAAGTAAAGGATTTTCCAGTGGAAACGAAAATGCAAGGAAACAAACTTGCCTTTAAAATGATCAGACTTTAAAATGAAATATTATAATTTAAAAAAATAACAGTACAATTATACAATTCAGTTTTCTAGTTAGTTTTTCAAGCTTTTATAGTGTTAGGAGGAATCTTGCTCTTACTAAGACCATTAAGTTTAAGTAAGTCAACGCACTTCCATTGCAGACCTGCCGTCGAGTCACATGAGTCGACGCTGTCAAACCAGAGATGTCAGTATTCATCACACTGAATCCTGTTGATTTCATGAACTTGCTATTCAACTCATGCACTAAAACAAATCAGCACCCCAAGCATCAAATCCAAATCCTTTCCTCTCAATATTAGGAAAAATTAAGTTAGTCATTTTGATGACTGAGGAAACGCTGTGCAACAGCCATGCCTTTTGCACCAGATTCAAAACAACATCTACGAGCACGGGACAATTGTTTTTACACGCCTATTCCTCTGTCTGAACTTAACTCTTCAGCTAACATAAACAAATACACAATAGCATACACACAGCGTGAATGCATTACTGCTACCTGTTCAATCCAGATGCCTGTTGAACTTTAGGATGTCTGTAGAATGATGTTTGCAGGCTAATGCTGCCAGATGGGACGATTAGTTATGCATTCAGTCAGATGCAAACATTTTTGCAAGCCCAGTGCCCACGACTGAACTTGAATTTAAGCGATAAAGCGAAAAAAGCGCAGTTCATCTTAATCCGTGAAAATTATTCCGTTATTGTGGTGGTCGTTGAATCTTCCAGTTGAGTGTAGGCTAAGCTAGCGAGGTTAACTTAGCGGGCTAATTTCAGGAGCTATTTTAAATCCAGGGCGCTGTTTTTTCTTCGTTAAACTCTGGTGTTTGCCTTTGCAAATGCACTCAGATGATGCTGAGGTATTTGCTTATTCCGTTGCGGGGCTGCAGTGCTGCTGTCATCTAAGTCAAATGGTCATTTGTGTGTTTAATTCTCGCGTTGATCTCTCCCCACCGCCATTTTCATCCTCGAGCTACACAAACAAACAGGAGGATCGCTCACGTCACGCAGAAGGTGCGCGACTGCGCTGATCTCTATGGCATGGCTGAGGGGGTTGCTTAGCGACGTATGATTTGAAGATCGATTGCTTGGTTGCGTATTGCGTGAACGCGCAACGACGGGGCCCATAAGCGCGCGGCCACTCACGGGGGCCCACCAGGGTAAACAATGAATGCTTTATTTTATTTATTTATTTGTATTTATGTTTTTTGGTTTGTTATGCCAAATTTTGATATGTAATAATTGTCTTCTTTATTGATTATAATGTGATAAGTAAAATTCAACATCTTTGTTTTGATTTATGTCACTGCTACTTCACTGTAGTGTATTATTTTTTTTTTTAGCTTTTTTTAAGTATAAGGCCTTTATACCTTCGCATACATTTGTCCAACACTGTATTATTATGCAATAGTCAAGTTGTTTTTATTTGGGCTACCCACGTCAGTGGGAAATGGGAGAAAAGTCATGTTTATGAGGGGGTGGGGTTGACCAAGTTAAAAGTGAACATATATTTTGTTTGTCTTTGATAACCTGCTCTCTCACAGAATATATAACGATTTACCAGACACCAGAACAGGACAATAAATATTTAAAATGAACTGTATTTTAGGTTCAAATGTATAAATCACATCCTTAAAATATATTTTGCATGTTTTAGCATGTTTTTCTTTGGTATGTTTAAAAACAGTATCATCTTAATGTATTTTAACAAGAAATTGTTCTGTGCTTCATAAACAGGTTTAAAATCTGTATGCATCTATGATTCATGACCTGTCCATGCAAACGTTTACCACTGCAAGAATGCAAAATAAATTTCCCATAGTCAGAGCAGAAGATAGCAGTAGCATAACAGAAAAGACTGCTGATTAACTGACAGACACCTTTAAGGAAAACCAGAAAAATTCCAGGTGAGAGGAAAGCTATTATCGTCATAATATTATTTTGTTAATTTATCGAGTATATGTGAATTGCATTGCTGTAAAATTGTCACATGGTAGTAAACGTGAGTTTGAAACAGAACTGCAATAAATACTCCGAAGCGTTAGGCGGCAGTATTACACAAAACGAATTACAACGTCATCAGTGTGCGACCGGACACTTAAAACAAACGCGATGGCTGAAACTGGGTACGTATTCGACTATACTAACGAATCTAAGATCATCTACCACAAATAACAAACTATGTTAGCATATTTTCCATTTATTATGATCTGCCTCATGTTAATATTTTTTTAGTGCAATTATTTTGGTGGTTTATGCAGTTTGAACCCAAGTACTTTGGGATTCGTTTAACCTGGTTCTCACATGGGACCTATGTCCTGCAGAGTCTATGATCATAATGCAGATCATTTTGATTGTACTGTTATTAGCAAGTGCTCAAATTAAATGTATAGTTTTAGAAAATTATTAAGTGTCTACACTACAGTTATGGCCTGGTTATTGTAGTAATGCCACAGCATATGTAGTAGCATTTTAATTTTACATTTCTGAGGACGGGGTTTGCATGGTAACAGCTGACACTTTGCTGATAAACAACATGTTGGAGCTGGGGCTAATTTAGTTTTTGTTTTATAAATTAGATTAATATTTTACTTTTTATTATATACTACTCATAGTGACAATTTTATCGGAGGTTATTTACTGTTTGTGGAATGACTGGATTTTAGCTGCCAGTGAAAAGATGGATGTAACGTTAATCATAAAATGTGCTAGCGTCACAGTGATTTTTTTAGCTTATATATACTACATGTCTTCATATTACTTGAAAATAGCACGTTATTTTGTTAAAAGGTTATTTGTTTAAAATACTTGACCTGAATAGTTGTAATTGTACGTTCCTGTAGGTCAGTTGCGTTAGCAACTCAGGTAACGTAACGTTAGTTCGATTGATTCTAGGTAACGCACATAATAAAATGTGACCCTGCCTTTAAAATCCAACTCAAATATTGATTTCACTCAAATTTCACATAAGATCAAGGTTATATTTTTTATAGAATCTTTTTTACCTTATGTATGAAACATTACCCCACAAAAATATGTACGTGTTCCTGTCACAGTATACCTTAAAAAGTCACTTTAAATAAAAGCGTGTGCCAAATGTGTAAATGTAAATTTACTTATTTCAATGCTAAATTAGAATTTATTAGTTTATTTAATAAGCACCAATAAACACACAACTTTTTAACCATTGTGCTATAAAAAAACAAATACAAAGACATTAAAGGTCATATAAAACATGTTTTTTCTTATCTCATGTTAATCTTGGGTACCTATAAAGAGTAGTTCTGCATCCTTCATATCTTCAAAAAGTGTTTTGTTTTTTCAGATTTATAAAAAATCATCTCTACCGATAGTTTCCGAGAGCGAGTCAAGAGCAAGCAACACACACAAACCAACCCACTATCTCTGGATAACTTATGATTCACTAAATGTCCGTGTTGTTAACTTTATATGCACTTGCGCACCAATTTCCAACAAAACACAGACATTTGAAGCAGTTTTACTTACTGCCTGCGACTCATGACCCGCATGGGAATGCCCTATTTTAACGAAATCCAAACACACACACGACTCCACTGCTAACCCGGATAAACAAATTATATATACTTTTTCCATATTACTGGGTAGTTTTGGAAGTTGAACAAGCTTAAATTTTCCTCACAAACAACAACAACTTTGGTAACTGTCATGATTATCCTGTAACAATAGTTTCTTTTCGGTTAATTATTGCCCCAGAAATAATGGCGATAGTCGATAAAATTGTCTTTTTAAGACCATTTTATGCCACTGATTATATATGACTATGGCATAATAATGCAAGTACATCCTTTCTTAGAACACAACTTTACATTTTAGAATATTAAGATAAAATATGAAATTGCAATGTAAGAAAAAACACATTCTAAATATTTAAAACATAAATCAATATAATAAAATATGCAAAAGTTAAAAAGCCTTTATTAATATTCAAGGGCTAAAACATTAAAACACCAACGCGTATCGGCCCACTGGCCTTCATCAGGGTGTTGGTAACAAAACGTTTTGTTACCAACACTCTGATGAAGGCCAGTGGGCCGATACGCGTTGGTGTTTTAATGTTTTAGCCCTTGAATATTAATAAAGGCTTTTTAACTTTTGCATCCTACTGAGTGCCTGGACTTGGAATTTGTTTTTCCAATTCTTTTTCAATAACATTTACCCTTCCAAGAGCACCAGAGGATACAAGGGATACCAGCAGCGCTCCAGTTCCCCTTTGTTCAATAATAAAATATGCATTTCAATTTTACACAACTAATACTCATTGTTCAGTATAAACCCCCAGCTTCACAGGGTTAATTGCTTTAGACAAGTGTTACTCTGATTGCATCTTTATGCTGTTATGCGCCATCACGTGTATGTATTCACCAGAAAAACATGAAATGTCAGCTTGAGTGGCTTTCTCTTCGCCTGTCACATTGTGTGCGTGCACATGTGCGCACATGTGGACCCTGAGCTGCATGGCAACTTTACTGAGACAGACATTAGACAGAAATGACAGAGGCAATCGCGGCCGGCTAAAATGTTAAATGACATTCATTTTTATGCAAAGGAACACACATGTAAACACTATAGTAATATATCACATCTCCAAAAACTATCGAGATCACGTTTTCCTGTAGTACGATAAGTCAATATAGTCATTAATGGACAGGCCTAATCGTGTCAGCTTTTGGTTGGTGTGTGTGTGCTATTTCGGTTAAAGTGCCTATATAAGGAGTGTATTTGGCCCAGTAATACTCTGTCACACGTTCGATTACTTTTTTTGAACCTTTGCCAGTGCCCTTTAATAAAATTAATGAAACAAGTTGCAACATTATTTTTTTTTATTTGTGTTGATTAAAATGACACATTAATGAAGAAAATCTTTGGATTAGTTTTAAAATAATGTAGAGAAGTGACTGCTAGGAAACCAATAGACAGCATTTTTTTTTTTTTAGAAGGTAATTTTTTGCATTAACATATGATCAATGATTTTATCAATGCAATGAATAGGCTGATTTAAATACTAATTGTCTTTTGTCTTTTTTCATCAAGAAATGAGAAAGTTATCAAGCTTGTTCCTGAGAACCTTCTCAAGAAACGCAAAGCATATCAAGCCATCAAGGCAACTCAAGCTAAACTAGCATTAGAACAGAAAAGAAAAGTAAGAAATTAATTTATTTCATGAAATATGCTTCTATTAATTGTCTATTTTTCCGTTTTGGGATAATACAATTTCTTTCTTTAACATTGTCTTAAATTTATTTAGGTACAAAAGGGAATTCCTTTGAGGTTTAAGCGCTTGGAGGATTTTCTAAAACGCAGCAAGAGGAGATATCGAGATGAGTCCCGACTCGCAAGGCTTAGACAGAGACCCCCACCGGCCTTGCCGCCAGTTAAACACAGCCTGGCATTTGCAGTCCGCATCAAAGAGTAATTTCCAATTTTGCATAATTTTATTGACATTCAGATTTGTTTTCTGTTATTTATGATTTTGTTTAATACATTCGTAAAAAGTGTCACCCACTAGAAGGTTTTGTGTGGATTTAATCTTTGCTTATTGTACTTTTAGGATCAAAGGTGTGAGCCCCAAAGTGATGAAGGTTATTCAGATGCTGAGGTTGAGAAAAATCTTCAGTGGCACCTTTGTAAAAGTCAGCAAGACGTCTATAAAAATGCTGAAGACTGTGGAGCCTTACATTGCATGGGGGTAAGAGATGGTGGGCTAAAGCATGTTAGCGCTTTCTCTTAGTTATGAAACATTTGAACAGCCTTCAGCTTTGGACACTCTTTCTAACTTCATGTATTAAATCTACTAATAGGTTTCCCAACTTGAAATCTGTCCGGGAGCTGATATTAAAAAGAGGGCAGGCAAAAATTAATAAGAAAAAGGTTCCTTTGACCGACAATACAGTTATTGAGCAGCATCTGGGTATGTATAATAATTATGGTAAAAAAAGTTTCAGTAAGTGACCTTTGTTTTGGTAACACAAAGCTTTAATTCTCAGACATTGTTCAATGACATGATGGTTGTCAGTAAAATCTTCACATGCATACAGAATATTTACGAACTCAAAAAAATGTTTTAATAAATTTGAATGTCACTGAAGTTTATAGACTGATTGGTCGTATTTGGTTTATGTTCCAAGGAGAATATGGGATCATCTGTTTGGAGGATCTTATCCATGAAATCTTCTCTGCTGGAAAGAACTTCAGGGTCGTAAACAACTTCCTGTGGCCATTCCGTCTGTCAGTACCACGACATGCTGCTAGAGACCAAGTTGGATTAATGAAAGATGTTGGACAACCTGGACCCAGAGCTGAGGACATAAATTCAGTCATCAGGAAACTCAACTGATCTAATGGACATTTGGTTTGGACTTTTTTGGCTGTCTTTCCTTAAAAACGGAGAGAATTGAGTCTGTTATTTTTGTGCTGTTTGAACTGAATGTTGAGGTTTCTTGTAAACCAGTATGTTCAAATGTTCAGAAAAAAAAACATATTTGAAAACTCATTGTGTAAATGTTGTTTTCTTTGTAAAAAGTATGTTATGCAATATTTTTATTAAATGAAAAATCCCAGTGTGTATTTGTTTGTAAAATGGTCACAGGTCTTCACATTGAGAACATAAAAATTTTGCATTTAGTAAAAAATAAGCATTCAGACTGTTCATGTACGGGAGATAGGTAGTGAAGACATGAAACTGTATCGATTAGACACAATTGAAAAATAATATGTAATTGGTTAGGTAATTTCACCAGTTGCATTAAAACAATTTTGTAAAATGGACTGCAAGATCAAACGCATAAATATACTGATTATAGATTTCTAATTCTATGAATAAATGATTTGTATAGTGTGTGTGTGTGTATGTATATATATATATATATATATATATATATATATATATATATATATATAAATCATTTTCTTATTAGTAATTAATACAGGCCACTAATGTTTCAATAAAAGACACACTAAAATGAAAGAATTTACTATTTTTTTGTTGATAAAATTGGTTTAGACTGTGTAATTAGAAAATGTTGATTATACATTATACATGAAAACAGGACATCTTCAACCTGTTAACTGGCGCTGTTTACTTCACCTGAGTTTACTTCAATATTTTTCATGTAAATGTTAATCGATCACGACAAACTATATATTGTTGGAAAGGTTTAAGAATGTAGTTTTCATATTTCAAAACCTTTTAGTAGTAATAATAATGCTGTAACTGTCATTTATTCATTTGTGAGAAGAGTATGCAGCAATCCTCAGTTTTTTTTTTGATAATTTTATGTATTAAAAATAACACTATATTGCATTTTTTTATTTATAACAAATAAATGTAAACTGCTATTTAAAAAAATAATATGTTCACCTCCAGACACTTCCATACATTTTTTTTAAAGTGTCGTCTTTAAAACAAGACCAAAATTAGGCTTCTAGACCAAAAAAATGCCAGAGTTGTATTAATTTGAAGGTGTACATCACCTTTTCACCACCACGCATGCGTGGTATAAAATCATACGAATCACAGAAAAATGAACAGATTTTATATTCAAAGCATTAAAAAAGATTAAATCCAATTTATGCCTAGATTTCTGTTGATAATACATAGGTTAATAATCTCAAAAAACATCGATTAAACAAATATGTAATATTTATCTCATCTAGTGAGCTTCGCGTGATTGGCGTAGAGGCATCGCGACGTTTTAGAGTGACGTCAGAAGGGATCAGGCAACCTTACAGGTCATTACAGTGATGTCAATGAGAGGAGGGCTAGTCTGTATGGTTACTGTAGGGACAGGGTAAAGCTTTCATCATCCATTATTCGGCAGATGAACTCTGATCAAGGTAAGCTAATGATGACTGAACAAAATGCATATGGCGAGTCCCTTAAACACTTCGCGCCTTTTGCTTCGTTCAATAATTCAAGAATAACTTTATTGGAATCGCAGGGTAGACGCATTCGTTCTTTATAAGTATTATCCTACACCGAATATACGGCGTCGCTTGGTTACAGTGTAGACTTTCAGCGCCTGTGGATCTTGTTGATGGACAGCTCACAGTGAGCCATTTCGTGACGAAATGGTGTTACCCTTGTTACATGAGCTAAAAGAGTCTGCAGTATTTGCACACGAAAAATTTACGCAGTCACCCATAATAAAAACTAACGTGTACATGCGTGTTATTGAAAGTACTCATTTAAACATATATAGATTTCTGATAGTGATTCAAGCATGTAATTTATATCCTGCATAGAGCGCGTGGTTTGTGACATTGACCGGTGTATTAATGGTGTAATCTTCGCGTCGTTTTACTAAACGCTCATTTTTTTTGTTTTCGTTTCGTGTACGCTAAAGCTGCTTTTATAAGACATTTATTCATTTAATGATCTAAGGGTTTACCGGGAATGTAACCAAATACTTAATTTGCCTCTTTAAAAGCGCTTGAGGAAAATGTCATGGAGTCATGACTGAAATACAACACGTGCGTCGTGTCAATATTAGCTCAGACATTTTCAAATCTTTAAACGTGCTTTTTTGTTGTATAGACACTAGATTGAGTTTGGATTTTAATACCAAAGTAACCTCAATGTTTTATCGATCACTGGTTGAACATTTGCTACTCTTCGTGTTTTAACATTTACTACTACGTACATTATCATTGCTCAGCTGTCAGTAAGTTCGCCATTGTAAACTGATCAGTTGAGAATGAATGGCCAGTGTTTTATTGGATGGAGACGTTTGGGCAGCAAGTAGTGTATGACAAAGTTTGTACTCTGTTCTGTTAATTGTGTTTTTAATAAATATAAGTAACAGCACGTGTGTTGAATTTGTTTCCGTTTAGTTCAGTTTAAGCTGCGTGCACACTACACAGCCTGTGTCGACCGTCTCTTTTAATGACGTCATTAGAAGGCGTTCGTAATACTTGTTGTCCTAGTAACACTTAAGTCTTATAATTAAATGAGTAAAGGGCCGTTCACGTTTCAACTATTATTGCATATTTCCGGTAATAAAAACTTTTGCAATTGTTTACATGTCAACTGCATCAGCGCTGAATACCTGAGGTAATTTTATGTTATGGACCTCAGCGATGAGGTTCTCCACCATAGGTGCGTTCCATTCGACAAGGTCCCTGCGGAGTGTTCACTGCTCCCTACTCCCTGAGCACGGTATATCAGTTGAAGTGGACTTCACGGACAATAACCGCTCATTTGGAACGGCCTGCAAACGTCATCAAAGAAAGTCAACGACGGGGTCGCGCAGATTGATATAACATAAATATATATAGGACTACATTCATATTTTAATTTTTATTTACTATCAAATTTCAAATATGTACACTATACAATAAAAAAAACATTGAGTACTACGTAATGAAAAACGTATGTTTATTATACACTTTAATTGACTATTGCTGCTATTACTTGACTATTAACAGAATTGAAGCCCTGCTGTAACTGTCATGCAAATATGAAAGTAAACTTTAAACTTTGGTTAACTATGTGTATATATGTGTTTTTAAACGCTTGTCATATAATTGCATAGCGGTCTGACCGTTCCGACGGGTGATCACGTGATGCGCGCAATGACAGTTGGGTGATTATCGCTCTCCACTTCCTGTGAAGTGATGTATCGATGTTCCCTGATTCCCTATGCCGTGCGCAGTGCCCTTCGAACTGAACATGTTCGCTCCCTTCGGATTGGAATCTCACTTAAGATGGCGGAATACCCTGTGAAGTCCACTTCGCAGTCCACTTACGGTCGAATGGAACGCACCTCATGTCTTGTGTCATTTCAAATGCGTGTGAACTTGAAGTTCAAATAGATTTGATTGGCTGTTAATGGTTTATCATTCATCAGCTGGAATAAAATCTCTCAGAAAGTGATCACAATGATATCGTTCATTGTATCTTTATTGTTATATTTGTCGTGTAAACTCTGCTATTCTCTTTTTAATATAAAATGATTTTTAAAACTATATTTTTTATAGTTATAGTCACCGTTATTGTTTTAATGTGAACGGCCCTTAACCATCCACTGCTGTAACTGACAAAAGATGGATGATCTGGCATTAAGCCCCGTTCACAATGCAAGTGACACAAAGCGACTTATTCTCATTCATTTTAATGTAGAACTGGAAATTTTTGGCAACAGTGACCATTGGCGACCAGATAGGGCGTGTCCAGCAACGTGACAAAGTTGAAAAACCTTCCAATTTATGCAAATTATGAGTGACTACCAATTGGCAAATGGCATTCATGTCATCAATTTTTCGTTGTTATGTTGCGGTCACACTAAACATATCGGCCCATTGACTTCTATTCATATGTAAGCGATTTTGTTGCTGATTAGCAAAGTTCAAGTCTGATGAACTCTGACTTGCAAATTCGTTTCACGTGGAGCATTATGACCAGTACAAAACCGGTATGACACTGTGTGACCTTTCTCTCTAGTGAAAAGCACAAATGGATGAAGCCAGAGATCATATTGATGAGCTGCTCCCGACAGCAACGTCCGACAAATACTCACATGCTCAAAGTCTAGTGTGACTGCAGCTTTACTTCATTAGAGGATATGGGGCAGTCACACCAGAAGACCTTGTTTGTTTGTTTGATTGTTGTTATTATTTTCCAGTTACTTTGTACAAGTGTTAGATGTGTTGCAGTTATGCAATATGTTCTAGACGGTTTCATTGGACGTGCGTGCAGTTACGCGTTAGTCTGGAACTTCCTGTGTCTTCTTTTAACCGATATTAAAATGTTTAATTTTAAACTAATTATGTCATTTTGTCCTGAATTTGAATACATAATCAGGGAACACATAATCTTAGTCAACTCTCTGCTATGCTGTAGGCTTGATATTTTAAGTAGCGTAAAACGGCTATATTAAACAGCTTTTTATGAAGCTGAATCTACCAGTACTATAATTCAAGTTGTAACAGGTTGTTTTATTTCCTGTTTTATTTAAACTATAGTCAAAGGTTATTAGAACGGCTTGACATACTGATCTGAGGTGATAAAACTTGTCTTTTAATCAGAATTTTGGCTTTTTGTTCAAAACAAAAATAAAAAAAGACCTGTATGTTTATTGAATTTTAGTATGCTACCTGGTAGTTATGCCTTGTGTGTTCATTTATCCTTTTTAAAACATTTTGCCAATTTTATAAAGACAACAACCATATTAGATAGTCTAAATAATGAGACCAGATAATGTTGGATTCACCATTTGAATTGCCTGTGTTAGTACACACTGTTAAACCATGTTTTGATGGTGTTGGTGGTTCATGACTCATAGGCTTTGTTTAAGGCTTTATATGCAGAAACAGTGCTTGATCATAGAGGCTAAGGAAAATCAAACAGACATTTTGCCATCCCTTTATCCCACTGTTTGATCATCAAAAGCCTTGTGACCACAGATCAAGGTATGTCCCTACTCCCTATTTTTTATCCTGGATAGGCTACTTATTACTTCAGATCCATTTGGATTGAAAATGGGTAGAAAATAGATAATAACAAAGTTATTTAGTAGTAATACTCCAATGTGATAAATGAATTTGGACAGTCAATTCCTTTTCACAGCAAACAACACAGCGGGTTGGCGAATCAACTTGGTCTGCATGTCCTTGTGTTGTTCTTTGCTGTTCTGAAAATAAGAAACAGTCTGTCCTTTATCTTCTCTCAAAAGTCAAATTAAAGAGATTAAATTGTCATAAATACGGAAGCAATACTTCCTTACCCAAACATCTCACGTGTTTGTTGTTATCTGAGTTGGAATGGACTCTATAGCAGTTTATCATACACATGTGAGACTTATCTTTTGGCACACTAGCCAACATAACAGCTTTTTATGTGCCATACAATGGTTGGTTTGCTTACACAATATGCACTCTAAAAATTTTGGCTTGTCTTATAGTTGGGTCAAATATGGACATGCTCAACAGTTGGATTTGTCCATATTTGACCCAACTATGGGTTAAAACAACCCAGCATTTTTATTGTTTGTGTATAAACAGTTGTGTATCAAACACTTGAATTATTTCGTTTTTTTATGCATTTGTTTTTCAACATAAAAAATTATTTTATCTAAAGCTAATTTAACTTATGAAAATGTATTGCTTAAATGGCAATGTACTGTATGTTCCCTGGGATTGAACCCATAATAATCTTTTGTGATGCTAACACAATGCTCTTACAGTTGAGCAACAAGAACAGATCTTAACTGGTAGAGCATGGTGCCAAGGAAACAACAAGGAAATTAGATCAAATTCTGGTTAAGCTTTCATAGTACTTTAAAGGTCCCGTTCTTTCTGTGTTTTGAAGCTTTGATTGTGTTTACAGTGCGCTATATAACGTGTTCATTTTTCAAATTTACTTGCCTTTATACCGCTGTTTTCACTGTCCTAAAAACGGGCTGATGTCTCCCTTGTTCTATGAAGTCCCTACTTCAGAAATACGTATCGAGTTCTGATTGTGTAGTTTGTTTAGTGTGTTGTGATTCGACAGCAGCTAAGCTTAGTCAGAGCTCTTTGAGCTGAGCTGGCGACTGACGTATTCCTGTGGGCGGAGTTTAGTCAATACCGTTTTATTGACGTCATTTTAGCTGGGAAGTAGAGGGCTGTAGTCCAAACCGGCTGTTCGCTGTAGGCTTTGAAAGGGGAATTCTGTTAAAGAAAATATATAGGGCCTTATAATTTTGTACAGAATTGTACATATTTTGAATAAAATTTTGTTTTTGTTTGGGAGAAGAACGTATGTCTGGGGGAAATGCAGACTGGGGAAAGCAAATCTGGGTGACACACCCCCTTCCGTCATTTCAGACCCCCTCCAAAACACTGAAATCATGGTGAAGCGGCACTCCACGAAGAAATTTGACGCTTAGCACTCAGTTCCGAGCAGTTCCCACATGACTTATGTGACCGGAGACCTGTTATTTTGTACGTTTTGTCAAAATTCCATTGACTGGGAATGCAGAGATACATGCACTCTCTCATCCACGACTCTCTCACGTGCACCTCTCTCCGAACACAAATCCTCACGTATTTGTTTAGTTTAATGCGTTTCAAGAGAGCTGAGGCAAACTATCCCTCGCATTTAAAATATAATCATTTGCATCGTGGCACCGCTCTCGGTCTCTCTTTCGCTCGCAGGTGCAGAGAGCTGCGCGCTCATGCTGTCCAAAGTCAGATCACTAATCTGTGTATGTTTGTAAAGTTACATGCATTTCAAGCGATTGTGTTTAAATATGGATCGCATTCCGCTGGAACGATGTGTTTAAGGCCTTTATGTGTGTGTGTTTAAATGCATGTTTTTACAGTCATTGAGTAATCGTGTTATCCCGTTTTTCCCGTAATCGAGCAGCCCTACTGCAAACAGGGAATGTAAAAAAAATGTTACCTCAATAAACTTAAGGTCATTCTTTTGTATTTGTACACATTTTAATCATTAACATTAAAGGCACACTCTTTTTCTGACAAAAAACAGTAAATGGTAAAAAAAAAATTGCCCAAAATTAAAATGCACAAAAAGGAATTTGGGAAAACATAAAACGGAATTTGGAAAAAATAAAACGGATTTTCAGGGCCCTAAATATATTGCCTGGCAGTGAACTTTGAGCTTTATCATTTTGCAGGTATTATTTATGCTATAACAGCAACATTACACACTAAGTAAAGTTTGAAAATTTGGATCAGGAAAAACGGGACCTTTAAAGTACCGTTAAGTGGATTTGGAATTTTTTTGGCCAAAAAGCATAAAATGCAAATCTAAAACATTATTGAATTCATATTAATCTCTTAAACACAAGCAACAAGTTTGGGTTAATCCAGGACTAGGTCTTGGTTATATAAGAACATTTAAGTAGTTTTTACAAACATACCTTACAAAAAACTAAACTGGTGTGCATCTTGAGATAACACAATGGCATTAATATGTTAAAATGTGTCAATGCACAATGTTTTAAATTAAGGCAGCTCAAAGATGCATTTTAGTCTGAGACTACAATAAGCCCTGTTCGGGAAACCGCCCCATAGAGTCTAGGAAATTTAAGACATCTTGGTTGGTGGTTTAAAGTTCATCCCACCTGCCGTTTAGTGTTGTTTAGTAAAACAAAACACTTACTGTCCCACGGCTATAGCGCTTCATAATATTTTGGAAATCGTCCATGATCTTTCAAGGCTGAAGTAAGACCTTTGGAACATTTAGACAATGAAGTTTTAAAAGATATGAGGAGGGCTATTAAAATTTCATATATACACTACAGTGAGGTCCATTAGTGAAATCTTATATTTTATATACAAATTATAAATAAGAATTCAAATGCAAAGTTAAATAGGTCATTTACATACGTTTCAGAATGTATGGAATACACATAGAGCGAATCTTGTTCTTGATCCATTTTACAGCAGCATTATCTGGTTGCATAAATATCTGACTTTTCTTTTATACAAAGAAGTTAATTTTGTCAGTCACAAGTTTGCTAACATTTGAAGTGACCTAAAAGTAGTAGAAAATCTTAAATATTCTTATTTACTTCATGTTGTTAACTTGAACCCTTTGTTTCAAAATGTAAACTTTACTTAAACTTTATCTATATTTTCAGTGTCTACAGTGTCTAGTGTTTACTTTGTACCTCACTGCATGCTTAAATAATACAAATTACATGTTTACATAACAAGTGTGAGTATGATTTGTATATGGCATGTGGTTTTCCACAGGACAGGATTGTAGTTTTATTATATGCAACTAATTGACAGTTGGTGAATGAGTTACATTCCTATATTGTCTAGTGTTTAAGGGAGCTAGGTCAGCCACAAGAAAGTTGGTGTGTGACCTCACCTTTCACCCATTTTACAGTAAGTTAACTTGCCTGATAAGAAAATATGAACTTTTCACGCTTTAATTTAATCTGCACATAGTGATAGTAGTAGTGACACCGTGTTCTTTTGTGATCAGCTTTGAACTCTGGGCATTCAAGATACATTTTATACGGCTCAGTGAGTAGCACTGTTGCCTCACAGCAAGAAGGTCACTGGTTTGAGTCCCATTTGGGTCAGGAGGCCTTTCTGTGTGGAGTTTGCATGTGTTAGTGTGGGTTTACACCAGGTACTCCAGTTTCCTACCACAGTCCAAAAACATGCAGGAGTTGGTGAGTTGGAGATGTCAAATTGCCCCTCCTCCAACTTGTGTATGGATCAACTTGTGTGTGGACTGACCAGTTCTCGCCATGGATATAGCCATAGATGCTGTTAAGAATAAATTAAATACATAGGGTCATGGGCATGGGTGTAAATTTAATTTAACAGTGGGGGTGCAAATGCTCGAGAGTCATTTTTGAAGGGGACATAAATAATACAGCCAAAATTGTACACCGAGAAAGCCGACTTACTAGAGTTTCACAACTACTGAACAACTTTGTTCTCTCTCATTAGACTAGAGGCAGTGGACCAAACTATTGTGAGGCAATGGTGGGACTCATAATGTTTCTTAACTTATAACCGATATATAAATAAGAGTTTGGTTCCAAAATGCAATAAATCCATTTTGACTAATTTCGGTAAAAATGTGTTTTCAATACCAAGAAAGATTTTCAATACCAAGAAAGATGAAAAAAAAATGATTTTCGAAGATTTATTATAAAAACTGAAATTTTTTCAGCAAAATGCAGTAAATCCATTAAATCTATTGAATCAATATATAAGTAATTTACTCACGCCCATGTCATCCAAAATGTTGATGTCTTTCTTTGTTCAGTCGAGAAGAAATTATGTTTTTTAAGGAAAATATTCCAGGATTTTTCTCATTTCAATGGACTTTAATAGAACCCAACACTTATCACTTAACTCAACATTTAACAGTTTTTCAGCAGAGTTTCAAAGGACTCCAAACGATCCCAAACGAGGCTTAAGGGTCTTATCTAGCGAATCGATTGTCATTTTTGAGAAAAAATATGAATTTTTAACCACAACTGCTCGTCTATCTCCGGTCCTGAAAAGCGCCAGCGCAACCTCACGCAAATGCGTAGTGACGTAGAAAGGTCACGTGTTACATATATGAAACGCACATTTGCGGACCATTTTAAACAATAAACTGACACAAAGACATTAATTAGTATCATTTCACATACAACAACATCGGAACGGTCCTCTTTCTCCTCACTTGTAAATACTGGGCCGTAGTTTCGGGTTCGTCCTCTGTGACCTCTTGACATGACGATGTATTGCGTGAGGTCGCGCTGGCGCTTTTCAGGACAGGAGATAGACGAGAAAGTGCATATAGAGTAAGATAAGACCCTTATGCCTCGTTTGGGATTGTTTAGAGTCTGTTGAAAAAAACAGTTACATGTCAAGTTAAGTGTTAAGTGTTGGGTTCTATTAAAGTCCATTAAAATGAGAAAAATCCTGGAATGTTTTCCTCAAAAAACATAATTTCTTCTCGACTGAACAAAGAAAGACATCAACATTTTGGATGACATGGTGGTGGTGAGTAAATTATCTGGATTTTTTTTTTTTAAGAAAATGGACTAATCCTTTAAGCAGATTTATTGCATTCTGCAGAGAAGGAGGACTGGCGTTTATTGTGTTTTGAAAAAAAAAGGGAGAAAAGATGACAGAATAATGCTGCGGATATCAGATTATGCGTAAAATTAAGAATTTACTTTTTAAAACTGACCAGATCAGGGTTTCCCGCAGCACTTTTCAGTTTGGGCGGCCCACCTAAGCTGGGATACCCTACCACCTTAACTAGGTCGTCCAAAAAAAAATCCACCAAACGCCACATGGCCGAAATGAGAGAAAGACATGGTCCGTCACTGTCTGAAGGATAACTAGCCTGTTGATAAAACATTTAATTCATTAATAATCTAGTATGTGTTCATTTTCTGTCATAGTTTCTTCA
The DNA here is from genome assembly GCA_025389145.1 of Misgurnus mizolepis. Lineage (NCBI taxonomy): Eukaryota > Metazoa > Chordata > Actinopteri > Cypriniformes > Cobitidae > Misgurnus > Misgurnus mizolepis. The sequence goes on from JAIFKI010000019.1 coordinate 5,300,032, forward strand.
AAATTGAGTTTTATTTGAGTGTTTTAAATAAAATATTTTCATCATGACGCCCCTTTGATTGCCACGCCCCCGGCTCGCCCACCTGCACAACCCTACCACCTTAACTAACACATTTTCTGCGGGAAACCCTGCCAGATATAATACTGATTTTGGCTGTAACTAATTTTATTTAAAAAATGGTGTTTATCGCGTTTTGGAACCAAACTCTTAATATATTTATTATTTATAATACACACGGTTTTAAGGATAATTTATTGGGGACAACCCTCAGAAGGAGGGCCTGTCCCCCTGACATCCCCCATGGGATTTCCGCCTATTGTAATGGGAATTAAACCCACAACCTTGCATTTTTAGTGCCATACTACCAGTTAAACTTTAGGAGCAGTGATCAAGCATGACTTGCAATTGCTTACTTTGGAAATGTATAACTTGTGTATAGAATTGCATTGTTTTTTAAATAAATAAATGATGGTTTGTGCTGAGGTTAAAATTACTTTAAAATTGGTTTAAATTCATTAGAAAATAAAACCAAAGATACTGGATATGACAATAGCACTGCTATTACTATGAACATCCGCAGAAGCTGAAATGACATTGAAAAAAGATATTTAAGCACAATCAAAGCTTAAGAAGCAAACATTATGTTACAGTGAAATTGTTGGTTTAATTGTGATTTCAGCACAAGATTTTATTTGTCTTTCCCCATTCAAGTAAATAGGACTTTAGTCTTGCATGATTGAAATAACGGTTGCAAAATTGGCTGCCCGGTGATGCGATTTCCCTAAAGGGACTTGCATAATACACATACAATTAATCCAAATAAACTGCATACTGAGTGATGCATTTGGAAACCGTGCTATACTTCTATAAACCTATTTAAAGGATTTAACATAAAAGTGCATTTTTTTATGTCCAACGTGTTTTATATTCTCATGAATTATGTCAAATATGTTGGTTTGCATACAATGGTAGACAGGAAGCCCAATGCTTATGCCTCACAAGACCAGTTCACATTTATAAACAGATTTTTATGAGAGACTCTGGCTTCTGTTATTATAACATGCTAATAAAACGCATGCATTATAAAAGCCTGGAAATGGTTTGGACTGTCGTAAATCTACTCATCATTTGTTTTTCTTTTTGTATTAGTTTATAGCTCTGTTGTTTACCTCAGTCTATGTTTAGCGTGGGCAGTCTAAGTTTATTTATTTGGCACAAAGGTGATTTGGCAGTCACACAAAGTACTTACTTAAATGTACACACTGACAGATAACCTTTTTGAGTTTTTAGACTTCATTCATGCATTCATGTAAATGTTTCTTTTTTGCCTTTGCAAACATAGAAAATATGTAATCTGTAAACCTTGACAAACCATAGTTAACTTTGTCAAGTTTGCATTTGCTCTTTTAAAAATTATGTTTTTGCTGATATCTCCACCAGGTCTTTCGTGATGACCCTATGGGCGACTGACCCTCAGTTGATCATCTAGGAGCCACATCGCTCTGTGTGCTCCACACATCACAGCTCCATCATGGGAGACATAGTCCAGATGCACTTCAGCACGGTGGATTACGTGATTTTCGTCGTGCTGCTGGTGGCCTCCGCAGGAATCGGCCTTTACTATGCGTTCTCTGGGGGTCGGCAGAGGACCACGCAGGAGTTTTTGCTTGCTGACCGTAACATGCGCTGTCTGCCGGTGTCCCTGTCACTGCTGGCCACCTTTCAGTCAGCCGTGGCGATCCTGGGAGCCCCGTCTGAGATTTACACGCATGGCACGCAGTACTGGTTTCTGGGATGCTCGTACTTTTTAGGCCTGCTAATCCCAGCACATATCTTTATACCAGTTTTCTATCGACTACGTGTCAGCAGTGCTTATGAGGTAACGTGCGGTTGTTTGTATTAAGTGTAAGTAAATTTACCATGGGTTGAGCAATAAGGGGTTTTTCCAATAGTAAAAGCACAAATCTAGAGAGTACATTTGAGTATACCTGTGTGCTAATACTTGCCTGTAAAATCAGGGTAAAGTCTCAAAATGTAATTGGAAAATTAGGTTATATCAAGGTCATATTTTTACAGAATGTTCAAAAAATGGCTTAAGCTAGTTTTTCACAGGCAGGGTCGCAAATGATTTAAGTAAGAAAATATTAGCATAGAATAGTATCAATTGGATTTGCTTTATAAATATTATATACTGTTGTTATTTGTATAAAGGTTCATTCTTCCCCCTCTTTTTCTTGACAGTACCTGGAGCTTCGTTTCAGTAAAAGTGTTCGGATATGTGGCACGATGACGTTCATTTTTCAAATGGTAAGTTAGGTTTGGGCACCTTGTATGTGAAAGTTATCAAGTCCTTTTAAGCAAATCAGCATCTTGTGTGTCAGTAGACCTGCATTCAGGTTTTCTCCTCTTAAATGTTTGCATTTTTTTTTTTTTGTTAGGTGATCTACATGGGAGTGGTTCTGTATGCTCCAGCACTTGCACTCAATGCTGGTAAATAAACTTACTAATGCATTACAAGACTAAATGTCAGTGTATATCAAATCATATTGTACATTTAAATGTATTCATTTAGCAAACACAATAACACTTTACAGTAAGGTTCTATTTGTTAAAGGGGACATTTCACAAGACTTTTTTTAAGATGTCAAATAAATCTTTGTGGTCTCCAGAGTACGTTTGTGAAGTTTTAGCTCAAAATATCATATATATATATATATATATATATATATATATATATATATATATATATATATATATATATATATATATATATATATATATATATATATATATATATATATATATATATATATAATTATATTATATATAATTATAAATATATATATTATATTTATTTGTTTATTTTTTATTTTTTTATTTATTTAAAAAAATCACTTTTATTTTATATGATTAATCATACAATTAATCTTTGCACACCACTATTTTTTTCTGAGAAGCCAACAGTAACTTTATTTTGCAATGCTATGTTTGCATGTAAATTAAGAAGAAAGTTGTTCCACACTGGACAATTTGTAAAGGTGTAAAGGTTTCATAGTTTCTTAAATTTTTTTGATTGCAGTAACTGGTTTTGACCTTTGGGGGGCAGTGCTGGCAATGGGATTGGTGTGCACGCTTTATACAACTCTGGTAAGCAGAATACAAGTGTATGGTTTACTTGAAAGTTTTCTTTGTACAGCTCTGCCACATTATATCACATCTGTTTCTCTGTATCAGGGTGGTTTGAAAGCTGTTATCTGGACAGATGTGTTCCAAACAATCGTGATGTTTGTGGGACAGTTGGCTGTGATCATAGTGGGTACTCACCAGGCAGGTGGCATCTCTGAAGTTTGGAGAAAAGCACAAAATGGCAGTCGTATCTCAGGGCTAAAGTAAGCAATTGTTCACATTTAGATTGTTGTTTAGTTTTTAGCACTACTGAATGGCCAAAAGTATGTGGGAAATTTTCAAGTTCGCCTTCCTCATTTCACTGACGATAAATCAATGCATTGTAATGACATACCAGACAACAGGGTGCTTTTCAGCCTTATAGCAACAGTTTGGTAGGAGGACCATATTCTGTTACAGCCTAAAAATGTCGCATGAGTAAATAAAGAAAATATTTCCAGAGAGAAATTTACATGAAGTACGTGACAGCCCAGACATGAACGCCATTAAAGGGATAGTTCACCCCAAATTGAAAATTCTGTGATTTTTCTCACATCAAAATGGCGCTGATATTGATCAGTATTGAGTGACGGGACCTGGCTTAAAGTTGGGGTCCAAGTTTATTCAAATGGTTTTTAAAGGGAAAGTTCACCTAAAAATTCTCTCATCATTTATGCACTCTCGTGTTGTTACAAACCTGTATAAATGTCTATGTTCTGATGAACACAAAGGAAGATATTTTGAGGAATGTTTGTAACCAAACCAATCATGAGCCCTATTCACTTCCATAGCAGGAAAAAAGAATACTATGCAAGTGAATGGGGCTCATGAACGGTAACAAGCACTAATGTGAATTGTTTATTGTCCATACCACAATTGCCATGCTAAGATCACTTTGTCAATTCAATCTTGACATTTATTATTCTGTGATTTCCATTGTAGCCTGAATCCTGACCCTTTAGAGAGGCACACGTTCTGGACTCTGGGTGTAGGGGGCGTTTTCCTCATGTTGGCTCTGTATGGAGTAAATCAAGCTCAGGTCCAAAGATACCTCAGCTCCCGCACAGAGAAAGAAGCAATCATGTGAGAAATCCTTAACCCACATTCAACACTCAGCTTGAGTCAAAAACGTCTGAAACTTTACCCTGAAATTTTGCTGTTTCTGTTGTGCTACATAATATTACAGCAATGATACTCTCGGATTTTAGGACCCCATAGGACATCTGCTTGTTTATCTTCTGTATTTTGTTAAGATCTGATTTTCAGTGATTTGGGATTGATTGTTTTTCAGGTCATGCTATGCGGTGTTTCCATGCCAACAGATCGTGCTCACATTGGGATGTTTAATGGGTCTGGTCATGTACGCTCGCTATGGGGAGGAGAGCCCACTAGATCAAGGCTATGTCAAAACTAATGACCAGGTCTGATTCATCACGTCCATTGCTTTATTCCTAAATCAGCTTTTTCAACTTTTTAAATCTTGAAGGATATTTACAAAAAATTATTATGATATTGTGTTTACTTATCATCCTGTTTCTGCTCTGTGGACTACAAACAAGACATTTTAAAGATTCTTAAAAAGAATAGCTTAACTCTTTCCCCGCCATTGACGAGATATCTCGTCAATTAAGAGAAAACGCTTCCCCGCCAATGACGAGATTTTCCGTCTTTCCGCAATACCGCTATTACCTTCCGCAACTTTTTAAAACCGGAAGTATTGCCCTATGGCAAGCTGCTGCATGTCCGTGTCTGTTTTAAAAATCGCTCTGAATGGGAACTCTATGAAAAGTCAGTCACAAAAATTGAATTATTTTTGCTTTTTGCTCAAAATATGGCGTTTTTGCAAAAACCTACCCATATTCAAAAGCTGATTGCAAAAGAACCACTAAAGGTAGGATGAAACGTTTTTTTTTTGTTTGAAAGCAGAGGGTCTGTTCTTTCATTTGGTATATTGTATGTTTATTTATTTAAAGAAGAACATTTTCTGGAAGGCATTAAACTTTGGTGAAAATCATGAAAAACGCTGGCGCTGGCTGGCAACTTTTTTTTAAAATGCTGGCGGTGAAAGAGTTAATATGAGACGTGTCATTTTTTAATTGACTTAAAGGGACACTCCACTTTTTTTGAAACTATGCTCATTTTCTAGTTCCCCAAGAGATAAACATTTTAATTTTACTGTTTTGTAATACATTCAGCCGATCTCCGGGTCTGGCGCTACCACTTTTAGCGTAGCTTAGCATAATCCATTGAATCTGATTAGACCATTAGCATCACGCTCACAAATAACCAAAGAGTTTCAATATTTAGCAGGGGACTATTTTCAGGTGCTGCGAAGTGCGAAATACTGCTAAAATATCTTCATGGAACATGATCTTTACTTAAAAATTATATTATATAATCAATCATTTCTACCCATACAATGTATTTTTGTATGTATTTTACAAAATACCAATACTACTTATGACTGGTTTTGTGGTCCAGGATCTCATTTCTTGTAGATTTATTCAAATTACTGATGAATTTCATGTTTATGTTCTCATTGTTGGTCTCATTGCAGATGGTGCTGTACTTTGTGATGGATGTATTAAGAGATCTTCCTGGTTTGCCAGGACTGTTTGTCGCCTGCCTCTTCAGTGGTGCTTTAAGGTAACAACCACCTACAGTAAATATGGGATGAAGGTTAGATGTATTTAAAAAATATCAGTGTTAAAACTGTTTTATTTATTTTAATGTCATTCGGTCTCTCTTACAGTACAATCTCATCTGCCTTCAACTCCCTGGCAACGGTTACCATGGAGGACCTGATCAAACCTCACGTCCCACCCATGACTGAGGCCCGTGCCACCATGCTATCAAAACTCTTGGGTGAGCTATTTAAGCATTGTTACTTAAGATTTTGTTCTTGTATCCAACAGCATAAGTGCACACCAAAGCTTTTACACCGACGGCCGGCACATGTTTTCAATAGTTTCCAATGGAAGCGCTGCGTTTTTCAAAAAAGAAACCAGCTGGTGGGGTTTTAACTTTTTTTTTTAACTTAAAGGGATAGTTCACCCAAAAATGAAAATAATGTCATTAATGACTCACCCTCATGTCGTTCCAAACTTGTAAGACCTCCGTTCATCTTCAGAACACAGTTTAAGATGTTTTAGATTTAGACAGGGAGCTAGTTGACCCTTCATTGAAAATCTACGTACGGTATACTGTCCATGTTCAGAAAGGTAATAAAAACATCATCAAAGTAGTCCATGTGACATCAGTGGGTCAGTTAGAATGTGTTGAAGCATCGGAAATACATTTTGCTCCAAAATAATAAAAATTGCGACTTTATTCAGCATTGTCTTCTCTTCCGGGTTCTGTTGTGAACCGCGTGCACGAGACTGAAGTCATGTGACTGCAGTGACGCAGCTGACGTGTTATCTGGTGCGCCCAACATGCTTCAACACATTCTAACTGACCCACTGATGGCACATGGACTACTTTGATGATATTTTTATTGCCTTTCTGGACATGGACAGTATACCGTGCATAGATTTTCAATGGAGGGTCAGCAAGCTCTCGGACTAAATCAAATACATCTTAAACTGTGTTCCGAAGATGAACGGAGGTCTTCCAAGTTTGGAGTCAATAATGACATTATTTGAATTTTTGGGTGAACTATCGCTTTCAGCTCAGCTCGTCAATGTCAGTTTTCACACGATTGTCCAATCACAGTGGAGGAGGGGCAGGACAAATATCACAACAACCAACCAGTGCATCGTACAACGACTGATAAACATAGCAGAAGTATCACAGCAACCAAAGCGTTTCAGCTGCGTTTAAAAGCTTTGTTGTGCATGCCCCCTAATAGTGTATAATGCTATTAAATTATGTATATTGCTTTCATATATAACAGTATAACCAAAATCTATTTGAGTATTTTATAATTATTGGTCAGTTTTTCATCATCGTTTTGGACAGTGTAAGTTGACTGTAATCGCTCCAGCCAGCCCCACACTTGCTGGCTGTCTGCCTTTGAAAACGTCTTCTCACTCCTGCCAAATCAAACAACCGCTGAGTCATCTTTTTGTTGTCTTTATCTTCTCCCTCAGCTCTTGGCTATGGATTCGTGTGTTTGGCTATGGCGTACCTTGCTTCTTTAATGGGCTCTGTGCTGCAGGTGAGATTAAAGATCCACAATTGCTTAGCAGCATGTATTTAATAAAAATGACATGTTATTTCAAACATATCAGAGGTCATATGTTTATTTTGGTTATGTGTATCTCATTCAGGCAGCACTGAGTATATTTGGAATGGTGGGAGGGCCTCTTTTGGGTCTTTTTTGTCTCGGGATGTTTTTCCCATGTGCCAATTCCACCGTAAGTGAAACCATATCCAAACAATGCATTTATACCTGTGTCACTTTCATTTTCATTCTGAAATAGAGTGAGTTAGAGGATTTCATGTGTCATGTGTATGTTTTCAGGGTGCTCTGGTTGGGCTGGCAGCTGGGCTGGTCATGGCCTTCTGGATTGGTATCGGAAGTTTCATTTCACGAATGCCCACATCTGTAGCACCTGTGATAAATGCCACCGCCTTTCCTGACATGGGAAACGTGACGACCGCAATCATGACCACACTCATCACAACTAAACCTAGGTTTGCTTTAGCCCTAGATAACAACCAAGGCCTGAAGCCCGGAAACAGCATTGACTATGCAGAAAATAATGGATGCTTATGTTTTGTTCATTTAAGTTTATGTACAATTTTGACTGTAAAATGTAATGATCACTACTGTCCTAGTGGTATTGGCAGATGCTTTAGTTTTATCCAAACCGGCTTACAGTGCATTAAAGGGATAGTTCGGCCAAAAATGATATTAAACCCATGATTTACTCACCCCCAAGCTGTCCGAGTTGCATATGTCCATCGTTTTTTAGACAAACACATTTTCGGATATTTTAGAAAATGTTTTAGATCTTTCAGTTGATTAAATGTAATGTTACGGGATCCACAACCTTCAAGTCCAAAAAAAGTGCGTCCATCCTTCACAAATTAAATCCAAACGGCTCCAGGATGATAAACAAAGCTCTTCTGAGGGTAATCCGCGCGGTGTTGTTGTAGAAATATCCATATTTAAAACTTTATTAACGAAAATAAATACCTTCCGGTAGCGCCGTCATCTTAGACTCCTCTGTATTCAGGAGAGAGTATTAGCGTAGTGTACGCACTTTTCTTAGTGACGTATGACAAATTCGGAGGGCGGGGGCACAGAGCAGCAGCAGAGTAGCCTCCGTAGGCTGCGTAAGCGTTCATCCTGAATGCGGACGCGACTAAGATGGCGGCGCTACCGGAAGGTATTTATTTTCGTTAATAAAGTTTTAAATATGGATATTTCTACAACAACACCACGCGGATTACCCTCAGAAGACCTTAGTTTATCATCCTGGAGCCGTTTGGATTTAATTTGTGAAAGGATGGACACACTTTTTTGGACTTGAAGGTCGTGGACTATGGGTGGACCCCGTAACATTACATTTAATCAACTGAAAGATCTAAAACATTTTCTAAAATATCCGAAAATGTTTTTGTCTGAAAAACGATGGACATATGCAACTCGGACAGCTTGGGGGTGAGTAAATCATGGGTTTAATATCATTTTTGACCGAACTATCCCTTTAAAAAGTATAAATCTTTTATCACTATGTGTGTTCCCTGGGTTTGAACCCATGACATTTTGCGCTGCTAACGCAATACTCCATCACTACAGAAGTATTTTAATGCCTTTTTAAGATGCATTTTTTTGAGCTGTCTCAACTAAAAATAGCATGTGCATATTTCAAAAAAATGCTTAAAAATCTTAATTTAACTAAGGCCTTGTCCTGGTTTTAGCTAGGCCTGGTCTGTGAAACCAGACCTTTATTGTTTAATTGAAGAATTTATTTGCTTGACAAGTTTTACATGAATGCTACACGGATTGATTTTTACTGTACAATGGAAAAACATTTCTCATTTTGTCCCGGATTTGTCTTTAAGGCCAAACTCATTTGCTGTCTCTTTGTCCTTATAGGCCAACTGGTGTTCAGGCTCTGTATTCTTTATCATACATGTGGTACAGCGCTCATAATTCGACAACTGTTGTGGTGGTGGGACTATTGGTCAGCTTTCTCACAGGTAAAGTATGCTTCTCGACACATTCTCATAATCTAGTCATATTTATATCCCAATCATACGTTTTAGTTATTTTTTAATAAATTATATGTGACTCTGGACCACAAAACTAAATAAATAATCTTTCAATTTATGTATGGTTTGTTAGGATAGTACAATATTTGGCCAAGATACAACTGTTTAAAGGAAAACACCACAGTTTTTCGATATTTTACTATGTTCTTACCTGAACTTAGATGAATTAATACATACCCATCTTTTTTCAATGCGTGCACTTCATCTTTGTACAGCGCGTTGTGAATGTGTTAGCATTTAGCCTAGCCCCATTCATTCCTATGGCTCCAAACAGGGATACCTTTAGAATTCACCAAACACTTCCATGTTTTCTCTATTTAAAGACTGTTACATAAGTAAGTATGGTGGCACAAAACTTTTTTGTAAGCGGAAAACAATATATATGTCCGCCATACAATATAGTTCTAATTTTTTATCCGCTTGAAAAATCCCACGTTTTATTTTGGGAATAATTCGTTTTTAAATAGGGAAAACATGGACGTGTTTGGTGTATCCCTGTTTGGATCCTAATGAATGAATGGGGCTAGGCTAAATGCTAACACATCCACGATGCGCTGTACAAAGATTAAGTGTAAGCATTGAAAAAAGATAGGTATATATTAATTTGTCTAAGTGGAGGTAAGAACATAGTAAAATATTGAAAACGGTGGTGTTTTCTTTTTAAAAATCTGAAAGTGCAAAAAATAATGAGAAAATCGCTTTTAAATATATCTACATGATCTCCTTAGCAACTGCATCCACTCACAAAAATAAAAACCTTTAAATATATTTACATTAGGAAATTAACAAAATATCTTTATGGAATGTTTTAGCATAAAATAATAATTTGTTTATTTTTCTTTTTTTTATCCATACCATGTATTGTTGGCTATTGCTTCAAATATACACATGTGACTTAAGACGTCAAATATATTTTTGCAGCAAGCTTTAAAACTGGTAAAGATGTTTGTGTGAACTTGTCGCATACATATCCTCAAATTTCTGTGAATTTGTCTCAAGGAATTGATCTGAAAGTCTGGATCAGGAGTCATCCTTAAATAATATTAGGCTGTGAATAAATGTTTTCTGTGCTTTGGGTTTACTCAGGGCCCTGGAAGGAGAAACAGTTGAACCCAGGTACGATTTACCCGGTACTGGGCAATTTGCTTTTCTTTCTGCCCGAACGCTACAAAGAAAAACTCTGCTGCGTTACACCATTGGGATACAAGGTAACTCTTAGCCCTTATATGAATAAAAAGATCATTAAGGTCACTAACATTTCACTATAACCATGGTTATATCTTGCTTGGAACAAAATGTAGTTATAACATAGTTGTTGATATACAACCATATTTTTCTTGGAAAAATTACATTTCCAGTTACATTCATACTTGCATTATGTGGTTATATTTGTCTGTTTTTATGTTTTAGCCTAAAGGGCAACAGCCTTACCAGATGGCAAAGAAAGAGAAGAATGGTGTTGCCTGCACTAATGATGAAGACAAGCTCAGGGAAGAGGAGGCCGAACAGGGCACCGCCCAGCCTACCTGCAACATTGTCCATACGGTGCAGGAAACAGCCTTGTAAAAGGTCCCTCACTACATCACAGCAAAGTACTGAAGGGCCACTTCAGTCTCATATAAGCCCTGGTGGCCAGTGGTATTATGATATGCATTGTGATGTCATGAAAAGGGCCCTCTGCAATAGAGGTACGCTATGCCCCAAACTGCCAATGATTTACGTTTTGGTACTTGATGATGTCACTGGTCCGTGTCATTTTTTGAAAGTAGTTTACAAGGCCTACATTTTATCTCACAAGTACTTAATAATCAAATACTACTCAGTCGTGATAAGCACACGCACACAAATAAAAAACACACACTCTGGAAGTCAAGTTTGAAATGGGTGGTTTATCGCAAGATGAACCACAGTTTGCACAATTCCTCAAACTTTGACCGACGGCTGTTGTTTAATGTTTGTGCCAGTTGCCATGTTTGGGGTCTTTGGCTCCCAAAGATTTAGTTTTGTCCAAAGTTCATAACCGCTAGCCTTTCTTTCCTGTATGCCTTTGAAGTTCAAAGTTACATCAAAAGAAGAATTGCCAATACTTTAAATGGAAGAGTAGTTCATTTTTAGCTTGACGTTTATGAAGACACCATCTACGATGAAAAAGTGTCATAATTGTTCTATATGTCGTGAATCGAATGCATGTCAAATCTATCTCTTGTCGCATCTCTAATCCCCTCATTGAAGTTCGTGGTAAGTGCCTCCTCATATGAATGTATCACGTTCAATAGTTTTGTGACTGTAGTTTGTCGATTTTTTTATCCTCTGAATTCCCATAATGCACTGTATTAAAAAAAATAACTGGATAACTGTCCCTTTAGCATCTCAGACAGTCTTACTTGTCAAGATCAAATAGTATTTTAATTTATTTAGATTTAGTCAAGTGTAGTAATGCTATTATTTATAATGTAGATTGTTCTTTGGAAGTCATACTAGCATCTTATATATGATATAGACCTTAGATATAAAGCTAAAGATGCTTGTTATAACACAAAGATTAGATTTACTGCATAGAATTAAGACGTATTTAAAAACGATTGAGCGAAATGATCACTATGATAGAAATGATTACTTACATTGAATTGATTCGGTTGCACTAGTTTCTTGTAATTTTGTTCTTTTTAATATAAGATAAATTCTACAGTATAACGATATTTTCTCGATGCTTTGCCGTGTAGTCCAAATTCAGACCTCAGTCCATTTGTAGATGCTATAGACATTTGTGGGATGTCTTGTATTGTGCCTGCGGTTAATGAAAGCTTTCTCTGATCCGTCAGGTTAACAATATGCCGTGTTTGCCGTTTGCTGAACTTTCACATTTGTTTATTGTCAGTGATTCATGTTTGTCTGAAAACACGTTTTGGTTATTTGTGCAAACAGTCATTTTCATAATTAATGATGTTCATCATGTGTAGAATCAGAAGGGGTCGTTCACACGGTAGATGCATCCACCTGCTCTTTTTTAAGTTAAAATTCTGACACTATTTGCTCACCCTCGAGTTGATACAGACCTTTATAAAATGTTTTGTTCTCTTGAACACAAAGTAAGCTCAAGCTAGAAACAGGAGCATCATTGACATTGACTTAATGTGATCCTGTTGATTACATCTTCCAACAAAAATTTTGATGTTGCACTAGACAGATTTTTTTGGTTCAATAACAAGCTTTCTACATCCTACTACCTGAATACCACCAAGTATGTGACCTGAAAACCCAATTTACCGTTTTATACATAAATTAATTTTATATATATATATATATATAGTAAAGAAAATGAAGAGTTTGGTTCCAAAAAGCGATAAACGGCATTTAAAAAAAAAATGTTACCCCCCAAATCAGGTCAGTATTAAAAAGTCAACTTTTCATTTTACGCAAAATCCAATATCCGCCGTGTTATTCTGTCATTTTTTCTCCATTTTTCCCCGTGACAAAAACATCACGCTTCCTTCTCAACAGAATAAATAAATAAATCCGCTCAACCAATCACAGCACACCATTCCACGCATTGTAAACAATAATGGCGAATACAGACGGAATCCTAGTTTTCCTAATCTACTTCGTAGTGTTTCCTTAACAAACAAACAAAAACAAAATAGTAATTTTGATGGCATTGATAAACCTGTGGTGGTTTTCTGTGGCTGGGAAGAAATGTAAGCCATCAAAATCGAATAATTTACGTGAGAGGCACTTATAGCATTTTGAAAAAAAATATCAGTTTTTAAAATAAATCTTTGAAAACTAAATTATGGATTTTAATTTTTAATGGTATTATAACCTAAAGATGCTATGTGTACGTTTGTAACAGAAAATAGTGTTTTTCATCTTGTCGCTTTCTTGGTATACAAAACCCATTTTTACCCAAATTAGTCAAAATGGATTTATTGCGTTTTGGAACCAAACTCTTCAAATATAACCTTGATATCTGTATTATTGATTGATTAAGGTCATGCCAGAGATTAAAGGGATAGTTAGGCGAAAAATGATATTAAACCCATGATTTACTCACCCCCAAGCTGTCTGAGTTGCATATGTCCATCGTTTTTCAGACAAACACATTTTCGGATATTTTAGAAAATGTTTTAGATCTTTCAGTTGATTAAATGTAATGTTACGGGGTCCACCCATAGTCCACGACCTTCAAGTCCAAAAAAAGTGCGTCCATCCTTCACAAATTAAATCCAAACGGCTCCAGGATGATAAACAAAAGTCTTCTGAGGGTAATCCGCGCGGTGTTGTTGTAGAAATATCCATATTTAAAACTTTATTAACGAAAATAAATACCTTCCGGTAGCGCCGCCATCTTAGTCGCGTCCGCATTCAGGATGAGATCTTACACAGCATACGGAGGCTACTCTGCTGCTGCTCTGTGCCCCTGCCCTCCGAATTTGTCATACGTCACTAAGAAAAGTGCGTACACTACGCTAATACTCTCTCCTGAATACAGAGGAGTCTAAGATGGCGGCGCTACCGGAAGGTATTTATTTTCGTTAATAAAGTTTTAAATATGGATATTTCTACAACAACACCATGTGGATTACCCTCAGAAGACCTTTGTTTATCATCCTGGAGCCGTTTGGATTTAATTTGTGAAGGATGGACGCACTTTTTTTGGACTTGAAGGTCGTGGACTATGGGTGGACCCCGTAACATTACATTTAATCAACTGAAAGATCTAAAACATTTTCCAAAATATCCGAAAATGTGTTTGTCTGAAAAACGATGGACATATGCAACTTGGACAGCTTAGGGGTTAGTAAATCATGGATTTAAAATCATTTTTGGCCGAACTATCCCTTTAAAGTCAATGTGAAAACAATGACTGAAATAATAAAAGTTTGATGCTCCTATTTTTTTATTAGATTATAAGTCTACTGCCATTTTTTTAACGGAAAAGCTTTGATAACATATATGTGACCATGGACTACAAAACCAGTCATAAAATTGCATGGGTATATTTTATAAATATTTCATCGTAAATATATCCAAAATGTGTTTATCATTAATAATATGTGTTTTGTGAAGGACTTCATTTAGACAACTTTATAGCCGATTTTCTCAATATTTAGGTCATTTGCACCCTCAGATTTTCAAATCGTTGCATCTCATTCAAATATAATTCTATCCTTACAAACCATACATCGACGGAGAGATTATATCTTTTACAATTTAAAGAATTTACCTTTATGACTGGCTTTGTAGTCCATGGTCACATATGCCACTGCAAGGCAGAAGCGTCTGGTGTGAGCGGCCCCTAATTTTTTTTTTTTACCTCCAGTGACTTACAGACCCATCTACATTTCATGTGTATCATCTCTGGGATGAAATAACCATGCCATCAATTTTGAGGCTAACAGTATTAGATGCAAAACCGGACATTTGTTGGTTGGCAAAGGTCTGAAAGACAGCAGATATGTTTTCAATATTCATCATCAAATTCTCATTGAAAGTCATTCTATCTTTCTTTGAATTATTTAGTCATTCGTTTATTTTATGTATACAAAAAACACTTTCGGTTTTAATTTGCTAACTTGATCATTCCAATCACAATGGGTGTAGTACAGCGATAGCCCACATTTAGTGTAATATGTGACCATTTCTCATGAGCACTGTTCTTCAGCTGTTTATCCATCATTACTGTCTAGAGTATTACATGGATCAGTTGTCATCTGTCACACCAGAAATTACTTGAATTGCGTGTGCTAAATGCTTTCCTAAAACACCTGAATTTATCATTCAAATGAAGCATTGTCTCTATTATCTGTCCCACAGAGAAAGATATAAATGTGAAGTGCTACGGGTCCCTAGATCCAGAATCAAGAACTGCCATAGATACACAAAATATTTGATCAGAAAGTATTTTGTTTCTCTCTTTCTAAAGAGTGTTTTTTATATAATTCATGTCCCCTATGAGTGACTCTATTGCCACATTGTAAACTTGCATAAAAACTGGCAAATGTGCTGTGGCATAATACTGTAAGACTTGAGAAAGGATCAAACTGTTATAAACTGTGCTGTCCTACAATCTTAGTGAGCCTGAGAATCAACCTTGGGCAACTTCTGCGATCTTCACTGTGAGACTTGTTTTTTACGACATTTTTGAAGTACTTATTTTATATGGAGAGAATGCACAATTCTCAGTTCAACCAAAATAAATATTTCAACACCTAATATTTATGTTTATATAAATATTACGAGAATATTTATTTTTTTATCGAAAGTTTTTTTTTTTTTTGACCAAATATGCATTCCAAAAATACCACAAGCAATGGAGTCGGACCAGCTTCATTGCTTTGGCTGTGCCTTCACTTTTGTGTCTCTTAATTTGATTGGTCACGAAAGTTCCCGCCAAGAACTTTCCACTATGTGAAAGAGACTCAGTTGTATTGACCTGCAAAGTGTCTATAGCGATGATACTTTAATAAATATACTGTGTAGATCAATGCCGAATAGAGGAACAGTTGTTCTTAGCCACACTATTGGGCATTACTTGTGAACACTAATTTTCCTCTCAATGAATTGTTTGTAATGAGAAAGATTATAAATTTGTCTTGATAAAATAAAAAAATGTATTCCTGGCTGTCTTTTGTGCTTTTTTGAATGCTACAATTTACAAATTCTCAGTGCAAATTAGCAAAAAGAAATTTTTTATAGTAATACTGTTTAAAGGTCCTCTGTGTAGATTTTAGCGGCATCTAGCTGTGAGATGGTGAATAGCAACCAACAGCTTATTTCTCTCTTTGAAAACGCACAGAGAAGCTACGGTAGCCGTCACAGGATAAACACGTCATCGTCTGAAACAATGTAGTTACGAAAAGCGCTCTGTAGAGCGATGTGTCCATTTAGGGGTATTGTAGAAACATGGTGGCGACTTTCATAAGGGGACCCGCGGTGTTTTGAGATATAAACGGCTCATTCTTAGGTAATAAAACAATACAGTTTATTTTGTAAATGGTCACTTTTTAAATGCATTTAAGAGTTGAATAAGAGCACATGAGCTATCCTCATTTCATCTTTCTTTCCACAATCTTCACAAACTTCTGAACGTCCTCTGCCAGTAACTGCGGCTCCTCCATAGCCGCAAAGTGTCCACCGCGAGCCATAGGAGTGTAGGTCTTGAGGTTCAAGTATTTCTGTTTGACCCACAGTTTGGGGCTGTGCTTGACCTCATTGGGAAAAGAGGCCATGGACGCTGGAACATAAACTGGAATTCTATTGGGTAGAATAGAAATAACACCTTGATGAAATGAAACCACAAAACATACACTACCAGTCAAAAGATCTTATAAGATCTTAAAAATTATGTATGATTAAAGGCGTGATCTCTGAAAGCCAAGGTTGACATTTGAAATCACCTAAACAAACATGCCCCTACGCCAAGAGAATCTGGACCTTCTTTTGATAGACCCGCCCCAGACATACGCAACCCAGGCAACGATGTCGAGAAGGTCGTCTTCAAACTAAAATAGATGCTTTGTCTGATTGGCTTAAATTGAGTGGGCGATTCCCAAATGCTTTTTTGAGAAGGTATCTGCAGAACAAAAAGAGGCGTTTCCCAATTTTAGGGCGTCTTCAAACTGAAATACGTGTTAAAAAATAATGATGTAAGGCTTGTTCGACTTCATTTGGTGCCGCAAGAACCGACAGCTGAATGACGTCAAAGTACAGCGAGAGCAATTCACGAAATCATACGGGGGAGGAGTCTGCTTTTAAATCGTTCTCGCGGAACTTTGACGTCATCCGGCTGGCGGTTCTTGCGGCACCGCATGAAGTCGAACAAGCCTCTTTACTTGATGATGTTGGTTACTAGACACGCCCCTTACTGCTGATTGGCTACAAGTGTTTTGGTAGTCGGCCCAACTCACTCTTCCAAAGTGTTTTTCAAAAATCACGCACACCGCCTTTAAATGCTCAAAATGATTTTTGTAGACAAAAATAGCTGTGCCAAACCGATTATTTTGGGTTATTAAAAACTAAATTTTTATTTTTAAAATATTATTTTTGAAATGGATGACTTAGACCGAATATTGAAGGAAAAGCTGCCACTAAGAGCCCAGATTAAATGTGAACTCGCATCCTAAGGTGAAACTTCACGAAGCTTCTTGATAAAATGACGAGTATGGTTTTGCCATTTCTAAACAAAGGGTGACTGCACTTCAGATGATAAAATATAACCGTTTTGAATTTTTGTAGTAACCAAAATAATTCCCACAGTTACATTTTTGTTATGCTATGGTTTGGAAAAGTCTATTATTATTCTGTAATGTGGAAAAAATATAAATAAAGAACAAGTGTTTCTAAATTTGTTTTTTTAAGACCATGCATTTTGCATTTTTTGAAAAACAACATTAACCTACAGAATTAAGTAGCATTTAATTAAACATTTTTTTTTCTCTTACTTTGTATGGGCCTGATCGGGACCTTTGCTAAAATTCTCCTTGTAGAACCGCATTGAGGATATAATGGACCTTGAGGTCCAGTAGATCATCACATTTGTCAGTAGATCATCAAGAGAAAACTTCCTGTTGGAGAATTAACAATATTTACCAAACACACATGTGAACCTGGACCACAAATCTGGTCATAACAATTTTCTTTAATAAGCTTTCCATTGATGTATGGTTTATTAGAGATACACTATTTGAAAATCTGAAATCTGAGAGTGCCAAAATTCTAAATATTGAGAAAATCACCTTTAAAGATCTCCTTAGCAACACATTAATATTGATAAATACATATATTTTTACACTATATTGCCAAAAGTTTTGGGACACCCCGCCTTTTTCAGGGGTTGGGCTTGGCCCCCTAGTTCCAGTGAAATGAACTCTTAATGATTCATCATACAAAGATATTTTAGACAATTTCATGCTCCCAACTTTGTAGGAACAGTTTAGCGATGGTCCCTTCCTGTTCCAACACGACTGTGCACCAGTGCACAAAGTAAGGTCCATAAGGACATGGATGAGCGAGTTTGGTGTGGAGGAACTTGCCTGGCTTGACTGAACTCTTAATGATTCATCATACAAAGATATTTTAGACAATTCCATGCTCCCAACTTTGTAGGAAAAGTTTGGGAATTGCCCCTTGCTGTACCAACATGACTGTGCACCAAGCAAGGTCCATAAAGACATAGATGAGCGAGTTTGGTGTGGAGAAACATGACTGGCCTGTACTGAGTCCTGACTTCAACCCAATAAAACATCTTTGGGATGAATTCGAGCAGAGACTACGAGTGAGGCCTTCTCGTCCAACATCAGTGACTGACCTTACAAATGTGCTTTCAGAAGAATGGTCAAAATTCCCATAAACACACTCCTAAACCTTGTAGAAAGTCTTCCAAGAAGAGTTGAAGCAGTTATGGTTGGGTGGGCCAACTCCTTTTTAAACCCTATGGAATAAGAATGGGATGTCTTTCAGATTCATATGCATATAAAGGCAGGTGTCCCAAAACTTTTGGCAATATAGTGTATTACAAATACCTTTTACAATAAACTGTAATATTATTACCTCTCCAATCCACCATCCTCAAGATCCCTAAATTCAGGATCGGTCCAGGTTGAAAACTTCTCCAATATGTAGGCAGCCAAACCAACAGGAGAGTCATTCAATCCACGTCCTATGTAACACAGTTAGGGTTCAAATCTTATATATATAGTATGACTGATCAACATGTCTCATGTGACATCAGATTTACACGTGTTAATTGTGTTTTGTAACATAAAAGTGAAGTCAGTTTAAAGATCCACAGTCCATTAAGTGAATTCACCGTGAATGCATTATGATTCTTACCCGCAGTGTCAGGTTTGGTGGCTTGTATGTGCAAATATCCAGATTCTTTAATGACATCCCCCACAAGCTTCTTCACACAGGGAAAGATACGTTTCAAATCATGCTCAGTAAAGCCAAATAGTTTGGGAAACCATTTCCCAAATAGTAAAGACAACACCATGAGAAGGCCTGGTTCAGGGGCAGCAAAGTTAATATGGAGACCTTTTACGGTGCTGAGGAAAAAGATGGCCAATGGTCAGTATTGATAGAAAAATAAAAATAGATAATTTTGGACCCAAAAAAGTTTAACCACTGATTTACTGTAATAAAACATTTGAATCATACTTGTGCTCCAGCTGGGCCATATTAGTAGTGATAAGATAACCCCAATCTCCTCCTTGAACGTAGAATTGATCGAAACCAAGTCGCTTCATCAGTTTATTGAATATGTGTGCTGCACAGACCGAGTCAAAACCTGTTCAAAAAAACATTATGACCTCAAAACCCCAAAACGTAATGATAAATATTTTAGGTTGCACTGCATTTTACAGTATGTGCACTTGAAGTGTACCTACCCAACAAAGTACTCTTAAATGTACTTTACGTTTATGCATTTAGCAGACACTTTTATCCAAAGTGCATTCAATCTATACATTGTTTTACCCATGACGTTTGTGGCAATAATACAATGCAATCTAGCTCTTTACCTTTCTTATGAGGGGCTTCAGAGAAACCATAGCCAGGTATGGAGGGACAAATAACTTCAAAGACAATGTCATCAGGGCTGGATGGCTCCGTTAGCAGAGGGATTATAGAGTAAAATTCATAGAAAGAGCCTGGCCATCCATGTACCATCATCAGAGGCACAGCACGGGTTTCTTCTGGAAGCTTATTGGGCTTCACGTGGACATAGTGAATATCAATTCCTTTTTCAAAGATGACAATACACAAAAACATTGTGAAACAGATTGTTTTCATGCTGTTAAGTGTCTCTGGGGTAATATCTTTTTAAGACAAACAAACATAAGCATTATAGCATGTTGTCTCTTATTTGATCTGTCTGTGAAAAGTCTGGATATTATGCAAATAATTACAATAGTTTTAGGCTCACCATCAATTTTGGTTTTGAAATGAGGATATCGGTTCAGTTTGTCCACTTGTTTCCTCCAATCAAAATTATTCCTCCAATAAGAAACAACTTTCTCAAGGTATCCGGAGTTGAAGCCATAGTTAAACTGACTCTCTTCAAGAGCAGGAAAACTGCGGGTCTGATCTATCCTTCGATGCAGATCCTAAAGAAATGGATTAGGTTAAATGTTACTTAAAAAGGGTTTCTGTCACAAAACAATCAAGGATATATATAAAAAGTAATGCTTTTTGGCTTTGGCTCCATCATTCAAAAAATTTATTGTTCAATAGCAAAACACATCAAAACTTTTCACAAATTCACAGGAGATCATCTTCTGATTGACAGTAAGAGAAAAAGACCAAAAGCACAGATTGTGTAAAGTAGCCGTGTTATAATTAACCCCGCGTTAGTTTGTGCCCCGCTCAACCCTACTTTACTTACCTCAATCTCCTCTGTAGTTGTCTCAATGTTGAAAGGGCGAATGCTGTCATCCTCAGGGTCTTGGGGTCGACTTCCCACACCCCACCAGTTATCCTGTGCTTTTAGAGGACCTTTTTTCTTTCTCCTCAAAAACACCAGGGCAACCACTGCCCCAAGCACCAATGCCACTGCCAACTCTATGTACATAGTGAAAAGCCCTGGAATAAGCCAAAGAAACCCTTGTTGTTAAGTGTCTTGCTTGAAAGGCTTGCAGGGTTTGAATCTACAACCTTAAAAGTTATCAGCTTAGATCATAAACCACTAGGCAAAAACATATGGATCAAAGTGCAACTGGTGCATAACATTTACAGCACTGGGATTACAATTGACAAAGCTGGGTTGTTATAAAATGTGGGTGCATAACAAAACTTTTTTCTGTTTGATTGTCTGTAACAACTATGCATGGATAAATGTTTATAATGGTTTGTACACTGAAAAAAAATGATTAATTGAATTTAATAAATTTTTTAAGGTAAGTGGTTGCAATCAATTCATTTAAGCTACATTTAAACAAAAGTTTTATATTTTATTTGACTTTACTAATCTTTTTTTGTTTAAATGTAGCCTAAATAAATTGATTGCAACTACTTACCTTAAAAAATTTATTCAATTAATAATTTTTTTTCAGTGTACACATAAATATCATAACTGTATATAGTCAAATCTAATTTATGATTTTCGAAGCTGGAGAAATTTAATTGTACAGTGAAAGATTATAAAAGAGTTTAAACCAGTGGTTCTCAAACTTTTTCTGCGTGTGGCCCCCCTTGTGTACGGTGCACTCCTTCGGCCCCCCCCCAAAGAAAATGTATGACAAAAAACTGTTCTACAATGTAAAATTAAATGAATGTATTTTATAAAATGTCATAAAACAGGGGCCCCCCTAGCACCATCTCGCAGCCCCCAATTTGAGATCCACTGGTCTAAACAATAATAATTACAAGAACATAGTAGCAAGATCACTACATATGAGAAGTCATATGCATGGAGGAACACATGCAAAACATTTATTTACAAGACGCTATAAATACGCTTGAACGTACGAGCAACATTACACACTAACTTAAGTTTGAAAAATGGAATCAGGAAAAAAGGGGCCTTTAACATATTTCATTGCCATTATTTTGCTCACCAGTATTGTTAGGGGTCAAGCCCCGAAGGGGCGAAGACCCCTATTGTATTTGTTAGTTTTCTTATTAGGGGTCAAGCCCCGAAGGGGCGAAGACCCCTATTGTATTTGTTAGTTTTCTTATTATTATTATAATTAGGGGTCAAGCCCCGAAGGGGCGAAGACCCCTATTGTATTTGTTAGTTTTCTTATTATTATTATTATTATTCTTCTTCTTCTTCTTCTTCTTCCGCCATTGCGGTCTATGGCAGCCCATAGAACCGTACGTAGGAAAGTTATGAAATTTGGCACACTGATAAAGGACAGTCCAATGTGTCTCCACAGCAAATTTGGAGTCTCTAACTCCAACCCTCTAGCGCCACCAACAGTCTAAAGTTGCACTTACGTTTTTGTTTATAACTTCTGACCCGTACGTCCTAGAAACGAAATTCTTGTTTCCTCTGATTCCTTGGCTCAAGACGATTCGACTGGACCCTATGACGTCATTTTCCGTCATGAAAATTTTTCCGCCATTTTGAATTATTCGTAAAACCTACTTTTGCGAACTCGTCCTAGAGCTTTTGCCCGATTTCCACGAAAATCGGTATGTAGCATCTACAGACCCTCACGGCAAAAAGTTATGGAATTCATGTCGATTCGCCAATCTGTTTGCGTAAACCGCGTCAACAAATTTTACGTAGAGTGCAAAAAAAACGGATTTGAGGCTGTATCTTCGCCAAACTTAAGCCTATTGAAACGACACTTGGTACTTGTGATGCCAGTCAGGAACTGAGAGTGCATGCCCAGTTTCGTCGCAGCGCCACCTAGTGGTAAGACGAATGTTTTACACACCTATAACTTTGGCTGTGATCGACGTATTTTCATGGGACTTGTTTCCTTGGAGTCCTGAATAGTCGCCGAGTCCAACGATACCAAACATGCCAGAATTGGCCTTACGGTTAACCCTGCGCGGCAAAATAGCACTTAAAAAACACGCGCGAATATCTCCGCGAGCGTAATTCTGATCGACTCGAAAACATCATAGGAAGAATATTGCATTACCTTCTGAACAAAAAGTTCTATTGGCATTGTATTAAAATTTTCATCAGAAATGGCTGAAAATTGCAAAAAAACGAAAAATTACCTTTAAATTTTGTGTTTTTACACATAAATGGCTATAACTTCGTAACGCAAAGAGATTTTTTCACCATATTTGATACGCTGATGTACGACCACAGTCTGAGGCTACACAAAAAAAATTGTATGGTTGCACCACTAGTTGGCCTTATAATTTAACAAAACCTTTGAAATCAAGCCACCCTATGGTCATACAACTGTTTCTTCACTAATCTAAAGTGTATAGTCATAAAACTAGCTAGATGTAACACAGTTATGACCTGAGGTTGCATGCACAATTTTGTCATTGCGCCACCTACTGGTTTTGAGATAGAATAACGCATTTTTTGCCTAAAACTACTGCAACAACACATCTAAAACCATGAGTCATCATGGATTATTCCTTTCATGGCTTTGACTATAATCACTAGTGGATGTCCATTTACTCTCTAGCAACCAATGAGAATACGTTATCAACTGTTTTTGCAAGAGCTTTTTCTCTGCATCAGAACATCGCAGAGACATGGGGGTGGGCTCTTTTGACTCATTAACACCACTGTAACATTTTGTGAGCTGAGTATTGCCACTAGAAGCACCACTCATTTTTACGTCAGTGTTCTAGTTATCAGTGCTCGACGAAAGAGAGGGAGAGATTTCACTAAATGAGAACAGCTTTTTTGCTGATAACTGTTATATTGTTTTTCTGAAATCAAGAGATTTTCCTAGGTACTTTAAACTGCTCATCCGAAGTCAACTTTACTTTCTGCTGTGCCCTTTTTGGCTTGACCCCGGTGATTGCTGCTTGCAGCTATATTTATTATTATTAGGGGTCAAGCCCCGAAGGGGCGAAGACCCCTATTGTATTTGTTAGTTTTCTTATTATTATTAGGGGTCAAGCCCCGAAGGGGCGAAGACCCCTATTGTATTTGTTAGTTTTCTTATTATTATTAGGGGTCAAGCCCCGAAGGGGCGAAGACCCCTATTGTATTTGTTAGTTTTCTTATTATTATTATAATAATTATTCTTCTTCTTCTTCTTCTTCCGCCATTGCGGTCTATGGCAGCCCATAGAACCGTACGTAGGAAAGTTATGAAATTTGGCACACTGATAAAGGACAGTCCAATGTGTCCCCACAGCAAATTTGGAGTCTCTAACTCCAACCCTCTAGCGCCACCAACAGTCTAAAGTTGCACTTACGTTTTTGTTTATAACTTCTGACCCGTACGTCCTAGAAACGAAATTCTTGTTTCCTCTGATTCCTTGGCTCAAGACGATTCGACTGGACCCTATGACGTAATTTTCCGTCATGAAAATTTTTCCGCCATTTTGAATTATTCATAAAACCTACTTTTGCGAACTCGTCCTAGAGCTTTTGCCCGATTTCCACGAAAATCGGTATGTAGCATCTACAGACTCTCACGGCAAAAAGTTATGGAATTCATGTCGATTCGCCAATCTGTTTGCGTAAACCGCGTCAACAAATTTTACGTAGAGTGCAAAAAAACGGTTTTGAGGCTGTATCTTCGCCAAACTTAATCCTATTGAAACGACACTTGGTACTTGTGATGCCAGTCAGGAACTGAGAGTGCATGCCCAGTTTCGTCGCAGCGCCACCTAGTGGTAAGACGAATGTTTTACACACCTATAACTTTGGCTGTGATCGACGTATTTTCATGGGACTTGTTTCCTTGGAGTCCTGAATAGTCGCCGAGTCCAAAGATACCAAACATGCCAGAATTGGCCTTACGGTTAACCCTGCGCGGCAAAATAGCACTTAAAAAACACGCGCGAATATCTCCGCGAGCGTAATTCTGATCGACTCGAAAACATCATAGGAAGAATATTGCATTACCTTCTGAACAAAAAGTTCTATTGGCATTGTATTAAAATTTTCATCAGAAATGGCTGAAAATTGCAAAAAACGAAAAATTACCTTTAAATTTTGTGTTTTTACACATAAATGGCTATAACTTCGTAACGCAAAGAGATTTTTTCACCATATTTGATACGCTGATGTACGACCACAGTCTGAGGCTACACAAAAAAAATTGTATGGTTGCACCACTAGTTGGCCTTATAATTTAACAAAACCTTTGAAATCAAGCCACCCTATGGTCATACAACTGTTTCTTCACTAATCTAAAGTGTATAGTCATAAAACTAGCTAGATGTAACACAGTTATGACCTGAGGTTGCATGCACAATTTTGTCATTGCGCCACCTACTGGTTTTGAGATAGAATAACGCATTTTTTGCCTAAAACTACTGCAACAACACATCTAAAACCATGAGTCATCATGGATTATTCCTTTCATGGCTTTGACTATAATCACTAGTGGATGTCCATTTACTCTCTAGCAACCAATGAGAATACGTTATCAACTGTTTTTGCAAGAGCTTTTTCTCTGCATCAGAACATCGCAGAGACATGGGGGTGGGCTCTTTTGACTCATTAACACCACTGTAACATTTTGTGAGCTGAGTATTGCCACTAGAAGCACCACTCATTTTTACGTCAGTGTTCTAGTTATCAATGCTCGACGAAAGAGAGGGAGAGATGACACTGAATGAAAACACAGCTTTTTAGCTGATAACTGTTATATTATTTAGTCTGAAATCAAGAGATTTTCCCAGGTTCTTTAAACTGCTCATCCGAATTCAACTTTACTTTCTTATGTGCCCTTTTTGGCTTGACCCCGGCATTGCTGCTTGCAGCTATATTTATAATTATTATTCTTCTTCTTCTTCTTCTTCCGCCATTGCGGTCTATGGCAGCCCATAGAACCGTACGTAGGAAAGTTATGAAATTTGGCACACTGATAAAGGACAGTCCAATGTGTCCCCACAGCAAATTTGGAGTCTCTAACTCCAACCCTCTAGCGCCACCAACAGTCTAAAGTTGCACTTACGTTTTTGTTTATAACTTCTGACCCGTACGTCCTAGAAACGAAATTCTTGTTTCCTCTGATTCCTTGGCTCAAGACGATTCGACTGGACCCTATGACGTCATTTTCCGTCATGAAAATTTTTCCGCCATTTTGAATTATTCGTAAAACCTACTTTTGCGAACTCGTCCTAGAGCTTTTGACCGATTTCCACGAAAATCGGTATGTAGCATCTACAGACCCTCACGGCAAAAAGTTATGGAATTCATGTCGATTCGCCAATCTGTTTGCGTAAACCGCGTCAACAAATTTTACGTAGAGTGCAAAAAAACGGATTTGAGGCTGTATCTTCGCCAAACTTAAGCCTATTGAAACGACACTTGGTACTTGTGATGCCAGTCAGGAACTGAGAGCGCATGCCCAGTTTCGTCGCAGCGCCACCTAGTGGTCAGACGAATGATTTACACACCTATAACTTTGGCTGTGATCGACGTATTTTCATGGGACTTGTTTTCTTGGAGTCCTGAATAGTTGCCGAGTCCAACGATACCAAACATGCCAGAATTGGCCTTACGGTTAACCCTGCGCGGCAAAATAGCACTTAAAAAACACGCGCGAATATCTCCGCGAGCGTAATTCTGATCGACTCGAAAACATCATAGGAAGAATATTGCATTACCTTCTGAACAAAAAGTTCTATTGGCATTGTATTAAAATTTTCATCAGAAATGGCCGAAAATGGCAAAAAACGAAAAATTACCTTAAAATTTTGTGTTTTTACACATAAATGGTTATAACTTCGTAACGCAAAGAGATTTTTTCACCATATTTGATACGCTGATGTACGACTACAGTCTGAGGCTACACAAAAAAAATTGTATGGTTGTACCACTAGTTGGCCTTATAATTGAACAAAACCTTTGAAATCAAGCCACCCTATGGTCATACAACTGTTTCTTCACTAAACTAAAGTGTATAGTCATAAAACTAGCTAGATGTAACACATTTATGACCTGAGGTTGCATGCACGAATTTTGTCATTGCGCCACCTACTGGTTTTGAGATAGAATATGGCATTTTTTTGGCCTAAAACTACTGCAACAACACATCTAAAACCATGAGTCATCATGGATTATTCCTTTCATGGCTTTGACTATAATCACTAGTGGATGTCCATTTACTCTCTAGCAACCAATGAGAATACCTTATCAACTGTTTTTGCAAGAGCTTTTTCTCTGCATCAGAACATCGCAGAGACATGGGGATGGTCTCTTTTGACTCTTTTAACTTGTTGTAACATGTTGTGACCCATGTTTGCCCACTGTAAGCATCACATACATGTCCTTCAGTGCTCTAATGTCCCATGATTGTCAATAACCGAAGGACAGTTGCAGTAGACAAGAACATAGATTATTTTTGTTGAT
Organism: Misgurnus mizolepis; assembly: GCA_025389145.1. Lineage (NCBI taxonomy): Eukaryota > Metazoa > Chordata > Actinopteri > Cypriniformes > Cobitidae > Misgurnus > Misgurnus mizolepis. The sequence continues at coordinate 5,327,374 of JAIFKI010000019.1, forward strand.
TACTTTGCATTTTTTCATCTGAAATCATTAGGTTTACCTAAGTTCTTCAGTCCGCTTATCCAAACGCAACTTTACATCCTTCTGTGCCCTTTTCGGCTTGACCCCGGTGATTGCTGCTTGCAGCTATATTTATAATTATTATTATTCTTCTTCTTCTTCTTCTTCCGCCATTGCGGTCTATGGCAGCCCATAGAACCGTACGTAGGAAAGTTATGAAATTTGGCACACTGATAAAGGACAGTCCAATGTGTCTCCACAGCAAATTTGGAGTCTCTAACTCCAACCCTCTAGCGCCACCAACAGTCTAAAGTTGCACTTACGTTTTTGTTTATAACTTCTGACCCGTACGTCCTAGAAATGAAATTCTTGTTTCCTCTGATTCCTTGGCTCAAGACGATTCGACTGGACCCTATGACGTAATTTTCCGTCATGAAAATTTTTCCGCCATTTTGAATTATTCGTAAAACCTACTTTTGCGAACTCGTCCTAGAGCTTTTGCCCGATTTCCACGAAAATCGGTATGTAGCATCTACAGACCCTCACGGCAAAAAGTTATGGAATTCATGTCGATTTGCCAATCTGTTTGCGTAAACCGCGTCAACAAATTTTACGTAGAGTGCAAAAAAACGGATTTGAGGCTGTATCTTCGCCAAACTTAAGCCTATTGAAACGACACTTGGTACTTGTGATGCCAGTCAGGAACTGAGAGTGCATGCCCAGTTTCGTCGCAGCGCCACCTAGTGGTAAGACGAATGTTTTACACACATATAACTTTGGCTGTGATCGAAGTATTTTCATGGGACTTGTTTCCTTGGAGTCCTGAATAGTTGCCGAGTCCAAAGATACCAAACATGCCAGAATTGGCCTTACGGTTAACCCTGCGCGGCAAAATAGCACTTAAAAAACACGCGCGAATATCTCCGCGAGCGTAATTCTGATCGACTCGAAAACATCATAGGAAGAATATTGCATTACCTTCTGAACAAAAAGTTCTATTGGCATTGTATTAAAATTTTCATCAGAAATGGCTGAAAATTGCAAAAAAACGAAAAATTATCTTTAAATTTTGTGTTTTTACACATAAATGGCTATAACTTCATAACGCAAAGAGATTTTTTCACCATATTTGATACGCTGATGTACGACCACAGTCTGAGGCTACACAAAAAAAATTGTATGGTTGCACCACTAGTTGGCCTTATAATTTAACAAAACCTTTGAAATCAAGAAGCCACCCTATGGTCATACAACTGTTTCTTCACTAAACTAAAGTGTATAGTCATAAAACTAGCTAGATGTAACACAGTTATGACCTGAGGTTGCATGCACAATTTTGTCATTGCGCCACCTACTGGTTTTGAGATAGAATAACGCATTTTTTGCCTAAAACTACTGCAACAACACATCTAAAACCATGAGTCATCATGGATTATTCCTTTCATGGCTTTGACTATAATCACTAGTGGATGTCCATTTACTCTCTAGCAACCAATGAGAATACGTTATCAACTGTTTTTGCAAGAGCTTTTTCTCTGCATCAGAACATCGCAGAGACACGCGGGTGGTCTCGTTTGACTCATTACACTTGCCTTAACATGATGTGTCCTTGATGTTTTACCACTGCAAACACCACTCACAAGTCCTTCAGTGCTCTAATGTTCCATGATTGTCATTAACAGAAAGACGATCACAGTAGACAAGAACATAGATTATTTTTGTTAGTTACATTGCAGTTTTTTATCTGTTTTCATTAGGTTTACCTAAGTTCTTTAATCTGCTAATCCAAACTAAATTTTTCATCCTTCTGTGCCATTTTTGGCTTGACCCCGGCATTGCTGCCTGCAGCTATATTTAGGGGTCAAGCACCGAAGGTGCTGAGACACCTATTGTAATTGTTAGTATTATTATTAGGGGTCAAGCACCGAAGGTGCTGAGACACCTATTGTAATTGTTAGTATTATTATTATTATTATTATTATTCTGCTTCTTCTTCTTAGCCATAGGCGTCTATGGCAGCCCTATGAACCGTACATAGGAAAATGATGAAATTTGGCACAGTTGTAGTGGTGGTCTTAAAAAGTCATGTGACCAAAAATGGGGTCTCTAGTACTAACTCTATAGCGCCACCAGCAGTGCAAAAATTCAATGTTCAAAGGGTTATAACTTCTCATCCGCTTGATCTATGAAAATTCTACTTAGTACACGTGATTGCTCTCCTCTTGCTTGTTGCTTTTAATACCTTACAGTAAAACTCCACCCATTACAGTAGCGGCCATTTTGAAATGTACAGTATTCCATTTTTTCGCTACTCCTCCTTCAAATGTTCTTCAATTCTTATGAGATTTGGCACAGATGATCTTTGGAGTAAGCCGCATATAAATGACTGAACAGAATTTTGATATTTATTTTTGTTCAAAAGTAATAAATGTGCAAACTTAACGAGGTTGACGCAAAAAAGGTTCTGAAGCTGTAGCTCAGTCATTCTTTGATCAATTGAAATGAAATTTGGTACACTTCATGTGGACCATGAACTTGGGGTCCATGCCAAATTTGGTGACAGCGCCACCTATGGGTCATGAGATAATAAAATAGGCTATTTTTGCCCATAACTTCTGAACTGTTTGTCAGAAAATTATGATCTTGATGTCTATGGATTGCTTACCTCATGCCGCATCTGTCGATGTGTATTATGCCGGGTTTGACCGAACCGCCTGTCCGCCATTTTGAAATTTCACATAATTTGTTATATTTTTGGAAATATTGGACATATCCGCGCAAAAATTAGTAAGGAGCTTCGACATGATGTCCTGAAGGTACCTGGGAAGTCAGAGTACAGCGCCACCTAGGGGTTATAAACTATAAAAGTTCTTATGGAACTGCTTATAACTTCTGAATACTTTGTCTGATATTATATTTTTGCCATCTTTACTGTTGTTGCTCCGCACTGCAGTGGTTCTGCTCTGCATTTGCTTTGCTTCGGGTTCGGGCTCTGTATTGCGCGCTTTCTGCGCTTTGCGCATTTGCTGCGTCGTGCCGTTTTTGCTGTGCTTTGGGTGCTCATTGCGCTGAAGGTGCTTGACCCCGTATCGCTGCTTGCAGCTATATTTATTATTATTATTCTGCTTCTTCTTCTTCTTCTTAGCCATAGGCGTCTATGGCA